>VMOF01000001.1:41985999-42435196 GCA_011764245.1 Trialeurodes vaporariorum
TCTACCTTACATACATTTTATGTCATTCTGTGTGTGTGTGTGTGTGTGTGTGTGTGTGTTTTTTTGTTTTTTGTTTTGCTTTTTTCCGGTAAATTTTACTTTCTCGTTATTGTTTATGATCATTAAATAGTGAATATATTACGTTCTGTGTCGATTTGGAGGGATTTTGAAAAGGAAACGCCGGACAAGTACCTACTTTGTCGAGTGCCGTCGTCGGCCATCTTAGCTGCGGGTGGTGCATGCATGCATGGTTTATTCGCGCTATCAACCGCCATCTTGGGCTTTCCTTAAAACGCATTTCGTTAGTTTATGAGTGGATTTTGAGACTATTTGATGCCCAATGTGATATCCAAGGGATTTCACACCCGAGTCAACCCTCCGTAACGCTTTAAAAAAAGTCTGCGACAGACCCATTCTGCATTATTTAGTTTTTGCTTGTAGCGCACCATTTTCTGCAAATTAACGCAAATATGAAATAAAGAAATAAGAAAGAAAAACACTTATCCGCGCAAAATCCTAGAGCAAGCTGGAGGATGTCATTGCCGAAATCAGCGCTTTGAAATGCGTTGGCTAGGAAACCTTTTTCTTCATGAAATTCTATTCACACCCGTTCACGCCTTAAAACGGAAACGTATCTCAAAATAAAGTTGATAGTTAAAGGTTTCGACAAACAACTATCTGTATGTTTGCAAAAATACTTGCTTTTGATGAAAGACCGTCGCAACTCTTTGTGACTGCGTCCCCTATAATAGAAAAGCATCCAGATTCTAGTTTAAGCATCCAGCTATTTTGAACGCACAAATCAAGTGAGGAAGCAACTTGAGAAAATTTCTATAGCCTTTTTGACAGCAAAAATTCGCGACGATATTTTAATCAAAAGAATGGTATGGAGCTTGCGCATAAGGCGTGAATACCTTTGCCTCTGTAAACGAGGAGTACAAGTAGCGCAATGAGAAATTCTCGTTCTCTCTCTTTTTTCCATTGAAACACGTGTGTTAGACAAGGATGGACAGACTCTTTCTATTCTATTTCAACTTCTACATTCAAAGAGGCAAAGAGTGAGAAGGTTGATATTCTGGTTGCGCCATTGGAGGTGTACAAAGCCTGTTGCTTCCGTGTCGCTCACTCTTACTCTTACCGACGTCGCACAGAGGAACCAGTGGCGTAGTAAGGATTATAGTGGCACCCGGGGCGAAGCGCTAAAGTGTCACCCCCCCCCCCCTCCGAATATATATAAATTTTTTTTATCTTAGAGAATAAAATAGAATAAATTATGACAAATTAAAAAAAATATATATATATTGTAAATATATTTTTCAAACTATTCAAACAAGTCTAGTGTAGAGTCCCTACATATGAAAGAGTCAAGACACGTGAACAGAAGTGCAGAAGAAGAAGAAGAGGTCTGAGGAGCCTGGAGGCGCGCCTCTTGTTTACATTTTTATCCGACGATCTTCCCGCCAAGGATTACTCATACATGTATTCGTGTGTAAGTAATCTTTGTTAGGTCAACCTAACCTTCAATTCCTGTTGGCTTTACTACCTGTTTTAATTTACAGTGAAGAGTAATGCGTGACTTTTATTCTGTTCTGAACACATGCATTTCAATTTCAATTGAAAATATCATCAGTACAAGCTAAATATGCCGAAAGTTTCCTCATAGCTGGACAGTGGGGAAGATGGTTCCATGAAGATGTAAACAAGAGGCGCGCCTCCAGGCTTCACAGACCCCTTCTTCTTCCTCAGTTTTCAACAGCCAATCAGAGATGGAACCTCGTATGGCGAGACTTTTTCATATATTAGGGCTCTAGTCTAGTGAATTTAATAAATTATCCTACTTCGAGGTGACACTTTTCGTTCTCACTGGCACCCTCCTGCTTCATGGTGACTTTCTTTGCACGAGTGGCAACTGTCCTGCTCAGAGTGACACCCTTCGCCATGTTGATATTTTAATCATACCCTCTTCCACTCTCATTTTTCCATTTTTCTTGTGTCTTCTAACATTCTCTCAGTATGTCTCTATTTTTCCAATATTTTCTAATTATTTGTTGCTTTCTTTTTCCTCTTCTTTTCTTCTTTTCTCCTCTTACTTCTCTATTTCTCCTCTCTTTTTCCTCTTTTTCTAAATTTTCTTCACACGATTTTTCGCGCATTTACTGCGAATGTCACCCCCGTGATAGTGTCACCCGGGGCGGACCGCCCCCTCCGCCCCTGCCTTACTACTCCAGTGAGTGGAACGAGTCAGTGGGAGGGGACATAGAACATATGACTACCGAAGTTTTAATGTTTTTTTTAACCGTCAAAAAATAAACTATAAGGGGTGATTCTGGTAGGAAATTTAGCAATAAAACCAACACCTTTTTCAAACGTCTATGTTGCGTGGCTAACGAAGATATACAGATTTAAAGTTTCGACGCTATGTCCGCCCTCTCTCATTGACTCACTCCGCTGTGCGCCGCCAACCCCCGCGCTAGGCATCTTCAGAAAATAACTTTTGTATCTTGTTATAAAGAAGAACCGTCAAATCCCTCGCTCCTCCCCGCAGAATTCCACGACGCGCATACTTTTACTCTTTTTTTTATGTTGAAGAATAGTAAAACTTGCGAAGGAAACCCCCGCGTGTTTTCGTATAGAAAAGTGTCGCAAAAAGAACGGATCTCTCTGAAGAAAATCTCGGCGCCCTCAGACTTTTGCTTGATTTGATTCTTCGCTGGGTCCGAGTTTCGTTCAATCCTCCTAAGGTGATTCCAGGCGAAACTTTTCCAAATTTCAATCCGATGGATAGCGCCACGAGTAGCTTTTCGGAAAAATCGTGTTTTTGGCGTTTTAAACTGAAACCAGGGATAAAACGAATAATTCAATAACGTCAGCACCCGCAAAAAAAAAAAAAAATAATAATGTTATGGATTTTTTATGCCCAAAACGAGCAAAATTGGTTTAGAATTAAAGCCGTAAATTATGAAATTCATTTCGCCATTAGCTTAGAGAGTGAGTGAGAGTGTGGGTGCGAGTGATGATATGTTTATCAATCTCACTCGCACTCATTGAGGCTAAAGAGAATTTTCGTATTTCATAATTTCCACCTTTACTTTTGAGTGTTTCAGATTGAAAGTATGCTCGCAGGTGCTGTAGCTCCTCAAATGTGTAATTTTAGCGTAAATTCGTCAATTTTAGCCAAAAACTGTTAACTTTTTGAGCAACGCGACGTGGTGCCCACGGTTCGAACTAGTTGACCCTGGAATCATCGTGACCCTGTTGAAGTTATTGTCCTAGGAAACTTGGCAGTCATGCAACAGCTGTTTTTCTCTTTAATTTTATCTGACTAAATCTCTTCTATTTTTACCTAACCTAAATATAACAGAGACCTTTTACGTCCGCTTCTCTTCTAAAAGTTTGTCACTTTATCTGTATATTAAATAAATCCATCAGACCCTTCATTGAAAAAAAAAAAAATATTGCAAGAAGCACTATGATGTGTGGGCCTAGGTAAGAGATGTTACTGTTACTAGAATTCTATTGTTTGTACCATTGTTCTTGAAAATGATGAGGAAATTCTGGTATACTGAGGCCAGACTCTGGAACCTCGCTACTTTGAATCTGAAGGGAACGAGAAAATAGTTCAATTTAACCGGATTGCAAATTATCGAGAGAATCAAATTAGAGAGGTGGAAAAATGTGGTGTTTCAAATGAAACAGGTTCGAATTTCGATTTATGTAAGTCTGCCCGAACGTGAAGATTTCAAAATGCAATTGTTTGGTCAGTACAAAATGAATTTACAAAAAAAAAAAAGTTGCATCACTTCAATTTACCGAGGTTTCGCGGCTGATTTTTCAAATTAAAGAGGTTTACTTCAAACTACTGAGGTAGGTATCTGGCTACGCGATTCAAATTAAAGAGGTGATTTCCAAGATTTTACGACTTCAATTTACGCTCATATTTTCTTCAAATTATAGAGGTTTTAGGTCTCGAACGAAAGGAAAATGACTATTTCTTCATTTTATCAAGATTTTCAAATTAAAGAGGTTCAAATTTGCGGGGTTCCTCTGTAGTAATAATAACTGCATTTTTAAGTAAAAATACTAAACTTTCAGCGGTTCATATATCGTTGTGCTCCTGATGATATTACTATATTGAATAGGGCAGTCACATGGGTCTAAAATTTGGCGTTTTTTCATAAAGAAAATGAAAACAATCTATGAGCTAAGAGAAAATGTGCCTTGGTTGTTCCCTAAGTGTCTCAGTTTTGGAGATAAACTTTTTGTAAAATTGCAAGAAATCGTGGTTGTTTCGACTTAACAGCGCAGAATCCTACCATTTAAAACGATTTATATTTTGAGCCGAAATCGCCACTTCGCACTTTGTCCAAAAATTCGATTTGGATCGGGAAATCAACCCTCATTTGAATCTCATGGTTTCCTGATTTTGTCACAAAGACTTCAGTTCTATCAGATAAGTGACAATGCTTGCTTCCGAAATGCATCAAAACGCATCTGTGAGCGGTTAATTTGGTTTGCAACGACTTTCGACTTGTTCATTGATTCAAGCGGATTGATGCATTTTGGTCATCAAAAGTAGGCACCACAACTTGTCTGAACCGGTGAAATCCGATACTGAAAATGTGTGAGCTCTATTTAACCCTTTCAGACCTGAAAATCTTTTTTTTTTGAGGAACGGATTTTTGATCAACATTGTTCATCTCAGCGCTGTTTCCTCATCTAAATTGATGCGCATATTGTATTTTTATGTTTTCCATAAGATTCAATGTTATTCAAATGTCCATTGGAATGGACTCCAGGTCTGAAAGGGTTAAACTTCAATGAATCTTGTACCGAACCGTACATGAATCAATGATTAATGATTTTATTAGTTCCATCTTTGTTGACTCGATCTTTTGAACGATTCGCTCATTTGATAGACGATTCATCTTCAACAATAAGGGTGACTCGCTCGACACAACTGCAATATCACAGAGAGAGCAACAGTCTTCCCGACCATAAATTGTCACTTATGATATTTCAGGAATTTTTGAGACCGCAAAGATATCAAAACTCTTCCTTCCCGCCCTCCTCTTTCTTAGAGTCCGCGCCTCTCTTTTTTGTGTTTTGTGTCTCGTGTCCCAATATCCTTCCAAACATTGTCCCTCTCGGACTCCCTTTATTGAACGAGCTTTGTGTAGCGCAGGTTATTGCGGAGGTTCACTATGTGTTCTATTTCTCACGAAGTTCGCTTGCAGGTTCAGCCAGCATCGCATAATTTCGCTGATGGTGTACTTTGGCTTTCGAAAGAAAGTACTTATGGGTCATTATTTTGCAACGGGTGGGAGAATCAGACGACTTTGAAGTAATTTTTTTCAAATTTTCAATCATTTAAATAAAAAAACTATCCCACCGACAGAAAATAGGATAATGATAGGATTTTCAAAATTTAAAAAAGTCTATCCAAAGCCGAGAAAAGAGCAAAATAAGAGTGTAACGGGAGGGACAGAAAACGGACAAGGTTTTTGAATCACTTCAGAAGAAGTTGAAACTCTGTGAGTTTTGAAGAGATAAAAATTTGGAAAAAATATATGTTAAAGACGTGAGGGTATAAGATTTGATCCTACGTAAAGTTTTTTTTCATTTACTAAATTATGTTTCGCTAAAAAAATTAAAAAGTAGCGTAACGGGTGAGACAGCTAGGTTTTGTAACGGGTATGGGACGCGTGTGATTTCGTCATTGAAAATACACATCAAACCTGCTGTAACATCAACACGTTCAACCTTATTAGATTTGGATAATATTTCCGTCTCTTATTGCATTTTAATGCAAAACAAGACTACCAGGCACTCATTTTTAAATTTCAATTTTTGCATATCATGTCCACTTTACTGTAGAATGACCCTTGTCGAATTCAAAACCACATTTGCGCAATCCATATCGCAGTGGGTCTAGGTATTGCAAACTTTTACTACAGCGTTATTTATATAGGGTCGATTCCCGAATAGAATCGCGTGAAAATATCATTGAAAGTATCGAAAAGTCACAAAATCTACTCACAATCTCAAAAGAAATGAGTTTAACTACCGTAACTAGGGATATGTAGTTAATTATGCCTACGTGACTGTATTGATGTTGCCTACTCTGACAAATATAGGTGGCTCTAAGAATAATACGGATCAACTCGATCACGGGGTGAAAACACTGAAAACGAGAGAGATTTGTGTTTAGTCACGAGAGGACACGACACGAGTGTAACAACGATCCATCGATCCGAGTCATAGCATGTGGAAAAATCGGTCTCTCCGGGCCGGTCATTTACTTCATCGTTAAACCGATCGTTAAGACTGTGTATGAGTGATTCTATTGGTCGAATATTGTGCAACTTAGCCGTTGCTATGGTAACCATCGTTAAAGTGTCCGTTTTTTAAAGGTTAGGTTACTCATGAATAGCCTTTATAAAATGAGACTCTTAACTATGGTTACCATAGCAACGGCCAAGTTTTATAATTTTCCACCTATGGCATCACTCGTCGACAGTTTTAACGATCGGTTTAACGATAAAGTAAATGATCGACCCGCTCTGATGTGGATGCTGTGTGGCCGACCTAAAATTCAGAAGAAGGGTTAGAAAGTTGCGAGTACAAAACACAAAATACTTTGCCCAGAATAAGTCTGTTGCAAACTTTTGTTACAGCGTTCAGGAAGAGTCGATTTTCATATAAATTCGCGAGAAAATTTCATTAGAAGCATCGAAAAGTCTCAAAATCTATTCATAATCTCAATAAATGCGTTTTTAAAAAAAAAAACAAAAACAAAAACAAAAAAAAAAAAAAAAAATTGTGGTCAAATGAAGAAGGTTTACAACGGTTGAGTCCTATCTGATCGCAACTTTTCTCCGTAATGCATCACTTTTCTCAGCATCGAAAAATAAGATTAGATGGGACTATACTCCTCCATTTTGACCCGCTCATTCGACCGCTAATTCGTGGGCGGAGCCAGCACAGCAATTAGGCAACTGTGGATTCTTCCCATTTGAATGTATGAGAAACAATCGATTAAAAATTGGGCCATGGCCCCCTGAAGAATCGATTGTTTCTCATACATTCAAATGGGAAGATTCCACAGTTGCCAAACTATGCTGGCTCCGCCCATCTGACCGCTATCTGTGAATTGTGTTAAACGCATTTAGGCATCAAATTTTAGAGTGAATTTTGAGACTTTCCGAAGCGGTCAATGTGTGATGTTCACGCGATTTTCAATAAACCGACCCTCCAAAACGCTGCGCTGCTCTGTAGCAAAAGTTTGCAACAAACAACGAGCTATAGTGTTAGAGAGGACCATACAATATGCATGTTATAAGTCGCATCTCAAAGTGTGACGGTATGGGCGATCTGATTCAGAGGGCCGATCATTTACTTCATCGTTAAACCGATCTATAAGACTGTCTATGAGTAATACTATTGGTCGAAAATTGTAAAACTTGGCTGTTGCTATGGTAACCATCGTTAAGAGTCTCGTTTTATAAAGGCTACTCATGAGTAACCTTTAAAAAACGGACACTATAACGATGGTTACCATAGCAACAGCCAAGTTTTACAATTTTCGACCAATAGCATCACTCATAGACAGTCTTATCGATCGGTTTAACGATGAAGTAAATGATCGGCCCTCTGGTTTGTTCGCCTCACTTTTTTTAACCATAAGTCAAAATTTTTAATTAATCCAGAGCAAATTGGTTTTAAACAAAAGTCCAAGGGTTTAAGCAATACCGTCTCTAAACATACCAGGCTGCTTCTTTGAGGTTAGGGTCGTCTTGGTATACGTACGCTTATGGAGAATGAAATTTCGGTGAAATGCAAAATGGAGATTTATCTTCTCAAAACACGATTCTAAACTCTTTTACTGCTTTAGGGAAGTAACTAAGCCCTAAACATTCATTATACTGACGTACTTTTCCAATTTTGGTTGAACTTCAAAAAACTAACCAAATCCTCGATAACGCCATAAGCATTCCATAAGCTTACATATACCAAGACGAACCCTAACCCCACTTTTTCAAAAGAAGCAGCCATGTATGAGTAAAGGCAGTATTGGTTTAATGAAATTTAAATGTTGAAAAAAGTGAGGCAAACAAACCGAGCCTGAGTGAAAACGACCATTAGAGATTTTTATTATGGCTGCCTTCGTGAAGTTTCAATTTCTCGCCCCACAAATCCTCTCTATCACTATAGCTTGTTGGCAACAAACCTATTACATTCGGTTCTATACCTTTTTTTTAAAAAATGGAAATTACTTTTATTTTTTATAAATTTGTTTTTAGAAAGTAACTTTTGTAAAAAAAAATGAAACAAACAATAGAATCTCAGCGAGAGTTTAGATTTTTATGCCTTAACGACAAAATGTGTCCGGCTGTTACGAACGTAAAACCAGGTCATCATAAGATACCTCTTTCTCATCCCTCTGGCGATGGTTTCCATTTATTTTGACCTGCTGATCTCAAATTCGGCCTTGATTTTCACTCAAAACTCATACTTTTTCCAGAATTTCGAATTTTTTGCTAAAAAGACGTAATTTCGAATTTACGTAAAATATAGGCCAGTTTAACCCTTTACGGACCAGGTTAGTTAGAACACCACTCCTCCGTTCATAAAGGAAAGGTAGTTAACTGTTCGTACTCGGGGGAGTTGGAATTGCCTATCCTACGAATTGAAGGCTCCTGATGAGACCTTCTCTTGTAGTGTTTTCATCTATATTTGCGTTTATCCGGAATGAAGACAGACTCAATGTGAAACAGACAAGAGGAGAAAAACGAGTATACTCGGGCTTGGCCCATAAGGGGTTAATGAAAACTGATACCATTTTTGAAATCAGCGTCTCAAAATACATAAAATAGCGATCGCGATGATGAAGTGAAATTGCAGGCATAGAATTATTAATTCTAAAACACTAAAAATTAGTAAAATTAACACTGATGGATGGTGAATGTCGCGGACACATTATGTCGTTTTTGATGCTTACTTAGACGTTAGGGACTTTCCTTTGATGGTCATAGTATCTGCTCGTAAAATATCTCGACGCAACGCAACGGTGCAGCGGTGGAGTCGGTGGATGATGGCACAACCCACGCATCAGATGATCATAACACACTTATTGGGAAAAATTTCCCTTTCTCCGATCGACAGCTCTATCCGTATATATTTTTAGATGCAGTTAGCGAGAAAGCGGGAAACGAAAAGGAGCAGAAAACACCCACTTCAGACGTTAATCGTGTCATACTGACCTAAATTAGTTTAAGGTTCGTCTTGTACATTTAAATCTGTTTCATCCAAGTTGCACTCTTAATTATACGGGTTGAAATGTTTATGTACGTTAATAAGTGTGAAGTTGTGAAAGTGTAAAAGTAGGACTGATGTACTTACTTTCTCATATCCCTCCCCCCCCCCACTTTCCAGAATCTTCCCAATCAATAGGGCTCTTTTGCAGAGCTGCCGTTTTTTCGTATATTTGGTGGCATTTTTCAATGGGGCGGTTGCACACTTTTTCTATAAGCGCTTTAAAAGTAGATTTTGATATAAAAACCTCCGAAAATATCGATGACAGCACGAAAGACTCCCAAAATCATCTCTTAAACGCAATAAACGTTTTTTTTATTTGCGCGAGCGCAATGGTTTCATAACGCAGTAATAATAGGAGATTCCTATATCTTAATTTCGTCACTCTCTCTATGCTGACAAGGATGATTTACAGAGTAATGGGGCTCATGCAAACTTTTGCTGCAGGGGATTGAAGAGTTGGTTCTTGCATAAAAACCTGTCAAAATGACGAAGAGTACACTAAAAAGTCACGAAATTCACTCTCAGAATCGGGTTTAATGGCGGAGAGACGCAAGTATCGTGGGAGATTCCTGTCTAAATTGAGACATATCTCTGTGTTTCCGTAGAGAAAGTGATAGGTACATAATAGACAGGAATCTCCTATGATACATGCGTTAAACTGTCATTACGATCTTGCCGTTATAGCAGTTATGTGAGTTTATTACTGAATTGTAGACTTCCTTAGTGGGATTTTCGTGATTTCCGCTGGTCTTTACATCAGAATGGACATTTTATTTGCTTATAGCAAAAGTTTGCAAGAGCCCCATTCCGTAAATACAACGTGTATTGATGTATTCACTGGCATATCTAGAGGATTGTCCTTCTATACCCCTGAAAATTTAACGCAAGTGTCAGGAATGGGATAGATGAGGGCGCAAAAGTCACGTGGCTGTCCCTAATATGTCCTTTTTTAACACTCGCTTTCTGGTGGGAGAAGAGAGAGAAGGACAGATTCCTGGATCCGCCGATGAATTTCTTAGAACAAGGATCAACTGTGCTGGAGGAAGATTTTAAGAGAATGAGCAGTGGCGGCCGGCTCGTGCAATGTGGCAACAGCGTAGTTTCTCCATTTAAACCCATGTAAAACAATCGATCTTCTGGAGGTGCGATTGCACCCCCCAAGATATCGATACTTTTGCAAAGGTTTAAATGACGCATAAGCGCATGGTTGCCAAATTGCACGAGCCGCCGCCGCCACTGAGAATGAGGGAAACAGGGAATCGTGAAATACTATGGATTATGCAACAACAGATACTTTACAGTAAAGAAAAAATTAAATTGATATGAATTTGTGGAAAATGCTGAAAAGTTACTGCAGGCTGCAGGCTGTTTATGAACGATCATATCGTGATGATATCGAGTCGATGATCGAGTATTTGTTATTCTTTGGGGGCGGTGGGGGGGGGGGGGTGTCATTACGATTAGTTCCATTCCGATAGAAACCCTCCCATCTCCGCAGAAATTCGTCGATGACTCCTAAGCAATAACGGAGAATGGGGCTATTGCACATTTTTGCTATAAGCGATTTCATAGTCGATAATGGCGTAAAAACCTCAAAAAATAACGATGGCGGCACTAAAAACTTCCAAAATCCACTCCTAAACTCAATGAACGCAGTTATTTGCGCGAGCGTAATGGTGGCCGAAGGCACTAACAATGGGAGATTCCTATCTTAATTTCGTCACTCTTTCTATGTTGACAAGGATGATTCACAGAGTAATTATAGTCATCAGAGTGATGATCCACATCCGATGAATGGTACCGTAACACCTAGTGACACCGGTGTCAAATGAAAGTCGTCTCTTATTGGTCACTTCTTGATGGAGTTACAGTATTGTTAGATGGGAATCTCCCATTGTTAGTGCCTTCGGCCACCATTATGCTCGCGCAAATAACTGCGTTCATTGAGTTTAGGAGAGGATTTCGAAAGTTTTTAGTGCTGCCATCGTTATTTTTGGAGGTTTTTACTTCATAATCGACCATTAAATCGCTTATAGCAAAAGTGTGCAATAGACCCATTACCGGAGAGATGAGAGGGTGGGTTTTTATCGTAATGACATCCCTCCCCCCTCCCATAAGAATACTACGTACTCGATCATCGACTCGATAGCATTACGATACGATTGTTCATAATCAGCCTGCACTCCTGCAGGCTACTTCTTGATGGAGTAGCAATATCTATTATTAAAATGGAATCACCCATTATGAGTGCGGAACGCCACCATTCCAATTGCGCATTTGAAAACACATAAAGAAGAGTCATTTGAGTGGATTTCGTAAGTTTATAGAGCTACCATCGTTACTTTTGCAGGTTTACATCTAAATTAACCCTCAAATCACCCGTAGATAAAGTTTGCAAAAAACCCATTACATCGCATCGTGGGCTTTTGTCACAGATTGCGTAGCTGAGCGCCTTCAATTAACTATACAGGGTGTGGCAGACCACCCGTCCACTATCTTTATCTCAAAAACGGCCGAAAATTGAGTTTCGGGGGCAAAACTTTCGTAGGGTATATCGACCCCAAAGAATCCAATGAAAATATTTTCAGCCCCCCAAAACCACCCCTTGGGGGTTATTTAGGGGGGTGGGTACCCGTATCTCGAAAAAATCAAATGGAAAGGGTATGTTTTGACATTGGAATCTAATACGGCATAAAAAATAAACCTTTTTTATCCCCAAGTTTTTTTTTCTAAGAACCACCCTTTTTGAGTTAGGGGTGGTTTTCAAAAAATTTAGGGGTAATCTTTGATTGACCGCTGTGACCCTCCAAATCATTGGATTTCAAAAAACTAAGAAGTTTCTGAAAGGACAGACCAAGGGCTTTCTTTTGATGTATCACATACCTATTTTTTGTGAAAGAGGGTACAAGGCCCCCTCACCCCAAAATTTTGGGGCTTCGGGGGGCCCTACGTAAAAATTTTCAAATGTAAAGGTATGGCTTGTGATACATCATTTGAAAGGTCTTTTAGAGACGAAAAAAGTGATACCCCCCAAAATTCGTAAAAACAACCCCCTTCTAAAATGGCGGCCGTTTTAAGGTTAGGGGGCTCACGGGGGGACCTTCAGAAAAATTATCCAAAATTGAACGATACATGGCTAAAAGGGTCTTAGAAAGAGAAAAATAATGGTTCAAACCGCGAGTCAAACCGACTTTTCAATCCAAAGTTACGGCCGATTGAAATTTAGGGGTAGTTGGGTTTCCCAAAAAGGCACCCCTAAATTTCAATCGGCCGTAACTTTGGATTGAAAAGTCGGTTTGACTCGCGGTTTGAACCATTATTTTTCTCTTTCTAAGACCCTTTTAGCCATGTATCGTTCAATTTTGGATAATTTTTCTGAAGGTCCCCCCGTGAGCCCCCTAACCTTAAAACGGCCGCCATTTTAGAAGGGGGTTGTTTTTACGAATTTTGGGGGGTATCACTTTTTTCGTCTCTAAAAGACCTTTCAAATGATGTATCACAAGCCATACCTTTACATTTGAAAATTTTTACGTAGGGCCCCCCGAAGCCCCAAAATTTTGGGGTGAGGGGGCCTTGTACCCTCTTTCACAAAAAATAGGTATGTGATACATCAAAAGAAAGCCCTTGGTCTGCCCTTTCAGAAACTTCTTAGTTTTTTGAAATCCAATGATTTGGAGGGTCACAGCGGTCAATCAAAGATTACCCCTAAATTTTTTGAAAACCACCCCTAACTCAAAAAAGGGTGGTTCTTAGAAAAAAAACTTGGGGATAAAAAAGGTTTATTTTTTTATGCCGTATTAGATTCCAATGTCAAAACATACCCTTTCCATTTGATTTTTTCGAGATACGGGTACCCACCCCCCTAAATAACCCCCAAGGGGTGGTTTTGGGGGGCTGAAAATATTTTCATTGGATTCTTTGGGGTCGATATACCCTACGAAAGTTTTGCCCCCGAAACTCAATTTTCGGCCGTTTTTGAGATAAAGATAGTGGACGGGTGGTCTGCCACACCCTGTATATGCAAAAATACGAACCGTCACGGTCGTAGAGCAGGAATATGTAAGTACCCGATTTCTTTTTATGACCAAGCGGACGTTTGACTATCATTTTATCAACTTGGTACTGAAAATGAGGGATTTACTGTGGATCCGACCACCAATGATCAAAACACTTCCTCATGAAATATTTCGAAACGTCTTTTTACTTTCTCACTCTAACGAAGTTAGAAATTGAGAAAGTATTGAGATAGCGCAGATGTCTGTCTGTATCCCCGCTTAACTTTTGAACCAATGGTCCATAGGCACCCAAATTTTTTCGGGGGGCTTTTTTCGTTTTTTTGGAAATGTTAAATTTTAAGCAAGTTACGGAAGATAAGAAGTTTCCATTAAAATCAATGGAAAAATGAAAACAACACGCACCACAAAACATGGGGAAAAATTGAAATATTTCAAATAGAGCTGTTTGAATTTTGACGAAAATTTGCAAAGACATTCTGCAACCAGCCTACTGGAAAGTTAACTCCTTAAGGACAGTCTAGGGGTCTCCCCCAGAATACTAAAGGGGGGTCTGCGGGTCACCCCAGAAAATATATAGGGGCCTGGAGTCCCCCCAGAATAATTTTGATGTGAGGAAGTGTCAGAGGGATATTCCCTACAGTTCATTTCTTTACGCCACTCGATTCAGATCGGGTTTTGATTAGTTCAATCACTTTATCTCTAAAATTTAAGAACATGCCCACAAATAATATAAAACTACGTTGAAAGGTACGCGCAGTAAAGCAAATTATGTCTGTTCTTATTACAGCTCTTCGCCTCAAAACGAAAAAAGGAAGCTATACGTCGCCACTTTCATTCCTTTTAAGGACACCCTACCGAGCTAAGAGGGCCCGAAAAGAGTGACTCGATTCCCTTTTATTACGAAGATGAGACGTTTCAATGGAAGGATATTTAAGTAATTTTTCACAAAATAATTTAAACTTATTTGAGTCCAAAGCAAAAAGGTAGGTACGCAGTTAGAAGGTGATTTTTTTTCAACCTTCACACCTCTTCATTACGCCCAAATTTGAGGACATTTTTCTTGATCCATTGGATAATATTTTTAAAACCCTTGAAAGCCTCGACCTTACGATAGATGTTACGGCATCTCGTATCTGCAGGCTTAGCTGAAACATACCTTTAACACGCGCTTGTAAAATATACAACCCTCTTTGCACGCAGCCCTTAATTGGTTAAGTGAGATCCTCATTTACCTCGAGGATTTTTGGGAGATAATTTTCCCTCGAAGTAGGTGCAAACGCGGTATATTTCGGAAGTGTTAATATAGGAACCCTCTGAATTGAGGAAATGTATCGAATTTTTAATTCAGTAAAAATCCAACAAATAATCCTTATCCACGACCCTCCCTTTTATGTGAAAAGGGGAAGGCGGGAGGGTGGCTTACCTATCTGTGTGGCCGTCCTTCCTTTTTTTATAAGAAGAAATAAAAAAAATTATATTGACCTGCGATCTGTGCGAAAGTGCTCAGTCAGTTTCTGGTGCCCCACTGCCCCCCTCAACATTGTATGGTCGTCAACGCCTTATATTTTGCCTCAGGTAGGCCACCGGTGCGGCAATTATTCTTGAATTCGATTTATGACTAGTATTGCAGGTTGCATACCCTAACCAAAATCTAAGGAGTCAACTGACATATTAAGCGAATTTTCGCGATCGAATATCATAAACAATACCAACCTAACTACATATTCGAGGAAACTCAATTGTGTTTTTAGATGTGTTCTCGGGGCATCGATGACATCAATTCGATTTCGAATTCACCTCCGGACTTGAATTCGAATCTAGGAAGAATCGGCGCGGAAATTTCGGCGCCGGAAATCTCGGCGCAAAAATTTCGGCGCGGGGAAATTTTGGCGCGGGGAAATCTCGGCGCACGGAAATCTCGGCGCCTGATTTTTTTTCAAGCGGTAAAGTTAAGTAACGTCGAGCGTAGTTAGTACTTGGATCGATTATGGGGAGACCGTTATTTTTCTTCGGAAAATCATAATATTTTCAACTTTTCCTTCACACTTATTCAGGCTTAGGACTGGCCCAGAGTTTTTTTTAGGGCCCCCCCCCAAAGAAAACTCTTGGGCGTGTTTAAAAAAAATTAAAAAGTTCCATTAAAAATGGAATTTGTGAAGACCAATCCACTCTTTCCTGTCGAGATGTGGAATTGCTTCAACAACGTCGTCAACGGCTTGCCCAGGACAAATAACGGCGTAGAAGGGTGGCATAACACCTTAAGTTCTCTCCTCATGGCTAGCCACCCCTCTATTTGGAAAGTTATAAATGCATTCAAGAGTGAAGAAAAACTGACTCGAGTGAGGCTGGAATGATTCATTTCGAAGCTAAGCAAAAGAAAAAATATTCTGCAGTGACACAGCGATTGGAAAAATTGTGTGAAGACTTCGAAAATCTTGCAACTTTAGAGTTTCTTCGAGGAATTGCTCACAACTTGCAATATTAAATTTTCTCTAATTTATTCGACAAATGCAGTATACACCCGCAATACCTATTTATATGCCACATATTTATCTACTTATTCATTCTCTTTTAGCACATTTTTAAAAATTGACAAAGGGCCATCTACACCCGTCACAAAAACTTTTTAAACACGCCCAAGAGTGTTCTTTAGGGGGGGGGGGTCCCCTAAAAAAAACTCTTGGCCAGTCCTAAGCCTGGATAAAAGTGTGAAGGAAAAGTTGAAGATATTATGATTTTACTGAAGAAAAAAAACGGTCTCCCCATAATCGATCCAAGTACTAACTACGCTTGACGTTACTTAACTTTACAGCTTGAAAAAAACGGTCTCCCCATAATCAATCCAAGTACTAACTACACTCGACGTTACTTAACTTTACAGCTTGAAAAAAAAACGGTATCCCCATAATCAATCCAAGTACTAACTACACTCGACGTTACTTAACTTTACCGCTTGAAAAATAATCAGGCGCCGAGATTTCCGTGCGCCGAGATCTCCCCGCGCCGAAATTTCCCCGCGCCGAAATTTTCGCGCCGAGATTTCCGGCGCCGAAATTTTCGCGCCGAAACTTCCGGACACCCTTGAATTCAAAATTGAATTGATGGCATCGATGACTGAAAACACCGAAAAAGTTCGAAAAACACGATCCAGTTTCGTGTCATGCACTGTTGTCATGCGTAGGTTGGCAATGGTTTTGTCGAATATATTCGTCGCGAAAATTCGCTATATTGTATTCGTAGACTGTGCACAGCTACGCATTAGAATACAGCGGGTAAATATGTACGGTAAGAGCAGACAAGTTGCTAAATCTACTTACGTCGCGCACGGATGAAACGCCATTGGTCTTTCTGTACAAGGTAGATTTATTTGAACGCATGCGTTAGAAAAGGATAGTCACTAGTCAGAGGGGTGGAAGTCACGCGACTGTTTCTAATCTAAGAATATCTGTCGTTTCTGAACACATGCGTTTAAATGGACAATAGAGAGAGAAGATCTAAATCCTGAATCCGCTAGTGGATCCTCATCGATCATTTGATTGGTCGAACCAGTTGTATGGCCCGTTGACGTCTCTAAAGAGTAGACTAGAGTCTCTGTAAATGAAAGAGTTTCGCCAAGAGGAAAATGAAGAAGAAGGAGAGAGCGGTCTATAGAGGCGAAGGAGGGCACCCACTCTCATGGGGCAGTTGCAAGGGTCTGAAATTGAGTGTTTTTTACAAAGAAAATTAAAGTGCTTGATGAGCTGAGAACAATGGTGCCTTTGGTTTTTTCCTAAGTGTCCCGGTTTAGGAGATACACATGAGTAAAGTTGCAAAAAATCGTGGGCGTAGTGACGTCACTACGCGGAAATCTCATTTAAAACAATGTATTTAGGGTCAAAATCTCATTTCCAGAACAATGGGACTTAATTAGAAACCAAAGGGATCTTTGTTCTCAGCTCATCAAGTACTTTCATTTTCTCTATAAAAAACACAACATTTCAGACCCTTGCAACTGCCCCATTGGTTGGGTTCACCGAAGAGGCGTCCAAAGAAGAAAAAGAAGCATTAAATTGTCATAAAATTCAATTGGTAATCAGCGCCATCACGGTTTCGCGTTTGAAAGCATTTTATGACTTTAGGAGTGACTTTTGTGATTTTCTAGAGCGCATTTCACTATTTTTGCAGGGTTTCCATAATCAACACTATTAATAAGCCTGAAGAAAAAGTTTGCAACAGCTCCCTGCTCCATTCTGGTGATTTTTTGGGCTTTGTTTGGCAACTGTGGTCACGCGAATATGTCTGCGATTTCAGCGATAAAGGCAGAAAGGCACTCAATCATCACACGAGTCCAGAAGTCCACCTGCAAGTGGTTTCAAATTGAATTCGATTGCGCCAACGCCTCAAGAAACAAATTATGTTTGAACAAATCGCCGCGTCATATCATCACGTCACGTCGCGTGGCGTTGGATTGGCATTGGGGTGAAGTGGAGAAGGGACTGTTGACCCGAGGTGAGTAGACCGGATTCCCATGAGGTGCTGAAAAAAATAAATAAAGTCCCAAAATCTATTCCTGAACGTAAGGACAAACGGATTTTTTGTTGTTTTTTTTTGTTTTTTCCTCAATGGTGAAATTCCAGACAGATTGCTTAAATTCGTTTTGAAGCCAATTATATTGAAAGGAGTTAATAATCTGTCGTCCCCAATCAGAGCAGTCACAATTTGACCTTCGGCCTTTGCAAAAGCGTATAAAAATAATATCAAAAGTAGGCAGTTTTTTCATACAAAACTTTGCGTATAGAAAAGTAATATAAAAAATTTAAAACTTGAAAGTTTATTATAATTAATATAATTAAATAAAACCGTTCCTGTATGCAACAATGAGTGCGAGAGGAGAGAGAGACTTTTTAACTAAAACAGTCTCTCTCTCTCTCTCGCACCCATTTACGTCTTATGTTGGCTTGGTCTGTTTTCCAAATTATCCTGTAAACGACAACGAGTGCGAGAGAGAGAGAGAGAGAGAGAGAGAGAGAGAGAGAGAGAGAGAGAGAGAGAGAGAGAGAGAGAGAGAGAGAGAGAGAGAGAGAGACCGAGTGTACCCTGATGATGATTAGTAAACGATGTGGAGAGGGCTATCCCATGAGGATGTACTCAATTTGATGTAATGCTGATATTATAAGATGATGCGAGGAATGGTTGTAATAATGTATATTTGAGAAAAATACCGTGAACCGAAAAAGGGTAACTTAGGCCGAGGAGAAAAAAACCATTATTGAGAATTGTTTCGACAGTAAGGCATTTTTCCAAAAGGCTTTTAAACCTTACAATCTTATATTTTCTTTTAGTGCTCGCAGGAAAAAGGCAAAACGCAAAGATCAGCGACACAGCGTGCACTGCCCTTTTCGACGATGGAAAATGAAGTGGTGCATTAGCGGAGATATAGATTCCGCGTTGGGCCTAATGCCTGCATGCCTCACATTGGCTATCGGCTGGTTTTGGGGAGCAAATCAAAATCCGGGGAAGAGCTTTCGGACCCCTCTCAGACTGGGGGATGTCCCTCTAAACCCCTCAATAGTGCACCTTCAGTAAAGAGGCAAGGGCCCCCAAATTGGCTTGGCGGCATAACATTTAGATAGCCAGTCCGACTCTGAATCAGCATGTTAGAAATGTCTATAAAATTGTAGCCACTTGTAGCCCGGGTTCATCAAAATGTATGAAATCTTGTTGTTACTGTCAATACCTGTGTTACTTTGCTTTATTTTCTCTTAATTTAGGTTCAGCAGTGGCGGCTTGTACAATGTGGCCACAACGTATTTTCTCCTTTTAAACCTACGTAGAATAGTCGAAATCGATACTTATTGCATCCTAGGTTCAAATGGCAAAAAATATAGTTGCCGAATAGCACAATTAAGGGTCATCCAGCTTAACTGTACAACCCGAAACATTTAAAATCCATTGTTTTGATTCTCTAAACAACAAGTTCTTGTTTTCTCAGAGATTGGGCAAGAAAGAGGTCACTCAATGGGGCAGTTGCAAGGGTCTGAAATGTTGTGTTTTTTATTCAGAAAATGATAGTACTTGATAAGCTGAGAGCAATGGTGCCTTTGGTTTTTTCCTAAGTGTCTTGGTTTTGGAGATACACACTTGTAAAGTTACAAAAATTCGTGTGTGTAGTGACGTCACTACGCGGAATTCCCATTTAAAACAATGTATTTTGGGCCAAAATCTCATCTCCGGAAAAATGGGACTTAATTAGAAACCAAAGGCATCTTTGTTCTCAGCTCACCAAGTACTTCCATTTTCTTCATAAAAAACACAAAATTTCAGACCCTTGCAACTGCCCCATTACCACCTTTTTGATTGCTTAAAAAATTGAAAATTGAAAAATATAGGATGAAAAGAAAAGTTTTAAAATGTTGCGGGTGGGATAGGTTAAGCTGGAGAGCCGCCATTAAGGTTCAAAGTTTTGTCCTTGGCCCATCATTCGGTCTGTGCAAAACAAGATTTTATAATAAATCTCGGACTTGGAATCTGTCTCGCGCTTTGAATTCACGTTTTAATTCGACTAATTGGTAAGCCATGTCAACTGCTCCATTTCACGGTGGCTTTAAATTAATTCTGTTTACTTCACACAATAGCGTGACCTTTCATAGTTAAGACGCAATTGTACATCAAATCGTGCCCTACAACTATACTCATCCGTCTGCATAATTTTAAAGCGTACGAATGGACGTAGACTCCCCCAAACACAAGGAAAGCTTCAGAAAGATATACCTGGAGGAGGGAGCCGACATATGTGATTGGTTCAGGTTGGTCAATTTCGAAGTGTGCCTTATTTAGAACGAAAGTCTGTTCAATGTATTTTTCCTATGCCCATGTAGCATGGATTGCAATTTATCGCAGCGAATAGTCGTCAAATTTTTGCAATTTTATCATCTGACAATAAAAGTTGTAACGCATTGGCAAAGAAATTGAAACTTTCCGGAGCTGGCTTTTTTATCTGTCCTATTTTTTACGTATGTGTCACTTTCACCTATGCCCATATGTCTATGTGTCAAGAGTTGCAACTTTATCGCAACTTGAAGGTGGATAATTGTCCATATGTTGTTGAAAATTTGCCCTTTTTTATAGCGACTTCGTTGCCATAAATTGCAACATTTTGATTGAAAAAGGCTATACATATGGGTCAGAGAATGTTTGTTTGGAATTTGTCAGATGACAATAGGTTTATGAAATATTGTTTTCCTATAACATAGTCTATTTCTACAAACGCCGGAATCTTATTTAAAAAACTGCTTGCAAGATAAAGTTTTTGTTCGATGACAAATTTTGTTTAGTGGCGAAGTTTTACTTTTATCTTTGTCACATCCGTATGTGATGGTCACTTTTTTTGGGACCGGATCGCAAACCTCGACGTAAGTGGTATAATCTTCCATGGTATCTATGATAAGCCTGTGCGATGTTCGGTGCATCGATTGAAGTTTCGATATTTTCATGCCATAGAATGGATTCGCTACTAAACTTGATGCCAATCGATCTATCGAAACTCGTTACGTATCGATATTTCGACTGAAAACAGATCTCAGAGTCACTATTTCCTTCTGAACCAACTCAAAAGTATAAAAAGTATCATGATTTTTCATTTTTAACTTTTTGATATAAAATTTGTTTCGATAAATCGATAAAATTTCGATGTTTTTTGGACATAGATCTTCGATGCTCAAAACTAGACATCGCACATAGGCCTAACACCTGAGAAGCGCCTCCTTTATGCCCTAGACTTCAAAATCATTTTGTAAGTCTGCTGTGAGTGAACTTCGTAAATTATTCATGTACCTCTTCGTAATTTTTGCTAGTTTGTATGCAAGAAATAACTATTCAATCGCATTTATCAAAAGTTAGCAAGAGCCCCATATACCGGGTTTAATCCTGAGCCCTAAATAGAGCAAAGTTCAAACCTCCTCCTAGGCCAAACCTATAACCAGTGTTAGCAAGCTGATTATTATGAAAGATCGTATTGGTATCGAGTCGTTGATCACGAAAGCGTGTTATCTTATAGGTGGTGCTATTTCGAAAGGTTTCATTCTGATAGAAACCCTCCCATCTCTGCGAATATTCGCCGATGACTCCTGAGCTATATATCGGAGAATTTCCGGAGAGATGGGATGGTTTCTATCAATTCTATTGGAATGAAGTCTATATCGGAATGGCGCCACCCATAAGATAGCACGCACACGATCATCGGCTCGATAGCAATACGACACGACCGTTCATAATCAGCCTGCAGGGTCTATGTATGCTCATGAACATCGTGGGGGGGGGGGGGGGGGGTTGTTATTTGTTCACCCTCTAAAGGCCAATCAAAAATGCCGCCAAGAGCATACCCCCCCCCCTCCTCTCCACTGCTGGCTCTGGCGTCTCTTTTAATAGCTACTTTCAACTAAGCTAACATTAAGTACATTTATACGACGATTATAATGTTCATTAAGCTTTACTGTCGGAGAAACTGTTGAAAGACAAGAGGAGAAGTTAACCTCCTGAATTACTTTATTTAAAGACACACTAAATCTCACCTTGATTACTCACCTTTAAAATAGCACTAATTACAGCACTTAAAATTAGAGTGTATATAGGTCTTTCAATAATCTTTACTTATTATTTTTCGCAGAGCATTCGTCGTCATTATACTTCCACATTCTTTGTGCATGTATTATTAACAGTATTTAATTAGTTTTAATAGGGCAGTTGCAATAAGGGTCTGAAATGTTGTATTTTTTTTTTTTTTTGTATTAAGAAAATGTAATGTACTTGATGAGCTGAGAACAAAGATGCCTTTGGTTTCTAATTAAGTCCCATTGTTCCGGATATGAGATCTTGGCCCAAAATACATTGTTGTAAATGGGAATTACGCGTAGTGATGTCACTACGAACACGATTTTTTTACTACTTTACACGTGTGTATCTCCAAAATAGGTACACGTGGGAACAAACCGAAGGCATTATTGTTCTCAGCTCATCAAGTACCACCTATCATCATTTTCTATATAAAAAAACACGAAATTTCGACCTTTGCGACTGTCCCATTATTTGACAAATTGACTTCCCCGTGTATCTTTAGCTTTTCGACCCCTCTTAAAGTTGGTTTTTCTTTCTGAATTACATTTACGCGATATGCCTCAAAAATCTACGTTTTACAAAAAATCCTCCTGTTTTGTTACCATAAGCACTAACACTTTGTACCATCCCAATAGAGACGAATAGGGATTTTTTTCGTCCAATACGAAGATTTTCTGCCTAAATCGCCCCCTTTCTATGGAATGTGTAGCACCACTTAAAATATTGAGACAGGTGCTCGCTCCTCTGACTCTTCTGCAGTTTAAGTCACAAAGCATTTGTTTTTCTAATGGGTCAGTTTATCAGTTCTAATTAATAATGAGCCCTTGTCACTTGCCTTCATGCGCTTTTAAAGGAGATGTTTTTACTCTGTACAGTCATTAGCACAACTTGTAAGCCTTGCTCGGGGGCAACACATCGCCCAAAATGTTAATTTTGTCTGCAAGAGAGTTTGTGGCTTGGTGGGGGAGAGGAGTTTAGTTATATCAAACCACTATTGCATTGCTCAACTCTCGAAATTTACCCAAAATCAAGTTATGGTAGTCAGTAGCGCACCGAGAGTTTCTTCATCTCTCTCTTTTCTCCATTAAAAAACGTATGTTAGACAAGGATGGACAAGGGAATAAAACCCCCTCTTTATGTACTTTTCCTACTCATACATTCAAATGGGAAATGAGAGAGATGGGAGAGATCCTGGTTGCGCCAGTGGTGGTACCTATAGTTAACTATTCCTACTTCACAGTATTGTTTTTGCCTACACCTTCAATTGAAGGCAATATATCGACGGTATATCCTCTCGCGAATGTTAACAATGGGGCTCTTGCAAACTTTTGCTGTGAGCAAATGAATAGTCCAATATGATGTAAAAACCAGCGAAAATCACGGAAATCACTCTAAGAAAGTCTCAAAGTCGGTAATAAACTCACATAACTGCTGTAACGGCAAGTTCTTAATGGCGGTTCAACGCAGGTATTATGGGGAGATTCCTGTCTAGTATGCGTCACTTTCTCTATAGAAACATAGAGATGTGTCTCATTTAGATAGTAATCTCCCATGATACCTGCACTTGTGGCGTCATTTAAGGGGGGCAGGGTGGGTTATTGCCCTCCCCCCCAAGGATTCGAAGTCAGGCTCAAAAACGGGAACGAAGTATATTGATGAGCAAAAAAAAAAAAAATCCATCAGATTTTTGCCCCCCCCCCCCCAGCCGGCTCTGTGGCTCTAAAATTATATTGATGAGCAAAAAAAAAAGAGGTCATCAGATTTTTGCCCCCGTCCCAAGCCGAACTCGAAATGACGCCCCTGTGCGCCTCTCCGCCATAAAGCCCGATTCTGAGAGTGAATTTGATTTTTAGTGTACTCATCGTCATTGTTTCAGGTTTTTATACAAGAATCAACTCTTCCACCCAAGAGCAAAAGTTAGCAGGAGCCCATTCAACCGTTTCCTATGAAGAACTGAAAGACTGAAACTGTTTGAACTAAATTAAGTAACAAGGACTTACATACAGTGTGTGGAGCTTAATGCAGATTGATGATTTGACTCCTTAATACAGTGTGTTACGAGTAATAAGATAGAATATTTGTTCCGATCCAATTTTGATTTCATTTCATTTCATTTATTTATTTGTCATAATTTAACAAAAATTGTACATGAACAAAAAGTCAAAGCATAAATATAAGACGATAAGTACGTAACAAAATAGAAAATAGGGATCGTTGCTACAAAAGTAACCAAAATGCACGCATTAATCGTTTTCAAAAAAAAATAATTTATGGAATAATAACCTTATTTATTAAAGAATAGTAATTTCACATTTTTTTTAAGCTCTAGTATAATGAATTGTGGTTTTTTTTTTTTTTTTTTTTTTTTTTTAACGAGGATGGTAACTTGCTGAATAATTTTAATCCAATATTTATACTGTAGTATTTGGAGTTGAGATCGTTACCTACGTCATCAAACTGTTTATATAGTCCATTGCAAATGCATATAACTGCAGTGAAAAAATTGCTAACGTTAAGTATTTACTCACTTAAAAGCAGTTACCTACGTAGCGTGCAATGAGGCAACATTATACTTTCTCCATTCAAATCCATAAAAAATATCGATCTATTGGGTGTTCGATGAACACTCTCGAATTCGACCTTTTCCATGGGTTTAAATAGACAAAATGCAACGTTGCAAAATTGCACGCTACGCCACTGCTTTAAAGTATGGCCAAGACTTAAACATTCTTAGTTTCACCATTTAAAATAGTTAAATTAAAACAGCACAGGGTTGATTTAACCCTTTACTGCATGATTTTTTTTTTTTTCAATAAAATAATTTTTTTTTCAGTACAATTTTGATCCTTGAGACAGGGAAAAATAGTGAAAAAATTCTTTCCATTATATTTCAATGGTAAAGAGTCTGAATATTAATTGTTCCAAATATGGCCGTACCCGCGTTTAGGTATCCATGCAACTGATAATAAAGTTTTCAGGCTAAAAAAAAAAATTGAAGTAGTAAAAAATAAGTTAGTAAGTTTCAATAGTTGTTTTTTTTGTATATGGTACCCCTGCGTTACTCCCAAACATAACAATGAAAATCGGAAAATCTCTATCAGATTTTCAGTAAGCTATTTTCAATCACTCTGCACGTTCTATATCCTGTGCTGCTCGCTCTAGGACAAAATCGACAATTCTTACTCGTTTAGTATCTGTTCCACATGTGACCCACCATGCAGCGACAGTACAACTCAAGTCCCCTACTTTTAGATAATGCTTCAAAGTAATTGTTCCAGATCTGGGCTCATCTGCAGTTAAGGGTTAACTATTTTAAATGGTAAAACTATAAGAATGTTTAAGTCTTGACCATACTTCTAAGTAAGTAAATACTTAAAGTTACCATTTTTTTCTGTGTGGCCAGGTACCTTTGACCCCGTTGTTATGTTCATGTTTATAAGATGGGGGGAGATGTCGAAAGAGGGACCCATAAAATAACGAGTGTGCTCTTCAGCTGAAAACCTCCATTTGCTCACAATGCTCAATTCTCAAGATGAGTACACCCTTTGTTTCTTGGGCCCTTCTTTCGAAAATGTCCTCAATTTCATGAATGCATTCTAAACAATCTCTCAATTTCATGATTGAAACTGAGAAAAATTTCGATTCTAGCGATTGTTTTTCGTTTATTGAGGTGACAGTAGATTTCGTAGAAGCGCAATTCGCTTGATTTCCATGAAGCGCTATGCATCAATTGCAGCATTGCCGCATGCTGCTGCCGTGTCGGCTGCACTTCCATAGCATTGGGTCATGCTGACTCCTAATTTGTTTTTGATATTATATTATAACTGGGTGGTTTTATTCTTTTACCTCTTGTAAGCTTCCTCCCCCGGAGAGTATGGGGGTAAACGATATGACCCCAGGCCTGTTTTTTTTTTTTATTTTTTTTAGTTAATAATTTTTTAGTTAATTTTCCTTAAATTTTAAGGTGTGTCAAATCCTTGGGGTGGGGGGGGGGGGGTCCTGTCCCCTTAATAACGTCCCTGGTTGTCCACACTGAAAAAAATTGCTGAATTTAACTCTATTTAAATTAAAAGTATGGACACCACTTAAAAACTGTCAGTTTGACTGTTGAAAATAGTTAAAGTACCTTCGTGCCTTGTTAATTTAACTAATTTGAACAAACTAACAGAATTTAAGAAATGACCATACTTTCAACTAAAAAGGAGTTAAATTCAGCATTTTTTTCCGTATGGACAACCAGGGGCGTTATTTAGGGGACAGGATTGCCCCCCCCCCCCCAAGGATTTGACACACCTTAAAATGTAAGGAAAATTCAAGAAGCCAAAAAAAAAAAAAAAAAAAAAAAAAAAGGTTGTTTAATGAAGTGTGTATCGGTTGTATCGGTTAAGACAGCTTTCAAATTCATACTAAATAAATGTGTTATTGTTAAAAAGTTGCCTATAAGTTATAATCGGAAAAGGGCAGAGTCGTCAAGAGCCTCGATGGTCAAACGGGTGAGAGGCCCTCCTCCCCCCCCCCAAAAAAAAAAAACAACAAAAACAAAAAAACGAGGAAGTAAAATTTACCGGGGGGGGGGGGGGAACACACAGAATGACACAAAACGTAGATACTTTGAGGAAGTGAACAGTTCATTAAGTATTTACATTCTAACAAACAATATAAAACCGTCGTTGACCATATTTTGCTGCTCATGTTGTATGCATATTACAGGGTTGATTCGCCCGTTCGATCATCATCGAAGGTTTTTCTTAAAATGTCTTTTTCGGGTTTATATGAGTGGATTTTGCGACTTTTTGATGCTCTCAATTTAATTTACAAGCGATTTTACACCAGAATCAACCCTCCATAACACTGTAGCAAAAGTATGCAACAGAGACCCATTACATGGTATACCTATGTAAATGGCAACGTTGTAAGCATATCTTCAAACATAAGGGGATGCAAGAATAAACTGAAAAATCTCACCGATCCTGACACACGTGACACCCACTTTTTCCGCTCTTCTTATTTTCCCATCAAAATACTCGATTCTTCTATTCTTTGTTCAATAAGTAATTTATTCGTGCAAATTTGCATTTCGAAGCTGAACTGATGTGCCGCTGCCGCATATATGCCACAACCTTTATATGTCCCAAACTATGTTTGGCACATGTAGTTCTACGATGCATGGGCGAAAAAGTTAAAACTTCCTCATTCCCAACTGTTTCTGCAATCCCATTAATCCTTGTGTTACCAAAGTGTTTTGCACCTTCTGATAACCAAAGGGTGGGGGAGGGGGTGAATTTTCACCCCAACTTTAAACCATATTGCTGATGGCTTACTTTTTAATATTTTTCAAATCTGTGAAAACCGTCCTGTAAAGTATTTTCTGGAATATAATAGCATGCCTTGTTTTTTTCAAATTGTTTAATTTTTAAATGATTGGTGAGGAAATTTCCAAAAAAGCATTAAATTCAAATATTCCAAAAATTGCAATCGTTCCTTTGGTTTCATTGAATTTTGAAATTTGGATGCAAGATAATCCCAGAAACAATTACATATTCTAAAACTGCATGATTTAAGTTATAAGAACACATGAAAAAAGAATTTTTTTCTCAAATTTTAGCAGGGGACATTCCTCCCAGCGATTTCTTTGCCCATAAATACGAAAAATTTCGATAAAAATGTCTGATTTTTTTATGGAAAGCTTTTCAATACCCTCGTCGAGGTTAAAATTGAAGCTCAAAGTGATTTGTTCAAATTTCAGCTTTTTATCTTTAAAAAACTGGCCTGGGTGAAAATTCACCCCCTCCCCCTTAGTAACATAAGGGTTGAGAACTAGGAGGGCTGCTCATGAGCTTTTTACCAGTGAACAACATTTCAAGTCCGAAAAAATCTATGTTTCGATCTAATGTGCGGCGAACTATGATCTGAGATCATAAAAAATCGGCAAAGAATCAGAAAGTAAATTTCTCATCAAATTTATCATTTATAAGCTTTTAAGACTAATTTTAATCGCAGAAAGTACCTACTATTGAATAGGTAATCTCATTGATTTCCGTGTAAATTCATACATGGAAATCCACACGGAAAATTGGAACAGAGTACGAACATTTTTACCAGTGAACAACATTTCAAGTCCGAAAAAATCTATGTTTCGATCTAATGTGCGGCGAACTATGATCTGAGATCGTAAAGAATTGGCAAAGAATCAGAAAGTAAATTTCTCATCAATTTATCATTTATAAGCTTTTAAGACTAATTTTAATCGCAGAAAGTACTATTAATTATAGGTAATTTAAACCTCAAAATGTCACTGGAATGTTTCAGATTAACTCTTTCATATACCTGGTGCGAATTTTAATGTACCTACATCTGAATAACATAGAATCTTATGGAGGAAATGAAAATATAATATGCATACCGTTGTATATGAGAAAATTGTACCCAGATCAGCTATGATGGCCTAAAATCCGTTCCTGAACCAAAAGTTTTTTTCAGGTTTGAAAGGGTTAATCTCGAGAGGTAGGAAACGATGATTTTTGATGAATCCCCCCCCCCTGATGTTTGGCCACTTCCTTTCGATCTCAAACCATAGTGCGGCCGATCGCGAATCCAAAACAATAAGTCTTGCGAAGTTGGGAAATTCTTACTCGCTCAACGACAGCAAAACGCTGATTTCATCAGAATTCTATCGCGAACTTTAAACAAGCAAAAAAAAAAAAAAAAAAAAAAAAAAAATCACCAATGTTTCATTTCCAAAATCGCGTCCATACCTCTTTTCAAAACAATCCGTTTTATATATAGGGGTTTTCCTCCTTCACAATTTCATTTCTGTTGTGATACTCCGGCAGTGAGACATTAATTTGAGACATTGATTTGACCGATTTTCCAAATTCTAATTTACACCATGTCTCCAGTCGCTGTGATCTTCGTCGCTTGCGTTGGTTTGGCCGTCGCCCATTACCCACCACCATCTTACCAACACTACTACTCAGCCCCTCAACAATACTACTCAGCCCCAGCACCAGTTCACTACTCAGCACCTGCACCAGTTCACTACTCAGCACCTGCACCAATTCACTACAGCTCTTTACCAGCACCCCAATACAGCTCCGCACCAGCTCAATACAACCCCTGCCCAGGATCAGTTCCAGAAATCAAGCCAATCATCATCCAATCGCAGAAGCCAGTTCCATACACCTATGGTCTTCCATTGACTCCTCAGGTAAAGTGACATTTTTTATGTGGTCTTTTTTTTTCTTCTTTTAAAAGTTAACCCTTTTGATATCACGCCTTAGTAAACTCTTATTTCGATCTGCCTCACACAATTACAATTTCTAATGGGGCAGTGCAAGGGTTTAAAATTTTGATTTTTTTTCTTCTTTAATAGAAGTAATAGTACTTGATAATAAGCTGAGAACAATTGTGCCTTTGAAAAAAGTTTCGGTCTTGGGGATTTACCCGTGTATAAAGATGTAATATATCACATTTTCTTGCGTTTAGCTGATTATTTCTTTTCAGAACTTTTTTTTATGGAATAACTAATTAACCTTAATACAACTCAACTTGTACTTCAAATCTCTATTAATTTTTTTTATTAAGATTCTTACTTATTCAGACTTTCAAAACCTTAAACTTAGTTTATTCATGTAAAAATTATTAGATAATATAAATTTTCATAAAAGATACAAACGTGTAAAGTTGTAAAGTATCGTGTGCGTCACTACGCGGAATTCCCATGCAGAACAATGTATTTATTGGGTCAAAAGCTGATCTCCGAAATAATGAGATTTAATTAGAAAGCAAAGGCATCTATGTTCTCAGCTCATCAAGTACTTTCATTTTCTACATAAAAAACACAACATTTCAGACCCTTGCAACTGCCCCCATTGATAGTAAAGGTGACTACAAATAATCAACATTTGCAATACAGTGTTCTTTATGAAGCGCCTTCAATCAAAGAGGTATGCAAAATGAACACCGTAAAGTAGGAATAGATAAAACTACTTACCATAGTCGAGCGAGCTAATAAAAGTGTCCTGGTGGAAATATTTTCAAAATTTGTTTCACTTTGAAATTTTTTCGAAATTAATGAAACATCCGCAAATGTTCAAAAATATTCATTTAAAAATTTTCAAACTTTTTAAAGCATCGAAAATGTGAAATGAAAAGACAGTGCTCTAGTCGAAAAATTTTCAAATTTGTTTTCACTAGTTATAACATTTTTTCAAAATTAATGATTCGTTCGAAAACGTTCACAAATATTTATTTAAAAATTTCAAACTTTTTAAAGCATCGAAAATTTTTTGAATCGACTTTTGCAACGCATATAAATACCGGATAACTCATTAAATTAAAAACTCTTGAAATCTTTCCATTACTTAAACAAACAAAAAAAGTTTTCATTCATTAAAGTATTCTTTTATATACCATATTTCTTCGTAAGTCTCATAAACATGTATGTGTACCTTCCATAGATTTTTTTTTTTTTTTTTTTTTTTTTTTTTTTTGCAATTAATGTGTATTCACATTTCACTTCTTCAGTTACATCCTGTGCAATTTGGCAACGTTGCAGTTTTTCTATTTAATCCTATACAAAAGGTCGAACTCTTGAGAGAGGCCACTGCATACGCAATAGTTTGATACTTTTCATCGATTTTTATGTAGCAAATGGAACGTTGCCAGATTACACACAACGCTACTGACTATAACGTATCATTTCATTTTTTCAACTTATTTTGAATGTCATCTACATCGATTTAATTATTGAAACTCTCGTATTTTGAGTATCGGATTCTGCGCTTCTAACAAGTATAGCTGTGTCTGCTTCCAAAATTCATTAAAACTCATCGATGGAAGGTTGGATAGCAGCAAATCAAAATTCTGTGCTAACTGAGTAACTGACAGCTCAATGATGTATTTTGATGCATTTCGGAAACAAGCACTGCTATTTGTCAGAAACTCAGAGCCCGATAATACGTGAGCTTTAATCTCCTTCGTTCGATATTTTTTTCCAAGAGGGTCTGTTGCTAGTGTCATGGAGAGACTTGTAAAATCGCGTGAATATCACATTGAAAGCATTAAAAAGTCTCAAAACCTACTCTCAAAGTCAATCAATTCGTTTATCAAAGTTCAAAGATGGTGGTCGAATAAGCGGGTTACAACGAGGGAGTCCCCTTAAAATTGCAGCTATGATAATGTATGAGATATGTATGAAAAACAAGCGATTAGAAATTGGGCCATGGCCCCCTCAAGAATCGATAGTTTCTCATACATTCAAATGGGGAGAATCCACAGTTGCCAATTTGCTGGCTCCGCCCGTGGCTTTTTCTCTGATAAATTACTTTTCTCAGCATAGATTAGATGAAACTCTTTCACTGTGAGCCTTCTTCATTCGACATCCATCTTTGAAATAAGATAGTTCGTTTTCTATCTTATTTCTTTACAGAGGCGGCTCGTGCGATTTGGCAACCATAAACATAATTTTTCCAAGTAAACTTATGTAAAAGAATCGATTGTTGAGGAGGCTGATAGCCTCCTGGATAATCGCTTGTTTTACATTGGTTCAAATGGGAGGAGGACACTGTTGCCAAATTTCAAGAGCCACCGCACTGTTTCTTTATAGGCAGTATTATAATTATTCTGTAACTTTGATTTTTTCCTCCCCCCAGGTCCTTGAACACCACGCCGCCCCCAATGTAATAAACTACTACGCCAAACCATGGGTGATCAAACACAACCAGGGCGCCATCCTGAACGCCTACACCCAGAAACCAGTCATCGTTGACAGCTATGCTGCCCCATCCGTCAACGAAGCCCAAGGACCACAAGCCGTCATCATCGAAGAAGTCTGCCCACCATCCATCGGCGAGTCAGCTGCCCCGGCCGCCATCGCTGGACCAAGCTACTCAGCCCCCGCATACTACTCTGCCGCAGCTCCAGTTCACCCCTGCGCTTAGACGAGTATGCAACCCCCGCAACGCAACGAATAGCACCCGCCATTGAATTGAATATTATGAATCGTATCGATTCCTCCCCCGACCGAATATCGCATCGATGACGCATCTTTAATCTGGACCGACCAACACACCAGTTCAAGTAAATCGCAAACACTCATCGAAATTTTCAGAAAGTTTTTTTTCTTTCTTTCTTTTTGTACAAATGAAGCAGATGTAAATATTATTCCTCCTCGACTGATCAGAATTATTCAGAATACACTAAATGTTATTGTTGTTACACGTAAGCCAATTTCTAATTTCATTCTTTCCTTTAAATTTTTTCCCGAGATAAAGTTTATGGGTTGCAAACTTTTGCTACTGCGTTAATGCGTTATAGAGCCCTGGTAAAAAGCCTCATCAAAAATCATTGAAAAAATCTCAGCATGAGATTTGGAACCTGGTTTCATGTTGATCTTATGATGATCTCATGATGAGTAGAAATCATCTTGAGCTTAGCATGAGATCATCATGAAATTATCATGAGATCAACATGAAACCAGGTTCCAAATATCATGCTGAGATTTTTTCGATGATTTTTGATGAGGATTTTTATCAGGGAGGGTAGATTCTTAAGTAAAATTACTTGAAAATTACGATATGAGCAGCAAGGTTTAGAGAAAAGGTACTTATTGGGTATTTGATTTGTATACTCTGTAAAAAAAAAAAAAAGTTCAATCAACGAAGGACTGAATACGGGAACTCAAGGTATATGGAAGAACAGGTATGGACAGGAGGCGGGGTTTAAGGGGCTTTCGAGTTTTCCCGCCAAATGATGACGACACGCTTGCTTTGGCGATGACGTAGCCGTCACCTACTGCAGTGGCGAGAGATGGGGATCACGGGAGAGTGAGTGAGATAGTTTGAAACGGTAGGCGAATTTATCGCGACCGTCTATAACATCTGTGACGTAGCCGTCACCTACTGAGATAGGCTCCGCCTCCTGTCCATACCTGTTCTTCCATATACCTTGACGGGAACTAGACCCTATTTAACACTAGCGTTAATCAATAAAATTACAAAAATTTGATTGTTAGTTTCACTCTTACACTACATAGTGTTAAGGTGATTCTTCAGCGTTTAGTGCCGATTTCTGCCACCAGAGCGCTACCGTTCGATTAATGTCTTACAGGCCGGAAGCAATTTATATTTAAGAAAACGGAGTGTCAGTTACTAGGTAATCATCTGAAAAATGTCTGGGCAAAATATGGCGTCAATAACATCAAAAATAAGGCTGAAAGTACCAAAAAATGGAAGATCGCATTTCGACACAAGAATCGATTGACTTTCAGCTTTATTTTTGAAGTTATTGGCGAGATATTTTGCAGACTTGTTCTTATGATGATTATCTAGTAATTGACACTCCGTTTTCTTAAATATAAATTCCTCCCGACCTTGTATTTTGACATTAATCGAACGGTAGCGCTCTGGTGGCAGGAATCGGCACTAAACGCCGAAGAATCGCCTTAAAGGCTCAGTTCCCGTATTTAGTCCAGTGAACTTTTTTTTTTTTTTTTTGCAGTGAAGGGACAGTTTAGAAAATGGGTCTATTGCAAACTTTGGCTACAGTGCGAACGTTATGGAGGCTCAATTCAACTCTAATGAAAAACAGCGTGGAAATCACGTTAAAAAAAGCATCGAATAGTCTCAAAATTCACTCACAAACTCAATAAATGCGTTTCACAAAATTACAAGATGACGGTCGAATGAGCGGGTGACAATGGTGGAGTCCCATCTAATTTCAGCTTTTAGTCCAGTCAAATGGTAGTTTCACCTGGAAAAAAATGGTGGAAAGCGGGAGTTGACGTTTTTCGGTGCAGTTAGGTGTCCTTTTTAACATACTGATTTTTCACCCCTGTGAGGCCTGTGCTAAAGCCGCCATCTTGAAAATAAGAAGCCTAAAAACGGTTTTTTGCAAATATCTTGATTTCTATGCATTTTACTAGAAAAATACTTCGGTACTAAAATGTTGTACGCAAAATTTCCCACAAAAAAAAATTCTATACACTTTTTACGTACAGCGCATAGTTTAGGAGCTAGGAGCGTAAGTAGATTTACCCTTTTTTCGGTACCCCCGCGCGAGCTGCGAAACGCGCCCTAGGCACTCGGTGCATCACACCGCGCTTGTCTCCTCTCTATCTCAACGCACCGCATGCTTTATTTAGGGAAGAGGGGGTAACATTGGCACCCCAGGGTTAGGGTGATTCTTATTTTTCAAAAATGAGTATTTTTAGTGCGAACGGTCGATTTTTTGTTCTTTGTGGTCTAAAAAATTGACCCATAACAAGCATTTTGAAAAAAATTGACTCTAAGTGGCCCCTCATCTGCAAAAAGGGCGTAAGTACCAAATATGAATTTTTGGATGTTTTAATAGTCAATTATGGTGTAAAATGGCCACTTTTGGTCCTTACAGGACTGAAATTTTCATTATTTTTGGCTTATCTGCAGTTCTAATGCCACAAAAATCCATTTTAAGATATGCGTAAAATGCTCTCGCCGCGCTTTAGTCCAGGCAATGGGTGATTATTGGAAGAACAAATTCTTATCAAAGGTTTGTTGGGCTTAATCGCTTCGTCTTGGTGTCAGTAATGATCACCTAAAAGTCCCAATGCCTAGGTGCTGTGCAAAATTCAGGGGAGGGGGGGAAGGGCCCCAAAATCGATTATTTCGATATATATATCGAAAACGATGCAAGTTATCGAAAAAATCCATACATGATTTTGTTTCTGAGGTAATCAAGGTATCGAAAAAATCCATACATGATTTGGTTTCTGAGGTAATTTCCAACAAGAAAGATCCTCTGTGTTTTTACGCTCTGACGACGTTTAAGCTCTCAAAAACACGATCTAAGTTTTCGACGATTTTCAGGAAAATTGATACCCCGTGGCAACGCTCATTTAACACAATGTTATTTTTAATGATTTCGATCGCCTTACCGTATAGCATTTAGAGTGCTCCGATTTTTATAAAATTAGGTACCCGGGGGTTTTATAGAGCGTAAAAACACAGAGGATCTTTCTTGTTGGAAATTACCTCAGAAACCAAATCATGTATGGATTTTTTCGATACCTTGATTACCTCAGAAACAAAATCATGTATGGATTTTTTCGATACCTTGCATCGTTTTCGATATATATATATCGAAATAATCGATTTTGGGGCCCTTCCCCCCCTCCCCTGAATTTTGCACAGCACCTAGGCATTGGGACTTTTAGGTGGTCATTACTGACACCAAGACGAAGCGATTAAGCCCAACAAACCTTTGATAAGAATTTGTTCTTCTAATAATCACCCATTGCCTGGACTAAAGCGCGGCGAGAGCATTTTACGGCTTTTACGCATATCTTTAAATGGACTTTTGTGGCATTAGGACTGCAGATAAGCCAAAAATAATGAAAATTTCAGACCTGTAAGGAATAAAAGTGGCCATTTTACACCATAATTGACTATTAAAACATCCAAAAATTCATATTTGGTACTTACGCCCTTTTTGCCGATGAGGGGCCACTTAGAGTCAATTTTTTTTCAAAATGCTTGTTATGGGTCAATTTTTTAGACCACAAAGAACAAAAAATCGACCGTTCGCACAAAAAATACTCATTTTTGAAAAAAAGGGAATCACCCTACCCAGGGTGATTCCCTGAGTCCCCTCCCCTCCGTTGAGAGTTAAAACAGCCTATGTGCGCACGGGAATTGAGGGGTCCATTTTCCCACTTTTTTACCCGATTTTCGTCGAAACTTTTTGCTTTCCTGCTTAAGATATGAAATTTCATGCCGAATTCCAAATTGTAGACCAACTAAATTACCTCCCCCCCTTCCTCCCACCCACGCTCCTTCCCAAAACACCCCCCTCTCCCCATAATTGCCGCGTTATCATCGTTTTGATAGCGGTTATAGAAAGAATTGGAACCGTTTTGTTTTGTTTGTGTTTTTTCCCCCTTTGGAAATTTTTTCCCCCCCTTAGCATAGAGGCAAATATAATGACAAAGTTATGCTGTTCCTCTTTTTGAGCAAGATATATATTACTGCGTAGATACTGAGGGATGGAGGGGGATCAACTTTATTTATCAAACATTTCTTTTAAGTTTAGAATATATAAAGAATTTTCTGTGAGAAAAACTCTCTTCAAATATTATATAATTGAACTCAGAACTGTCTGAATGTTTTTGCTCTTAATTTAAACACGATCGAAAGTCAAAATGCTTATAATATCAAGTATCAAGAGCCGTTTGATTTGTATTTGGCGCGTATTTTATTTTCTTTCCTAGTTGTGTAAATGAAGCATAATTTTATACATTGGCGGCTCGTGACATTCGGCAACCGCGTCGTTTGCCATTTGAATCTATGTAAAAGAATCGATTTCTCTGGGATGCAAAACGATTATTTCACGTAGGTTCAAATGGAGCGACTCTGTTACTGCCTCGTGGCACGAGCCGTCACTGATTTTTTGTTTAATGAGATTGATTTTCTCACCAGACTTGCCCTCATTTAGAACTATACACTGAGAAAAATTTCTTGTTGCCGTAACCGGACGTCCTTTTAATACTTACTTAATCAGAATTCCTATTATTTTAACAAGGAATTCCTTTTATTTCAACAGGAACCCCTGTTACTACACCAGGAATTCTGGTCAAGTAACAGGAAATCCTTTTAAAAGAATATTGGTTTCTGTTGGAACAGCAGGAATTCCAGTTAAATATAAGTATTAAACAGACGTCCGGTTGAATTAACAGGAAAATTTTTCTCGTTGTATTATTCTTGTTCCAATAAAGAAACTGCATATACAGGGTGTTTCAGACCACCTGGCCAGCTTTTATTGTGGCCAAACTAAGGCAAATATGAAAAATCGGTAAAACACGTGTAACGTATATCGACCCCAAAGAATTCGGGGAAAATATTTTCAGCCCCCCAAAACCACCCCTTGGGGGTTATTTAGGGGGGTGGGTACCCGTATCTCGAAAAAATCAAATGGAAAGGGTATGTTTTGACATTGGAATCTAATACGGCATAAAAAAATAAAACTTTTTCATCCCCCAAGTTTTTTTTTTCTAAAAACCACCCTTTTTTGAGTTAGGGGTGATTTTCAACAAATTTAGGGGTAATCTTTGATTGACCGCTGCACTATGGTTTGAAAACCCGTATTTTTGGCATAAAATCGAAAAAATGAATTTCAGAAAACATATTCACTGTGAATGTTATAGTAATCTACACTATCTGAGGTACTTAGAACGGCTAGTATCATCTTATCTGATTGCTCTGCCGGTCAGCTATCTCATCGCAAACATACGCACCTCGAAGGTAAGTAAACAAATCGTGAACTTAGATGATGTGTCATTTACGTTTAAAGTGTTACTGTGGCGGCATGGAAAACACAATAATAACAAACAAGCATGGATCTGGAAGCCAAAAGGAAGTTCTTTTCACCTATTTTAGCGTCATTAACCTATTATTATTTCTTATCCTTGGTTTTGAGCTTCAAATGTGCTACCTCTGAGGGGGGAAAAAAACACTTTACTAAAACTTTAAGTAACGTTTTAAAAAAATTGAAGATACATGAGGAGCTCTGTATAGTCTCAAAATGTTCCTCATACTCTCCTCTATTCAGATCATTAAAGACCTGCTGCAGACTGGTGCAGACTTATAAGATATTTTCACTTTAATATCAGTAAATCGATTTTTTTTTTTGATAAATCAGTTCAAATGTGGCGCCGAAGTGATAGTATATAGAGAATGAGGCAAATTAAAAATGAGAGATATTGACGTGAACTTTGCGCCAAAAGATGCGTATTTTAAAGATATTTCGATTGATGTGTTATAATATTTAGTTTAAAAAATATTTGAGTCTTATTTTACCATTTTTATTTTTTATTTTTGAAGTTTTCGAAATTTGTTTTTTGAGTTTGAAAAATATGTGCAATGAAGAAATCTGAAGAAAGAACTGTTGTGAAAAAAGCTGATTCTATAAGCTTTCAGATGGCGCAAACCGCTATGCCGAGAAACGTTTCGTTCAAGAGTTAAGACCGCACAAAGTTTCAAATCTAGGCCAAAAATAGGGTTTTTCCGACTTTCGATTCTACAAAAAATTTTGTTGCTCCGCCAATAATTGATGAAATTCATTAAAACTCGGCGGATGGGGGTTTTTTGGGTCGCTGGATTCATTTTTTATATTAGTTTTTCAAAATTCCCAAATCAAAGATGGCCGCCGATAAGTATGACTTCAGAGAGTCACGTCTCGTGAAATTCGGCAACAACGCATTTTTCCATCCAAACCAATGTAAAATAATCGATTTTTGGTGAAGAAACACTCTGTTGCTTCACCAGAAATCGAATTGTGAATAAAATAAATGGCAAAAAACATAGTTACCAGATTTCACGAGCCACCTCTGGCTGCCGCCATCTTGGATTTGAAATTTTTGCAAAAAATTCTTTCAAATTCGTGTTCAGCGACCCAAAAAACTTACTTACCCCAAGTTTCAAGAAGATCTGGTCATTCCCTGATTTAAGGCCACAAATGTGGGTTCCCAGACCATAGTGCGCTGTGACCCTCCAAATCATTTGATTTCAAAAAACTAAAAAGTTTCTGAAAGGGCAGACCAAGGGCTTTTTTTTGATGTATCACATGCCTATTTTTTGTGAAAAGGGGTACAAGGCCCCCTCACCCCAAAATTTTGGGGCTTCGGGGGGCCCTACGTAAAAATTTTCAAATGTAAAGGTATGGCTTGTGATACATCATTTGAAAGGTCTTTCAGAGACGAAAAAAGTCATGCCCCCCAAAAGTCGTAAAAACAACCCCCTTCCAAAATGGCGGCCGTTTAAAGGTTAGGGGGCTCAAGGGGTGACCTTCAGAAAAATGATCCAAAATTGAACGATACATGGCTAAAAGGGTCTTAAAAAAAGAAAAATAATGGTTCAAACCGCGAGTCAAACCGACTTTTCAATCCAAAGTTACGGCCGATTGAAATTTAGGGGTGCCTTTTTGGGAAACCCAACTGCTGGAAAAAGCTTTGGGAAAAGCTGGCCAGGTGGTCTGAAACACCCTGCATAAAATTGTCCATGCAACGATGTAAAGATCATAGCATAAGCATAATACTACTTTCCACTTTGACCTACATGTGTTTAAATGTAAAACGATAATATTTTTACCCAATAATGCATAATTTTTTAATGTTACTTGAAAACAACCGTGCAAAGTATACATTCAGAACTTTTCGCCATTTTTGTAAACTTATCATTATTCTTTAATAAACTATACCAACCCCGTTTCATAAATGTCAAGAGATTTAGTTTTTGTAATAAAGCTAGACATATTTCTGCATGTTGACATTTATGAAGGGGGGTTGGTATAATTTATTAAAGACAAATACAAATTGAACCGCTCTTGATACTTGATATTATAAGCATTTTGACTTTCGATCGTGTTTAAATTAAGAGCAAAAACATTCAGACAGTTCTGAGTTCAATTATATAATATTTGAAGAGAGTTTTTCTCACAGAAAATTCTTTATATATTCTAAACTTAAAAGAAATGTTTGATAAATAAAGTTGATTCCCCTCCATCCCTCAGTATCTACGCAGTAATATATATCTTGCTCAAAAAGAGGAACAGCACAACTTTGTCATTATATTTGCCTCTATGCTAAGGGGGGGAAAAAATTTCCAAAGGGGGAAAAAACACAAACAAAACAAAACGGTTCCAATTCTTTCTATAACCGCTATCAAAACGATGATAACGCGGCAATTATGGGGAGAGGGGGGTGTTTTGGGAAGGAGCGTGGGTGGGAGGAAGGGGGGGAGGTAATTTAGTTGGTCTACAATTTGGAATTCGGCATGAAATTTCATATCTTAAGCAGGAAAGCAAAAAGTTTCGACGAAAATCGGGTAAAAAAGTGGGAAAATGGACCCCTCAATTCCCGTGCGCACATAGGCTGTTTTAACTCTCAACGGAGGGGAGGGGACTCAGGGGGGCACTAGAGGGTGCTTTAGGGACACCCTGGGGTGCCAATGTTACCCCCTCTTCCCTAAATAAAGCATGCGGTGCGTTGAGATAGAGAGGAGACAAGCGCGGTGTGATGCACCGAGTGCCTAGGGCGCGTTTCGCAGCTCGCGCGGGGGTACCGAAAAAAGGGTAAATCTACTTACGCTCCTAGCTCCTAAACTATGCGCTGTACGTAAAAAGTGTATAGAATCTTTTTTGTGGGAAATTTTGCGTACAACATTTTAGTACTGAAGTATTTTTCTAGTAAAATGCACAGAAATCAAGATATTTGCAAAAAACCGTTTTTAGGCTTCTTATTTTCAAGATGGCGGCTTTAGCACAGGCCTCACAGGGGTGAAAAATCAGTATGTTAAAAAGGACACCTAACTGCACCGAAAAACGTCAACTCCCGCTTTCCACCATTTTTTCCAGGTGAAGCCATTATATTCGACCATTTGACTGGACTATTTCTATACTGAGAGAAGTGATTCGTCATAGAGAAAGCTGCAATTAGATGGAACGACACCCCCCTCCCCATTGTCATTTGCTCCATTAAAAAAAAAATGGTATTTTTTGATTTTGACCAAGTTGAGATATGTTATTCCTCTTTGAATTCTGCGTAAAATGAGCCCAAGAAGAATGCAGGGCGATTTTTTGCTCCGGAGTTATGCATTTTTTAGTAAGCGAAAAACGAGTTTTTTAGGGTACCCATGAGCGTTCGATAGAGAGGCTCAAGTCAAATAAATGGAAACGGTATTTTTTGATTTTGATCAAATTGAAATATGTGATTCTTACTTAAATTCTGCTTAAAATGAGCCCAAGCAGAATGTGGGACGATTTTTTGTTGCGGAGCTATGCGCGTTTTAGTAAGCGAAAGTCGAGTGGTTGAGGTTACCCGAGCTACCCACGTCTTTGAGCCTCTCCGTAGAACGCTCGACTTTCGCTTACTAAAACGCGCATAGCTCCGCAACAAAAAATCGCCCCACATTCTGCTTGGGCTCATTTTACGCAGAATTTAAGTAAGAATAACATATTTCAATTTGATCAAAATCAAAAAATACAGTTTCCATTTATTTGACTTGAGCCTCTCTATCGAACGCTCATGGGTACCCTAAAAAACTCGTTTTTCGCTTACTAAAAAATGCATAACTCCGGAACAAAAAATCGCCCTGCATTCTTCTTGGGCTCATTTTACGCAGAATTCAAAGAGGAATAACATATCTCAACCCGGTCAAAATCAAAAAATACTATTTTTTTTATTTCACTTTAAGTAGATTTTGAGTGGCCTAAAAATCACAAAAATGACGATAACTAAGTCAAAAATTATTGAAATTGAATTCTGTTTAAATGGAATGAAAGTGCTTTACAATCCGCATCTTTTGGTGAAAATCGCGTCTCAATCGGATGATGTTACGCGAAAGTTATGAATTTTTGAAAGGTGCAACTTTGCAACACTGTAACTCCCCCCTAATTATTTTTGGAAAAACTTTATTTGAAGAAAAAGACTACTTATATCAAGTACTATCAAAATACAAAGTTTCAGGAAAATCGGTGGGGGGGGGGGGAGAAAAACCCCCATTTTGAATCAAGCTCTTTTGTCTCTTCTCGCAAATAGAGTGCAAATAAAAAAATGGGGAAAAAATAGGTTAAATATTACATAATTTTTAGAGATAGCCTAAACAACCAAATTGAGTGACAGAGGATGAACTTTTCTTAATAGGTATACACACATTACAACAATCGCAACAACTATTGATGCATTTTTTTTCTCCCCTCCCCCTCCCCATCCCAGTTTGAAATCAATCAAGAGCTCGATGAAATTAATAAATGGCAAAAAACAGTCTGCGTTCGTTCCTCATTTTAATTTAATAGTCTTTGCCTTAATGAGATGCTGTCGATATAATTAACAGTGCAACAATGAGTTTTGATCAGCTCTTTGATATGGGGAAGAAAAAAAAAGAGAAAAAACTTTGGTCTCTGACTTAGTGCAAATTATTTCTAATTCGTATTTTTTCTATTCTAACAATAAATTTAAGTGGATATTTTTCTAATTAATTTTACCCTTCCTCCCTCGCCCATTTTTGTTAAAATGCGTCTACATTGCAGGCTTGACAACGCACCTTGAATAAAGTGCTATTACCTTTGTTTGCACCTGCAAGCAATTACATTAGGTGTTGGTCATCGTGTGGTTTTTATCTCAAAGTTTCGGCATAAGTTACAAACACACGGAGGTTGATCAAAAGGTAAGAATATTTATATATTTTTCACCGTTGCTTTTGATGCGCGTCTACAAAACTTATGAAAAAATAACGCACCATTATTTCCTTAGATTCTCCATTCTCCAAGCTCCGATGCACCTTGGTCTATGAGATCGAAAAAAAAATGGTCAATAATCGATGACAACAATTCATTAAAAATCATCGTGTTTGACCTTTCTAGCTTAATTTAAAACTTTTCAGTGACATTTCTAAGTTTAATTCACTCGTTAAAAATAATCCCTGTTATTGAAATCAATCATCAAAGTTAATTAATGATAAACTGATGAGAAATTACTTTCTGATTTTTGGCTACTTTTTGATAGTCTCAGACCATAGTGCGACGGTACAAACAGTAGTTTTCCGTAATAGGTAAGCAATAAAGCAATAAAATACTTTCCCCCATAGTTTGAAATACGAATGGTGTCGGTATTTAATTTTTGTCTAATTGTTGCCCCAATGACTAACCATTACTTAGCAAACGCCCCATTAGTGCAAGGGTCTCATGAATGAAGGCTTTTGAAATTACACCGGCGAGTGCAATCTGGTAACACTATACATACATTCCGTCCATTAAGAAGCATAAAAAATATCGATTCGAGGAAGTGCGAAGTACAATGTGCATGCACTCCTAATAACGAAATTTTTTCATTACTTCAAATGCACTAAATGCAACGTTGCTAGATTACACGCACTGCCAATGGTATCAGAAATATTATAATTAATTATGCAATATTTACTTAACCCTTTCAGACCTGAAATTTGTTCCATTCAGAAAGACTCCAGGTCTGAAAGGGTTAAAAGCGTACCCGTTTGACTCTGAAACTCAACAGAGCATTGGTGGGGGAGTCTCTTATAACTTCAATCGCATTGACGCATTCTGATGTGAATAGGGCGCATTTCCAATGTTGATTTCATTCGTAAATATAGAATGGACCGATCCATGAGCGCCCAGAGCAGGGGGCAAGAGGGGGCACTTGCCCCCCCCCCCCTGGAATTCAGAAAAGTCAAAATTTCACGATAAAAAATGAAAGGAAAAAAGAAAATGAAATGTTAATCAAAAGAATAATAGCCGACAAACTTCATTAATAGTTTATTTTGTAATTTTAACCAATTTTTTGCAAGGAATAGTAAAATTATACATTTTTCTTACTATCGTTATCATCTGTTGTCCCTTTATCCATTATATCAAATGCGTCAAAATTATTATTATTATTTGATACATTCTTCAATGGGTTAATTAATAACTGTACACTATTTGGATGAAAAAAAAAAATCCCGCTTTTCTCCAAGGGGGGGGGGGGGTGTCTCCTAAACCTTCCTTAGGGGTTCAAAAATGTTGCCCCCTCTTGGAAATTTTTCTGCGGGCGCCCATGGACCGATCAAACACAAAATCAAAGTAATTTCTGTACAAGCCACGCGTGCATGTCAAAAATAGTATGTAAACAAGGACGTAATGAAATCTCAACAGCAAATAAATCAAGCTTACAATCTGTAATGTCGAAACGGAATAGTATACAGTCATAAACAATGTCAGATGACTCCTTAGATTTGGACTTGATTAGGCCACCAGCAACACTCAAATTCATATTGAGATAAGTACTGCGGGTAGCCTATACATCCAGGAGTCGTCTGACATACTTTATGCCCCCGTCTATACTTACACTACAAGCGGATGAATGACTTTCACAAAGGCGAGCGAACGATATTTTTAACTGATCCTTAAAGTTCCTTCAAATGGTCGAGTATGCAATTCCATGCCCTTGAAGTCGGATAAGTTGCTTGTGAAGCAATGACGCGGTACGAGTGTGCGAGTGCGACTGAATAAGCGATGCTTGCTGTAAAGTAGGTATATACTTTCGCGCTCTCGTGAATTGCGATGTAAATATTATCTCCACCATGTAAAACCATTATTAAGAACCTATCCTCTAGAGGCTTAATAATTTAATCCCCCAATGGGACAGTTGCAAGGAACTGATTTGTAGTGTTTGTTTATAAAAAAAAAAATAAAAATAAAAATAAAAAAAAAAAATATTACTTGCGATGAGCTGAGAACAATGTTGTCTTTGGCTTTTTCCTAGGTGTCCCAATTTTAAATGGGGAAATAGACGTACGAGCAGACCCATGCATTCGCGGGCTTTGCATCTCAAAGGCGGTGGAGGGCTCTCAAAACAAAATACGGCTGATGCGAACGCAAGAGTCGAATAACTTACCGAGTGCTTGGCCTTGGAAGTACGTCAAGCTCAACTCCAGTAGAGTCCCTTGATGGAAATATTGTATAGGGAGTACCGACACGAGCTCAACGAGTTGTGATTGGTCGTTGGTTTTAGGCTCTCACGGAGTCGAGCAGGAGTCGACGACATCGAAGGCTCCACACGAAAGGAGTCGATTCGTAGAGGAACGTATGGGAACGGACCGGAATGCCGGCAAATCCGCCAGTCCACCACTGGTCCACTGTTGAAATTAACCTTCGAATTCGTTCAGGCAGTCGACTAAATCGACTCCAGTCAAAATGCATAAAGCGTCGTGTCGGTACTCCCTATTAGTCAGGGGAAAATAGGGTTTGACCCGGAATAAATTGCAACAGAAGCTTTAATGGCTGGAAGTTGCTCATTGGTACTATCTAAAGAACATATAAAAAGTTCGCCAAAATCCGAGTACGGGAAAGGGGGTTTCCCCCCCCCCCTTTTCACCCCCAATTAGAGGATTTTGACGTCTTTTTTCACGGTTTTCCTCAATTTGCGCCGAAACTACCACTCCAACGGTAAAATTGGATTGATTAATTTTAAAGAGGGTAAAATTTCCTTCAAGATGGTTCAATCAAGTTAAAATTTTAGTCAACCGGAGGGCGGGAAACAGCTGATTTTCATTTCGCGGAAATTCGAGAATTCGCGGAAAAAACGCGTTTTTTGGCGATTGCTCGAGTAATTGACTTCCGCAGCAACGAATGCGGAATGACTGTATTCTAGACACCACATACGTATTATAGGGGTCGACTATATTGAATATTATGGAGGTTCACACATTTTTGGAATTGGCAAAACTGCCCCTTATAAATGACTTGTAACAGTTAATGGAGAGCTGCAAAAATGTGCTGATGTACCTATATTTTGTGCCCCCAAGAAAACCCATTCGGATTTCGGATATTGAAAATGCAGGTAAATCGGCGATTCTTCAATGGAGCTGTTGCAAACTTTTGCTACAGGCTTATTAGTAGTTGAATATGGGATAATACCCTGTAAAAATAACGATTAGCACACTAAAAAATCACGAAATCCACTCCTAAACTCACAAAATGCTTTTAAATGCGAGACCGTAATGGTGGCCGAGGCCGCGGTTTTCTTATGGCAATTGTATGCTTCTTTTTCTTCTTGTGTGGTGTTGCGAGAACACCTCGTGTAGATGGCGCTGATTGAAGATAGGGAGCCCCGATGAAAACCGCGGCCCCCGCCGCCATTACGGTCTCGCGTTTAAAAGCATTTTGTGAGTTTAGGAGTGGATTTCGTGATTTTTTAGTGCGCTAATCGTTATTTTTACTGGGTAATTCCCCATAATCAACCATTAATAAGCCTGTAGCAAAAGTTTGCAACAGCTCCATTGTATGGAGGCAGAAAAGACGATACGATAGAGCTTCCGCGTTTTTGTCTCTATAAAGAAAAGGTTGCCTCAACCAAGACTTTCGTCAAACCGGAAAAATTACCACTCACTTCACCGGCCGTCAAGTATCACTCTTAGCGAGCTTATTTTCAAATTCAGGAGTGGATGGGCACAAACGGCCTGGGCCTGGATGCCATCTCATGGGGATGGATCACCGAGTGCAAAAAATATCTACCTAGACTCACGGATAGGCCTTCGCCCTTCTGCCCCTTAAATTCTTTCATCAGTTGACCACTAAATGATAAAGACAGCGTGACACTATGCATTGCAAAAAAATTGGTTTGCCATGTAATGACGCGACGTTTGTAGTGGTTGCCAAGACCACAGTTGATTCCTCCTTGGTCAAAAAAGTGTACGTTCCTCCCCAGAAAAAGGAGGTAAATTAAGCATTCACGAATGCCAGGCCTCGGGGGGGGGGGGGGGGGGGGGGGGTTAGTTGGTCCTGATACGCAAAGTAAAGAAATGAATAAGACATTTGACGAGAAAAAACTGAATTACTTCACAGAATTTGTGCTCTATTTATTTTGTATCGAGAGTCGGGTCAGGGGGGAAGGGAAGAGGGGTCAAGGGGGATCTCGGTCCCTCCACACCTCCATAATATTCAATATAGTAGACCCCTATAATACGAATGTGGTGTCTAGAATACGGTCATTCCGCATTCGTTGCTGCGGAAGTCAAATTACTCGAGCAATCGCCAAAAAACGCGTTTTTTCCGCGAATTCTCGAATTTCCGCGAAATGGAAATCAGTTGTTTCCCGCCCTCCGGTTGACTAAAATTTTAACTTGATTGAACCATCTTGAAGGAAATTTTACCCTCTTTAAAATTAATCAAGTCCAATTTTTGCGTTGGAGTGGTAGTTTCGGCGCAAATTGAGGAAAACCGTGAAAAAAGACGTCAAAATCCTCTAACTGGGGGCAAAAAGGGGGGCAAAACCCCCTTTCCCGTACTCGGATTTTGGCGAACTTTTTATATGTTCTTTAGATAGTACCAATGAGCAACTTCCAGCCATAAAAGCTTCTGTTGCAATTTATTCCGGGTTAGCCCCTTATTTGAGCTATTTTCCCCTGACTATATACAATATTTCCATCAAGGGACTCTAAACTCCAGCGCGTGAAGCAACGTTTAATATTTAAAAAGCTCCTTCAGAGCGGCCGGATACTCTCCGCATTGCATGGATCGTGTCGAAGCTTGTTGTTAGCGCACACTTCTGTTAGTTAACATTTACAGTGCAGAGGACTTTTGCACCAGCTTCAACCCTACAGTGCTGCCAAATTTTTGCATACCTCATTGAAATTGTTTCTTTTTTTTAATACTTCCAGGCGAGTAATTAAACTTTTTTTGGCCTCAAAATGTAGGGCAAATCTTATTCTTTTCAGGGCGTTCTATATTTAAAAATAATTTGTTTAACTTTTCGTTTGGTGGATTTTTAGTTTTTTTTCTCCACCATTTCACGTTTTCGAAAAACTGGAACATATCTCATGATTCCGTGGAAAAAGATTTTTCAAAGCATTTGAAAACAAAAAAATAATAGGACAGAACTATAATCAGAGGTATTACCTATAGCTTGTACCAGAAAAGATTGGATTAGACAATTCTACGGCTTTCATGAAAAAATCAGCTTCAAACCTCAGATAGGACAACCTGATTGGTTAGGAGCAGTGAAGAAGCTGATGTTCTGATTTAAATCTACAGTTGTCAAGTAGTCCAATCATTCTTGGGACAACCTATAGTATTCTTAGCTATCCTCGTATCACAGACTCAGATTAAATAACAAGTGTTTACGGTTGCCCTTCAGGTTGCGTTTTCTGACTTGGCCTGGGTGGCTACTGCCGCTTATGATCATTGGCCAAAGTAATTTTCAAACTGTCCCTAAAAAACAAATACCTGCGATCTGCGATAGCTTCTTTTCTTGATATTTTTTTAGATTTCCACCTTTCTTGTTTTTCAATCTTCACCTTCTCTTTTTTGTACCTCGGATTCTGTCTCTCGTCAACGCCCTCCGCCCTCCCCCTCCTATCGGCTCTCATTTTCACCGTCGCCATCTCTCTTTCTCCCTCTCTGCATACATCACCCCCCCCCCCCGCTCTCACTGCTTCTTTCTTTTCCATCTCATTACCGCGTCCTCAGTTAGTGCAAAAAATTACGCATCGAGATTATTAAAGTGCTGGGTCGTAAAATTTCGCGCCGACTGCATTCAAACAACTTCTTTTTTTTTCGCTGACAGGTGAAAATTTCCTTGCGCTTTGATTTCAACAATGATCTACTTTCTGCGCCTTCTCGTTTGGCTCACAGTTTTATCCTGCGGGCCGATCATTTACTTGACATACTTCATAGATAAACTGATCGTTACGATTATCTATGAATGCTATGCTTTTATTGCTATTGGTCCAAAATTGTAATACTTGGCTAAGTATTATATGATAACCATTGGTATAAAGTGTTCGTTATTTAAAGGCTATTCACGAATGGCTTTAAAAAAAGGTCGACAACTTTTCATAACTATCGATTATTGTTCTATAAAATTATATGAAATCTAGCTCTGTAAAATCTCCACCTCAAATTAGAATCCCATGTATGATTGTGGTGAGAGGAGGGGGGGGGGCAATGAAAGGCGGCTCGTGCAATCTGGCAACCGGAATTTTCGCAATTTAAAACTACCAATGTAAAAAATCGATTTTGAATGGAGCAGTTGTGAGGCCTAGCCGAAAATCGACCATTTTAAATAACTTCAAATGCGGAGAGAACCCAATGTTGGCTTTCTCGAGCCGCCACAGCAATTTTCTTACCAGTCTTTTTTTCCTTACGAAGGAATCGAAACTGAACTTGCGTAGTGGGAATAATATACCTACCTATACGTATGTACATACACTCCAAAGTTACATATACTCATATACTCCAAGTCAGTAATTCTCAAACTTTTTCCTGGTCACAGATCCCAATTGGTTTGATAATTGTATGGAGTCTGGATGAAAAGAAACAATGGCTAGTCTAAAAAAAGCTACTACCTCAATTAAATGCGAGAGGAGAGTCTGATTATTGGTCAAGTGACCCAATCAAGTGACCTTTTTAACTCGCGAACGCCGAGTGGAACTGCCGATGTACCTAATCAAGGAATTTCCAAGCTATCTATTCTCGAATCTGGACAGTATTTCTGGCTAATCATAGAGAGGGGGAGAGGGGGAGAGAGGGGGAGAGAAAAGGGGAGAGAAAGGGAGAGAGAGGGGTGGGGGGGGAGGAACGAAGGAGAGAGAAAGAGTCATTTCTGACGGAAGATGATTTGCATGAATTAAATGGTAAATGACATGATTTAAGACCGGCTATAGATGGGTACCTACTTATATTATTTGTCGTATAAGAACTTAAATCAATCTTCTACCGTACTGCAGTACAGTTTTTCAAGCCTCTTTATTCTGGAAGAATCCCCCTAAAGAAGCCTTTTAAAGAATCGATGGTCCGTCTTAAGAGCGTGATATATCTACTTCATTTGTTGTTCACTTGCATAACGAATAGACTCTTTCTACTTTAAGTGACGGAACTTTTCTCCGCCCGCCAATTCAAAAGCGTCGTGTAATAAAAGCACCCAACACCAGTTAACCGTCTGAATTTCCTAAACTTTCATCCGAGCGTTTCCATATCCGTCTTGATTAAGCAGTGGCGTCGCTTGCACTTTGGCAACACTGCATTCTATCCATGTAAACGCATGTAAAAGGTCGAATTAAGAGGATGCACAGTGCACAAGGAAAATTCGATACATTTAATGGATTTAAAAGGAGGGGTTGCATTGCTGCCAGATGGCACGCGACGCTACTAATTATAAGTGTAATTGCGTATAAGTAGTGATGATGAGCAACTCAAGGAAAAATGTTCCATGTTTTATTGTTTGGACAATATGAATATTTTGTGGAGAAGTTATATTTTCGTCGAAGTGAAATGATACATGAAAAATAAGGAAAGTGATAAATAATTCTGCGTGACTCTGGTTGAGTATATAAGTATAGAGTATCAAGTGCATATGCGGAATGCGATGTCGTGATGCTCTCACTCGTTTCGGCTCGTCAGCGATTCTGAGCCGCGTAGAAGCAGATTGTTTGGGGGGGGGGGGGGGGGGTGTCCGATGGTAAAAATTCGATTTAGAGTCCTCCGCGGGCGTGCTCGCGCCTCTTAATACTTAACACCTGTTACTGTTTACGTCTGTTTGTTTGTAAGTACATAAAACAGTAGGCCTTTGCAGATTTCAGTTTTGAATCGTTTGATTTATCGCGCGATATCTTTTTTTTCAAAGGGGGAGGTGGTTGCTTAGAGAAACATGAGCCGCTCTCCACATCGCATCGTAAGTGCTCGCCCCAAAAAAATCTATCTCTCTAGGTTTTTACAGAATTCAAATATTCCCAGGCGTTCTCAAAATACCGAAAGGGGCTAGCTCGCAGATCCTCTGAAACACACTGCCAATTTTTATTCAAACAAATTGGCAACAAATGTGCGTCCTGTAATCCTGTATAAACAACTCCGTAGACAGGTGTGCTATTGCTGAGTGCGGTTTTAAGCCGTGAAAATACTTCACTTTTTCTTTAAAAGATTGAAATGTAAATGGGATAAAATAAAAACAAATACATGATAGCCGTTCCAAGAGCGTACAAACAGAGGAGGGGAGAAGGGAGCTTTCCCCTCCTAATCCCTAAAAAATGCCCAAATAATAGGGAATAGACGGAAAATTATCTGAAATGTAAACAAATTGGCTGAAATTCAACCACCCTAGTGGATGTTTCTGCCCCCGCCCCTTTTGGAATTTTTTCTGGATATACCTACGTCCTTCAGTCACTCTTTGCTTTAAAGTTATTTAAAATGAAATTCACTCAATAAGCCTTGAGGCTTTTCGATCTCAATTGATCATCTTCATTGGCAAATGAATGGTCTTTAACGGTAATGGTAAATGTGTTTTTATTTACTTCTATTTATGTGTCATTCCAATAAATCTTGTAAGTAGGTAACTTATTTGCAATTTTTTCATTTTTAAGATTTTTAATGATACGTAGCAATAATAAAATCCAAGAAGTTTCCATGTTTCTCTCGATTTTTATTCATGCAGAACCTTCACTCAGATTATTCTTATATCGGAGGCGTGCAATTACATCTTTATCGATCTGGTGATATGACGCTTTGTCTCATTGTATGTATGACGAACTTTCTCAAGGAACATCGTAAATAATCGCTTTTGAACTCTCTCGGGTTTCCGGTCTCTCATATTGAATAATTCTGTGCTTTAAAGGTCAATGAACGCGCAGTGGACGCCGACTTCTTTTGCTCTGAGTTTCGCCGCTTGTAGCGCTCTGCGCTTGCATCGCTCTTCATAAATCTCTGAGGCAGCGGATTATGCAGATGTCCGCGGCCCCCTCTCCCAATTTTTTAAACACTGGTTGCACCAGCGCAGTTTTAACCTCAAGCATATTGGACGGTTGATTTGAGTCCTGAAATAAAAATGTATGATTCAATGGAAAGAGAGAATTTCTTTTCTCAGGTATCTAGAAAAAAAAATTGTTACTATGAGAAAGCCTCTTATAGTTTAAATGAAATTTTGTAGTCTTTGTTTTTTGTCGGTTTATGTGTTAGCACCTTTTACAGTTCCAATGAAATGCAATAAATGCAATTTAACTTTATCAAATCAAAATACAACTGCAACAACTGCAATAAAGTTAAATTAACTTACGACAGCCTATCCAGTGGCGGAGCGTGGGGTCAAAAAGTGGGGGGGCTTGAGATTTTTTTTTTTTTTTTTCTCTTCGAAAAAAAATACTTGTTGCACTAAAAATTTTCAAAACAATGCAATGTATAGGTTAGAATTCAAATTGGGAATAAAAAAATCTGTAACTATGACAACGAAGAAGTGAGGAAATTTCGCAGGATTGTTGCAGATGTTCAAATTTTGTTTCCGTTTTTTTTTTTTTTTTGCTTCTCCCAAAAAAGTGGGGGGGCTTAAGCCCCAAAAGCCCCATACACGCTACGCCACTGAGCCTATCTACATGCGTCTACTCATAAACACGCTCACACAATAATGATGTCTACTCACATAGTACGCACGACGCACGACTCCCAATTTGTTTACACAGCCACCAAATCCAGGAATTTTTAAATTTAGCCGTAGTAGATAACTTTTTAAATCAGCTAGGGAAAACAAGGTAAAAAGCGCAAAAATCTGAAAAAACAATGGCGATAATCCTCAATAGTTACCAAGGTCTCACTGAAATTGTACTCGCACCTGTATCAGCCTTAATTTGTATTTATTTTTCCTCTCTTTTCATCAACTCGGTGAACCGAATGCGTTCTTAGTAGATCTATGTTATACTCATCCTCACTCTCTTAATTGATTTTCAAAGTGAATAGTTCCAAATACAATAAGTAGTTGTAGTTTAAAATTACAATTACATTCATGACAATCATGACTCTATTTATAGCTCTGGCTATGTGCGGTCTCGAGCTACGCACATCATTTTGAAATTACGCGGGTTAAAATGAAAATCTGACTCCCAAAAAGGTTGAGTGGGATTGGTCAAGAACACGTGGATAAATTACCCATGAACCTTTGCGCTCAACGCTCATCTCAAGCCAAAGATCAGCTGTGTCAAACTCAGTTCGCCGTGTAAATTTTGATTATTTTGATTATTTGTATGGATTAAATTGAAACATTATTTTAATGTCTAGTCAATGGCTATCGTAAAGCATTTCACAGGCTATGTAAGTTCAAGTTTTATCACTCCTTTCCTTTGATTTCTGTCGTAAAAGTTTTCTAGTTGCCTCCGTGATCTGCCATTCCGATCAAACGTTGACTCGCTTTGGACTTTTCCACAAATTATTCTGCCTTAAATTTTGTATCAAATCTCTGTCAAGTGGTTGTGTTCACTTTTCGGGTTCATTAGACTTCTACTGCATCCAAGATCATTTCACACTGATGAATAACGTTCTTCCAGTGTCGTTTTTACTTTGTCATTCATAGGAACTCTTCTCATCATTCTTCAAAATACATTATTATTCTCATATCAGTCAACTTTCTTATGAGACCTAATCAGTTGCTTACTCTCTTCAATTTCATTCTTCGCAAAACTCAGAAATAATGTCCCCAATTGTATTGTCAACCTTCTCTACGTGTCTCAAGCCGATCCAGGTAGGGGAAGCTTAAAACTTCAACTGTGTCATCATGTACTTACTTACCTGATTTTGTGCTACATTTCTGGAATGCATTAATTTTTCTGAAGTTATTGAGAGCCCTCTACTTTCTATCTTTTAGTGACAACCAGCATAGCAACTCTGAAATTTCAAAGGGTGGACATTTAGAATCACCTTAATCTGTCGAACAGTTCTCATGTGTTGCCTCATAACTCTCACCATTTACCTAAATCTTAATTTTCTGATAATACTATCTTCATGGTATGACAGCAGAGGTTATGCTTCCAATTTAGGTTGGGATTTTGGATTGCTTTGCTGAAGTTTCGCTAATTTGCTTGTAACTCGAGATTTGGAATGAACGTTTTGACCATCGAAGAGAGTTACACCCCTGACATGGACTGTTATATAAATAAAGAAATCGGACATATGTTATGTGTTACGCCAGTGCTCAGCAGTGGGCTCTGTACTATTTGCTTTTGCAAGGAAAGGTCTTACGCAGAACGATTTAAGTTGCTCATTTTTTCTCAAGAGATTGCTTCTAGTATTTGTGACCGACTGGCGAAACTCTGTGACTTAAAGTAGGCAAATTGGAGTTCAAATTCTGCCAAGTGACGCTAAATTTGGCGATGAGATTGCTGGGAGCTTACTGAATGGCTGTTAGAGTGCATTGCCATTGTGCGCTGAAACCACTCTTGGGCTCTTACGCGGTGATAGATGAGAAGCCACACGTTCTCAGTTATTTATATGTTCATGCCCTTGAGAGCATAATGTTATCATGATTTTTTTCCCTTTACTCTTCTGATAATTTACTTAACCTTAAGTATCCCTTACTATCTTTAATGTGTACCATAACCTTTCTCTATCGTAACTTCAAACGTAGTCTCTTTGTTTTTGAAACTTTGAAAGATGTCAAAAGGTCAATGGCAGTTGATCAGTGTCTGGAGCTGGATTAGTTAAAAGTTGATTTGGATAAGTTGAAATCGAGACCTTTTTGTGTTCTTAAACAAAACCGACTGTGAATCATTTCATACAGCCTCTGCCCCGGGTAACCTTCAGCCATCTAGTTCTTAGAATGATTTGTTGGTGGCTGTGTGAAGTATTTCTTTACTCATCGGGCGTATGTAATGAAAGAGTAATCAAAAATTCTCTCTTATCATGTGCATGACAGAAATCAATGTGTTTGTCTCTCATGACTTGTTTGGAACGTCAGATCATGTCGCTTTTCCAGAATTTTGTTGAGATAAATTTTACGGTGATGTCAGAGATGATTTTAGATACTTTAAAATGAACAGATATCTATGTTTGTGTGCAGAGCCTCTTGTTTTTGCATTCTACTTAGTTGGTTAGACGCTTGCAGTTTTATACTCAAGAAATCATAGGACTGTTGGATCCGAAGTTCTCTGAAATTACCTCCAGCTGAAAAAGATTGGCTCAGGATTATAAACTCAAATAGAATTAAAAATTCTGGTTTGCGTCTCAGTAGATTTGATTTAGCAGTGCATGCACACCCTACCAGAACCTTGACTACCCTCTGATTAAGAAGATTTTGAAGTATTAGAATATATAATGTAGGACTTTCAACAATTTTATTCTATTTTTGTTTTGACAAAATTCTGTCTTTGCCCAAGTTTGACGTATTAACAAAAAGCTGCAATCCTCCGCGACTCTTGTACCCTTTAATACAAACATTTATTTTTCTGTGTCCAGGCTGGACTGCCGACCAATGGAGGATACTGTCAGCGAACTGTCTTGTGAATCAATCCATTCTGACGATTATGAATTTATTAATGATCCATTTTCAGTAAGTATAGACACATTGGTTGTCTTTTTTCTTGTTCGCAGCTGTTCACTTGTAATTTTATGGAGCATTTTGCATGGTGCAATCCACTGTGAGCGTGTGTAAGCGAATATCGTTCACATGCGATGAGGCTCATGGTCGAGTTGCTTGAATTATAACATTTTTTTTGTCAAATAGTACTCCAAAACAATTTTCTCGTCAAATCGTGCCTGTTAAAAACCCAGAAAGTGAAATAGGCTTTGTTTGTTTTTTTTTCTTTCCCCTATTTAAGTCGAGCACAAGAGATTCCACGCAAAAATTCAGTGAACTCTGGACCATGGATGAAGAAAGACAGCTATTCTAAAATATTCTTCCCCTCTTGCACTTAATTTCTTTTAACTGCTCTGCTGTCATTAAATTATCATTAAATCTTATTGATTTTTTTATAAATCCTAAGATGTGTTACCTTCTATCAATTTCTTATTTGATGTAAAGCTTTTGACAGGAAAGTCTGACGTTCAAAGTTGTTTGTGAATTTTTTTAATTATTCAACAACTAATAGAAACAAGAAACACATTGACGGCACGACTGCCCGTTTTCCACTCTCAAATAATCTACGCATTGGTGATTTTTGTCTGATTAATTTTGATTAATCTTCACAAACTGGTTTTTTTCCCCCCAATTCTTAATTTCATTTTTAAGGGATAAAACCATCTGGCTTGTTAATCTTTCCGCTGAAATATTTTGTGTTTCCTTTTCTTTTTCAGCGCCCAAATTTCCTTTATCCCTCACCCCATCTAAAAATAGCTGACAATGGTGATCTCAATCACCTGTATAGTTGTTTAAACGAAGTTTTGAATGAAACTGAAGCAATGAGCGATTCTAACCAAAAAGATGCCCTTGATGGCAAAAAACATGAAGAAAAACCGACACCAGCAAGTGATGATTTCATCCCTTCTGATGTTGCAATCAGCAAACTAGCTGATGACGACTACTGGGAAACTCTGGCAGAAGAAAATGGTAATCCATTTTATTTAATTACTCAGTCTCTATTTATAATCTTTGTCCCGCAGTAAAACGAAGATGAAAGACTAAAGGTCGTTTCAAGTCTAGTTATAGTATTTGTCTCTCACTAAAATGAAAATAAAAGACTAGAGGTCGTTTCAGAAGTGTAGGCACACCTAGACTGTTACTCTTTGGAATTTTCCAATGTTATTTCTCGTATTACGGAGTAAAAATGAAAAAAAATTGAATTTTAGCGTTGGCGTTTCACTAAGAAGTGCTTTGAAATCAAACGGTTACAGTTGCAGGTAAGGTAGGTGTCCCAATCACTGCCACCCTTAAGAAAAAATTTCCGTAAAATACCAGTAAAAAAGTTAATTTTTATCAAATCTAGGATCTGTTTGCACCAGGACCTCTCTAATACATTCCAATTTTATTTAGAAAAAAAAAGAAAAAGAAAGAAATAAAGATAAAGTTATGAATCATGAAAAAAAATTTTGAATAAAACACGGAAAAATGGCCCATGTCCCAATTTTTGACGTATCAGTTGTCCTAATTATCACCATACATATTTTCAGTGGCTTTTCATTCCATCATCATGTTTATTGTCAGGAAATAATGAAATTATAATAATTTAACCTTGTCCCTTAACGGAGCTACTAAGAAATCGGCCCGAACAGGTGGTGCTAGGCAGGTGTCCAAGTGTGATTTTCCAAGGGTATAGTGCTGCTAAATATCAACTTTAAACTTTTTCACCAGTTCAGCCAACCTATGAAAAACACTAATCCCATATTCTCTTAAATTTCCCTGCTGGTGTCGGCTTATTTTAAAGAATAAATGAATAGGGTGGCGGTAATTGGGACATCTTCCTTAAGTTTTGTTTTGATTTGAAGGAATGAAAATTGAAAATTCACTAAAGATTTTTGGTAAACTATGCCTACTCTTCTGCAACAATCTCGTAACAGTTGACACAAAGTATATTTAAACTTTATATCTATCCTGACAGTAAAATAACAATGCCATAAAACTTTGCAAAATGCATGGTTGTCAAGTGTGTGCCCTGCAATATGGCAACAAATTACTGAAACTCAACCAGAGACAAATAAGAGACCTAGGACACTGTATGCTTCCCGTGTTAGGAAAATGAAGCAAGTTTAATGCGCATCGTTTTGTTCGGGAGTCATTGGCTGCAACGATAAACATAGCCAACTGTTGAGTGGTGAGCTCAAAGAAAGGATGTAATTAGTCTGCGGTCTCGGAAACGGAAACAGGTTTTGCTTGGCGAAGGCAAACCATGCGTTCATCAGTCAACAGTAGGCAATAGTTGGTTATTGTTTCGATGAGTTCCGACCAAAATTGAGCAGAAAAAGTGGACACTTGTCGCCAGCTTTGTGCTGGGTCTCTATTTGTCTCTGACCTCAAGTTACCAAATAATGCCGAGGGAAGTTAGGTTATTAAAGATTTATGTAGACCAGTTATTAGAATTGAAAAATAAGAAGATAAAATTAGCATGTTTTATATTTTCTGAGAAAAATTGAGATTTTAGTAAATTGTTTCAAAGGTTATGGCTTCATATTTATTGACACGATCACTGTAAGGTAACTTTCTAGAATTCAACCATTTACTACATACGTGCCAAAAAGATTACATTATCCTGTGGTGTAGTATATCTATGTATTTTGAAAAGTACTGCTATTCATAATCTTTTCTTCATCGAGACAATGAAGGGATGAATTCAAGAACGCTACATAAGTGCGGCTTGCTCCTCAATGCATCTTCTCAATCTAATTGGAAATTCTGCTATTGCACCTTGAATCGCAAATGTCTCTTTGCTGTCTCAACTTTGAGTTTTTAAAAATTTCAATTTTTCATTATGATATCTACAATCATTTAAATTTATTTCTTCTTTTTTTTTAGTAAACTCTGATGAAGGAAGTGACATTATTCAGCATTGCACCATGTTTAATGGTATTTCTTATCTAGGGGCAGCAGCAATAAATGCTCCCAAAAGTGAGCCGGAAATTCTGCGAAATATGGCAATCCTAAACAACGAACAGTCTGCTGAAACTGCTATCAAAGTTTCTCTCTCCATTCCTAGCTACTCCACTGGATCAGTTGTGTGAGTTGAAAATCAGAATTCTTGAACTTACATTGCTCCTATGGCTTGTTCCAGAAAAGATTGGATTTGACAATTCTACGGCTTTCATGAAAACATCAGCTTCAAACCTCAGATAGGGCAACCTGATTGGTTAGGAGCAGTAGGAAGCTGATGTTTTCATTCAAACCTACAGTTGTCAAGTAGTCCATTCATTCTTGGGGCAGCCTACAGTAAAGAATTTTCTTAGCACCTAAAAATCAAAAAAATGTTTTTTTAACCCTTGTGAGTGTTGTGTGTCCAAGGGTGGAGGGGGATATCTTTAATGACCCGAGGCGTAAAGGCGCGTTTTTAGTGTTCAAAATTCTCAATTTTTTTTTTTTTTTTTTTTTTTCAATTAAATTTTGGAACTTTGTTACATTCAAAATACTGAATTAACTGGCATTCGTGCTAATTTTCAAGTTTTTTGGACAACAATCGTACTTGTTACCAGGCTTTTTGTGCTTTTATGAAGGTACCAATGGTTCATCACTCAACCAATTGTACTGGACAGCCAAAAAAAATTGCGGTACCACAAACTAACCTAAAACTTAGTATCACAAAGGTTAAACGAACGAATCTTAGCTCTTGGGGGTAATCTTCTCGTATGCAATCTACTGCCGATTGGCAATCTTCGGCAGCGAAGTGGCGCGATCTACCGATGATGAACGACTCTAAGGAAGCGGAAAGCGTTGTCATGGCAGCAACATTTTTCTTTCACAAATTTGCGATCTGTGATTTTTTTTCGTTTTTATTCTCGGCCTTTTTTTTATATTTTAGATTCATTAAGTAAATGAATTTAAATTAAAATTCATTAAGTTCATTAAATTTTCATGTTGAATTGTTGGATTCTATTTGCAAATTTGCAAAAAAACGGAAAATGGGAGGATCAGGAAAACTTATACAAATAGACGAGTGCCTCCTACGCGGTAAAAGGATGAGCCAGCAAAAGATACAGACGAAGATGGCATTGAAGGTGAAGACATATTTACGCCAAGAAATTACAGGAAAAGAATCGAGGGACTGTGGGCATTTGGCCTATGCGAGAAGAAAAAGGAAGGGGATGGAGTGATTGAAGCGCGGTATTTTGTTGTGTTACGTCAATCGGGCCACTCTTTTGCCCATAATTCAGCGGGAAGTAGAAGTCAATTAGGAAACTCACTCCGACGAGTGGGGCGCTTATCGAACCCTCGACCAACATGGATATGATCACCAGACCGTCAACCACTCGGAATTTTTCATTGATCCTGACACCTGCGCAAACACACAAAGGATAGAGTCATCGTGGGGGGTCCTTAAATCAAAAATAGTTCATGAATGCGGTCTGCGGTAGACCGCATACAAGAATCCGTTATCGGCGGTAGATCGCATGTGAGAAAATTACCCTCTTGGGGGGAGTTGGGTAGACTTTAGACCGGCCCTTAGTAATGTGACATTCGGAGCTCTCCCTACACTCTGATGTTCCCAGAGACAACTTATAATAGAGACGACACACAATCTATCTTGCCCATGTTTGCGCACGGCGGAATTTTTTTTTTTTTTTTTTGGGGTCTCAACAGAACACGACAAACATGGTTCATATGTTGACTGATTAGGAAAATCTTGAGGATTTTGCCTAGTGAAACCGAAGCACCAAAATTGCATTAGTCAATGTATGGACCATATTGGATGGTGCTCCCTCATGCTCCCTACATTCATTCCTGTCGAGTTCCGAAAAATAAGTCAGCCACCGCGCGCATGGCTAGTGCGTGGTCTCTACTATATATTGTCTCTGGATGCTCCATTAAAGAATTTTGAGGTTAGATTCACCATCTTTAGGTACATGCTCATCCGTCTCCAACATTCTTTGGACCTAGAAAAGTGACAAGTAGCTACCACCTAGCGGATTAAAAAATTCCCAATTTTAACATTGTAACTCATTGTGCTATTGTATGTTTAGGCATTTAATGCCTGTAATTTAAATAAATGAATAGATAAACTTTGACTTGGGATCACCTAAATTTTAAGAGCTCCGAAAGGTGGAGGTCGATTTGGCTAATTCTTTTGCATTTGTTGTTAAATTACTCTCTCTTGTTTTCTGATCCAGATTGTACGATGCGACCTCGAATTGCGTCATGGGCAAGTATGAAGTACCCCGAATTTCTTTTTATGCTCGTGGCATAGCCGACTCCAACGAAGCTGCCTGCTTTGCTTTCACGTGGTCCCATGGTGATACCTTAGAGTCTGCTATTTTTCAGTGCCATGTTTTCAAATGTGATATTCCTGAAGCCGTAAGTAATCAAAATAGTTTCATTTTTAAATCAAAGCAGTACTTTTCAATGTGATTTTTAGGCGATTTTTCACAGGAATTATCCTGAATGATTCAGCGAAAGTTTGTATTAGATCTACTGCCATGCCTTGTGTTATTGCAATAAGCATGACACACTAGTCAAGTTTCAGAAATGTTATTTTATGAGCTTTAACGCACTGACTGTCATACCGGTTGCATGTGACCAGCAGTGATGTTATGCACCCCGCCGTGCCGGTCATATGTGGCCGGCTGCCCAGCCAGAGGTACCGACAATAATATCGTTCTCGCAGCCCCATCAGCCAGCGAATCCAAGCATATGCAAATACTTTTTTGACCATTTTTTGCCCACATTTTTTCATTTCAAATTTTTTTTGGCGTGTTTTTAAATATCACAGGTTGATGTGGTGCGTAACACTAGCAAAAATCGTTTGGCAGTGAACTTGTTAATTAGGAAACTTTCAAGCATTAGTGCACAAAGTTGCTCCTAGGGCTGCAGAATGTTTACGATCATGCAATGCTAGGATTGCGTGTAAATTGTGGAGGCTCCACCAAAACCAAATAATTTTTTTTTTTAAAATTCATCTTCGGGAAAAACCCAAATTTTTGTGCTCCTTTCTATTTTGGATGGATTTTAGAGGCACTATAGTAAAAAGGTCATCAATTTACTATGGAAACGCTTTAGCGATAAGATTGTCTTTGTGGAAGCTTGGGGGTTTCAGATTGAGGAAGCAATTCTGGTTCGTGTGTAAATTGCAAAAGAGAAGAACATTCTGCACCTCGGTTGTTGCTCCTTGATAAATGAGAGTAGGAACTTCTAAATAGGCAACTTAACAAGTCTCATCATTTGGTCATTGATCAATCATTTAATAACTTACACATAGATTGATTCACTTCACTAAATTTTTAGTTGTTTTAATGTCTCCAATGGCATTAATAGTAATTTTTGTAAATCTTCTGTTCAAGGTTGGGCAAGTCTCATTGTGTTTCGCCAAAGCTTTCGAGAAACCGAAATCTTTAACGTTGTCCTTGAATGGAGATCTAAGCCAAAGTGATCAATTTGAATTCCAAAGTAAATCAAGTAATCAAAAAATTTTTGTGTTTGAAGTAGTCCTAGAAATGAAAGAAGATGATGGAAAGGTAAGTTTGCTCAATTTTTCTGTTTTCATATTTTTGTTTTGTCACCTGCTTTAGATCATTCTTGAAGAAAACAGTTGAAGAGTTTGTTGTAGAAATGATTTTTACAGGTCTGCTGGATGATGCAGGTTTTTGGTTTTTGATGCATATTCTGAATCCTCATAGTCATATGTTGTAGCCATTTATAGTTTTTTACTACTCCTACGTAAAGTTTTAAAGTTTTTAAGTCCTACTGCCCGAGACATTTTTTTTTTTTGCATCAGTCCATCGACAGGGTTTTACACGCTTCTCCATCTCTTCCTTGTTCCATTTCTCACAGCCTGCATCCTTAACTATTTGCCCTTTGTACTCTAATCTCTGGCGCCCCTGCAGTTTTTCCCTTCTACATGCCCCTCTGCTGTCAAACTAACTATTCCTGGGTGTCTTAGGACGTGTCCTATAGAGTTCCTATATACTATGAGAGTTGTTTCATGTCAGTATCCATCTCTGATTGGCTCTCAGATTTAGTCTGTCAAGAAAGCCCCAAGAGGCAAAAGCAAATGGCTGAGAGTTTGTTTACTTTTCGCGTACTCTCTTTCATTACACATTTGAAGTAACAGTGACCGCGGTAATTTTTATTAATTTTTCCTCTTCGTGAATGTTATTCTGGAGAACATTATTTCTCTCAATAATGAATGTTATTGTCAACAATCTGAACCTAACCTATAAGAGATGGCAAAATAGCGGCAACAGCGCAGAGGCAAATGTCCATTTGCTTGCCTCTTGGGGGCTCCATTGATCCGCTTCTTCTTCCTCATTTTGAATGGTTTGGCGCAACTCTCACAGTATGTAGGGACTTAAGTGTCCTATATGTCTAGTTCTTCTCCTCACTAAAAGGTTCCACATGCCTCTTTCCTCCCCAACTCTCTCTAGTACAGTTTCATTCCTTATTTTGTCCATTCATTTTATTTTAAGCATCCTTTTATAGCACCACATTTAAAATGCCTCTATACTCCGTCTTTGTGCCTTTCTTACTGTCCACGTCACATCCACATAGCGCCACGCTCCATATCAGGGTTTTTATAATTTTTTTTTTTTTCTAAATGTATGTTTGCTATTAGGAGACTTCTTTTCTTCATGAGATACATCCGAAACTCTCTAACTGCGTTTTTCTCTACACTAAATGTTTTGTTCTACAAAGAACTCCCCAATTGAGCCCTTTATTTGTGTTTGTATTTTTATTTTTTGTAGATAGAGCCTACATGGCTGTAATACACGTCGGGAGATACAGAATGTATAAGACTGATAAGCTATGAGAAAAATAAATGAATTAACAATTTCTAATGTAGGTATGTTTAACCCTAGTCTGCCAGACGAGTTTTTTATACAATTTGCTCAGTTCTGGGGCAAATTAAGAACATGATAGACTTTGTGAGAGCTCATTGTAGTTGTGGGAGTTAGGTTACCAACCTGTAATCTTTGGAAAGAATTGAAGTGTGTGTGTGTATTTTGGTTGTTTATGTTTGTATTTGTTCTGTTTATCCGTCAGTCATATTTTTCCTCTTATATAAATGCTCTCTGCTTTTTCTTATTTTTTAAATTTTGAATTGTTTGTCCGCAGGGAAATTTTTCTCCTGTACCAAGAGACAGGAGTTACCTAAAATTAAGGAGCAATGTAGCAAAGCAAGTGTGTTTAACAGTGAAGCAAGTTATGGCCAATGATATCGACACCCATCCGCTTCTCGTTGAACGATGTTTCGGTGTTCTTATTTCTCCTGGTCGACATGTGCGGCATAGTGACATGCAGTTATTAGATATTGTGAGTATATCCTTTTTAGTCTTACTATTTTTTTGTTTCGCATTGTGTTTTTTTATATGTTTTGTATAATCTGTACTATACTGAAAAAAAAAATAAAAAAATTAAAAAAGTAAATAAACAATGTAAACTTATAAGAAAAGCATGAGGCTAAAAATAGAAATATTTGCCTACATGAAAGAATTATTAAATTTGAGAGTTGGATCAAAATTGGTTTTTGAGCATACTATATCAGAGTGATCGAGCTCCTAAATGGTCGCTCATCCCTTTCTCTACCTGCCGGAAGGTCTGAATTGTAAGATCTGAGGTTGGATTGAGACGGAAGACAGAGGAAACGGCAGGTAGAGGCACTGGGACATGGCCAGATGACCGTTCTGTGAGCTCGCTCACTCCCATACAGTATGCTCAAAATGAGTTTACAAAGTGTTCTGATCCAACTTTCAAACTTTAATAGCGAGTAAACTTGACAAAGAAATTTCTTGGGCCTGTGAAAACTTTTGCTCTAAATGGTCTCTAGTTTTGATTTCTGCAAAAAACAGTACAACTTGACCAAGATCCACATGCCATAAGAAACTTGCAGTGTCCTTTTATAGTTTAAAAACTGATTTTTGACCACTTTTAAGTTTTTAACCGTCAAGTAAAACAGTATAGTTTTTGAGCGTTTTTGAAATTTTAGGGGAAAACTACGCGTACCTTGTCACCCCCTTAAGATGACTTGGTCGGAAATTTTGAATCTTTTAAGGAACAGTTTAATTTAAGTCTCAGCTCAGAATATGTTGGGACCATTTTACCGTATTTACCTGTAAATAACCCGCACCTTTTTTCTTAAAATCGAGAGAAAAAATCGGGGGTGCGGGTTATACGCGGGTAGAGTGCTATACGCAACCCGCAACAACATTGCGCACGCATTCTATCTCTGAATACAACGGCGCGCACACTCCCACACTCCGGACCGTCTGCCGCACACGTTTTCTTCATTTTTTAATAAGCTCCGCCCCCTTGAGACACTTGTCGCATTCGAGTTCCGCAGGAATCAGGACCGCCGCACGGTGTAGTGCGGAAACATTGGCATGGACTGGGGACCGCCGCGGCTGACTGGACTTGGGACTGACCAAACTGCGGGCCTGTTGCACCGTGCGTTTTGTTTACCTACTTCTCAATTGGCTCCGCCCCCCGAGACACTAGTTGCGTGCGTAATCACAATTTCCACGCATTGTTTTGATTTCACACACCCTTAATCAGTGATGAACCAATTAATAAATAATAAATAAATAGTTTTCCATTTCAAAGTTCATGTTTCGATTCTTTTTTTGTCTCATTTTTTCCCCCAGCTTTTCATCTCCTCTTCAAAAAATGTGGGTTTTACACGCGGATTTTTTTTTTTCCCCCCCATTGCTAAAATGTAGGGTGCGGGTTATACACGGGTAAATACGGTAAGTTTTGTTTTACTTTAGGTAATTGATAGCATATCTTCTTTTCTTGCCTTGTTTTCAGTTTTCAATGGGCCTAGGCACTGAAAATGATCATAGAAGTTATTTAATATCTGGACACTGGGATCCGACGGATCCTGTATTTGAAGCTCTGAATGTTGAAAGTCAAAAGAATTATCTAACTATAGCTGTTGATTTAGTAATGAGTTGCATTAGTGAACCTGTTCGATTCTCTTTGGTAACTCCGGTGAAAATATTCCCTCAAAATGAAAGGTTTTGGTATTTTAGTAGAAGACCCATCATTCAACAATTTTTTTTGACTCTGAAACAGGTTTGTTCCTTTGTTTTCACTATCTCAATTTGTTGTATTTTTTACCATTCATGTCCTGCAACCCAAGAAAAGTCTGGGTATTGTTAGAAATTCTGTTTTACAACCCATTAGCACAGAATACTACAGTCAGAACAGAAACTCCAGAAAAAGCCAATGGAAAAAATATGTACTTGGAATTTACCTGCTCAAATTGGCATCTGTGCCTGCTCATTTCTCAAGATGGCGGATGTGATTTTCAAGATTATATTTAAAATCAGGGTTGACGCCAGAGACAGTATAAAATAGAGACCACGCACTAGCCATGCACGCAATGGCTGACACTTTTTTTGGAACTCAACAGGAATTAACGTAGGGGGCATGAAGAAGCATGGCCCAACATGGTCCATGCATTGACTGATGCAATTTCGGTGCGTCGGTCTCATTGGGCGAAAACCCCACAACAATTTTGCTCATCAGTCAGCGTATGGACCATGTTCGCGATGTTCTGTTGAGACCCCCAAAAAAAAAGTCGCCATAGGCAAGATAGATAGTGCGTAGTCTCTATTATATACTGTCTCTTGGAGGACGTAGCACAAGTACCGTAGGAGTAGTTATCAAAAACCGCCAATCACGTTGTATTATTATATTAATAATTTATTTAAGCATTTCACATTGTACAGAATCTGTATAAGGACAGGATAATTGTGCTGCAAATAAAGTAATAAATGAAGGATTATTTATTGGAGTTAATTAGATTAACTTAAAATAAATAGGAGTATTAAAATTGGAGTTTTTCTTTGATCTTTTGAAAGTGTTGACTTCAACTTATCTACTTTGTTCTCCAATCTCCATGGTTGATTTGTTATTTGTTTAAATTCTAAGGATTACCTATGAGATAATGCCCATTGATTCAACAGAAGGTATTCTTTTTCTCGATTTTGTATTTGTTTCAGAATATAATCTGTATAAAATTTTCAATTCCAGGTACCAAACACTGATAATTTAGAATATGAATTAGTATCAATTGAATGCTCGGGTGAATTGGACCGAAATAGATTGAATTTAACTCTGAACAATCTAGCAAACTTTATTAGATCTCCAAGTTTAAGTTCTGTTGAAGCACTCTCTCCACAAGACGATTTATCAGGTATTTGCTTCTTCTCAAAATTAGGTTCTTTTTCTAGCTCCTGACTTTCAAAAAGTGCGTTTCCTGTAATTTTAGAGATATCAGGACATTTTTGTTCTTAATTACCCATAGTTCTTTCCCAGAGCTCTTGTATTTTAAGTATTGGGCTTTGACAAGTATCGGTGCCTGCTTCCGAAATGTATCAAAATGCATTGATGAGTACTTGAACTTTTCACCCGAAAGATATGCACATTATTCAGTAAAACCTTGATTTACCGGATCGTGATTTTTTGGTTGATTTCAACAGTCCCGGCAAAACTCCTTAATGAAAAGTGTTGAAAAATGTTTGATTTACCAGATTCTGTAATTTAACCTACCTTTTTTTGATCGCAGCGACAAAATTATACCGTAATTTAACCCCTTAACGCCCACGCCCGTTTATATACGGGCTGCAAAAAACCACCTCGAATGCCCACGCCTTTATATGTACGTTTTTGTACCCTCTCGTTTATTATGTGCTATAGCGTATGTTGTAATGCATGAAATGTCAATGATTAGCAGTGCTATCTGTTCCAAAGAGTATGAACTACAGCTCCGACCACTTTCAATATAGTGGCAGCATATTTTCAGCTGGATTCCTAACCTGGGCGTAAAGGGGTTAATGGATTTTGTGAAAAGATTTGAACCTTATGCATTAAATACTTAAAAGCAATTTGAATACTTCAAAAGGCCCCTACCCATTTCTTTATACCACTTATTTTTTTTTATGAATTTAGATGGTGATGAGCCGCTTTTGAGTGGGACAGGGGAGGTCTCGAAAGATTGTGCCGAAGACGAACTCCACTCTTGGGCAGATGTTTTAGCCAAATGGACGCAGAGTGGTCAGAAACCGCGACAATTAAATTCTCTTGTCAGACAAGGCATACCTGAAGCATTGAGAGGAGAAGTATGGCAAAGGCTTGCAAAGAGTGAAAATGATGACGCAACCATGGGCACTTATAGAATCCTCATAACTCAAGTAAGTCTTTGCCACACTTTATTTATCAGCATAACAAACCACGTGTTTGGGCGGTTGGACTTTACTACTACTACTTATTTTTTTTTATGCAGTCCAGTCGTTCGCTATGAAATTTCAGCGTAACTAACCACCGTGTTTTGGCGGCTGGATTTTAATACTACAACTACTTATTTATATATTTCAGTCTAGTACAGTCTAGTACAGAATAAATAATACAACAATAATGTAACCAGTACAGTTAACAAATTCCTTGATTGAGTAGAAGGAATTTTGAATGACAAGCTTCCTCACGTGGATGCATCATGTTAAAATGGTTGCCATGTAAAAATTCAAATTTTCAGAGCTGCCGTTTTAGGTATAATTAATGGCATTTATCGATTCACTTATGATTCCACCGGTTGCAAAAAGATTACACTTTTCAGTTCACTGTGTGTCTGTAATGCACAAAAATACTCGCATCTGTAATCTTTTCTCAAATGATGGAGTCGTCCATGACTTTAAAAAACTTGGAAATATTTTTATTAATCAATGGTTTCCACCGATTGAGAAAAGACTGCAGATAAAAGTATTTTTGTTTATTACAGTCATACCCTGAACTGAACTTTGTAAGCTTTTCTCAACCGGTAAAATTATTCGTGAGTTGAAAAATGCCTTTACTTATACGCAAACTGGCAGCTCTTCAAATTTTTCAAAGTGTAAAGGGCTCAGTAAAAAAGGTCCACTTTATTTGCTGGATGTCGATGACCTTGAATATTTTACCTAATATCTCGTCTTTCATCAAGTGATATTCATTGTGCATTTTTATTCTCAGGAGAGTAGCTGTGAAAGTGTCATTCAAAGAGACATCAACCGTACTTTCCCGGCGCATAACTACTTTAAAGAAGCGGGCGGACTTGGACAAGATTCGTTGTATAGAATATCTAAAGCCTATGCAGTCCACGACTCAGAAGTAGGTTATTGTCAGGGTCTCAGTTTTCTGGCAGCAACGTTACTCCTTCATGTAAGTATTTATGTACTTTCTTAACCCCTACAATTGGTAACTTAAGATTTAAGTAGTCTAGAGAACCAGAACTATAAGCAATTGAATTGACTATAATTGAGTAAAATCCAATAAAAATTACGATGAGCACATAAAAAAATTGCGAAATTCTGATTGTCTTTAAAAATGACTGTAAAGTTGAAAGCGTATTTGCGGAGCTACGCAGGTACCATGAGAGATTCCTATCTAATTTGAGGCTTTTCTCTGTGTTTTTCTGTACAGAGGGTGACTAATTAGGCAGGAATCCCTCATGACTCATGCATAGTTCCACCATTTAAGAGCAAAGATGGCAAAGCTTTGCACGTATCATAGAAGATTCCTTTTTAATTTGTCTCTTTCTTTGTTACAAACACACAGTGGAAAGTCTCAAATTAGATAGGAATCTCTCACGGCACCTGTGTAGCTCTTCCATTATGCCTTCAACTTAGAAGTCATTCCGCGAGTCTATGAGTGAATTTTGTGACTTTTAAGTATATTCATTGACTTTTTTGCTGGTTTTTACACAAGAATCAGCTATTCAATCACCTATGTCGAAAGTTTGCGAAAGCCTCACTTCAAGTGTGATGAAGCCAGATTGTCATCTGATATCTTGATGACTTGGTCCCAGGCGAGTGATCATGTGATCATTTTCTGCTGACACTGGCAGCGTGTGTTTCAAACATACCATAAAATGGGCATTCTTTTGGTCAGCCCCGCTCACTACTGACGCCAAATTTTTCTGTTGACTGCTACTGAGTTGTAAAGCTTGCTCTGATGGAAAGTTCTCTGTGCAGTATGTTTGTGAAAACTAGAAGAATTTTCACTTGCTGGTATCTTTAACAGATATATGCATTTAAAGATGGTGGATCTAACCTCACATTTCCTACCCAAGTCTCCTGAAGTGCTATGATTCGTTGGTTATACTTATTTTGAGGGTAATTTGTGGTGCTGCCGTTTTTTGGCGGTCCGATGCGGTCCATTGATTGATGCTTTTTAAGGTTCATGGGGTGCCCTTGAGTGAAGGACGGTTCTTCTGGGCCAGGGCGTCTTCTGTCAAAAAAACTTGAAAAACCTGGAATTGTCAGGAAATATAAATTTATTAGCTGCAAAAAACTTGGAATTATCAGGAAATTTTAGTGTGTGTCTCAATTTATCAGGGAATTAGAACCTGGGAATTGGTATTGGTATTGGTGTCTAAATTTTCACCAAAATGTGTCAATTTGATGAAGTTTAAGTCTTCGGAAACGTCCAAACTTTTTCAGCGAGGTGATTTTATTCATCTTGGAAAATCAGGGACTTTGGAAACGTCCAAACTTTTTCAGCGAGGTGATTTTATTCATCATGGAAAATCAGGGACTTTGTAAGTAGAAAATTACTGGACACCCCAGTTTTGGTCTTGCCAAAATTCCTGACAGATATTATGGTTTGTTTGTTACAGATGCCTGAAGAACAAGCGTTCTGCGTGTTATTGAAACTCATGTACGACTATGAACTAAGAGATCTGTATAAAGACGGATTTGAAAATTTATATTTAAGGCTGCATCAACTCAATCGACTGATGGAAGTACGTGTATATTTGTTTTAATTTCTCATTGGATTAAGAATTTAAAAGACGCTGTGCTCTCCGGCCTTTTCATCATAACTGTCCTGCCAGTACCATTTTAAAATTACAACTTTCTTACTAAAATAAGGGTTTTTCATTTTTAATCCACGGAAAGAGTAACATTCCCTTACCCACTGCATCACTAGGAAGTTAAAAATTCCAAATTTTGATGGGAAAAACATTATTTTACTTGTCTCATTGTTATGATATGGAAATCCATCAGTATAAATTCAAGTTTTTCCTTGTTCTCCTTTCGCATATGATTTCTTTGTTTGCTGTGATTGTTCATGTTGTTGACTGTCCAGTATCATTGAACTAGTTGACCGTCAACAATCAACGTAAACTTTCACATTTTCATCCAAGTGTTCCCTTAATTTTTTCCCTGGTGTTTGAGTAGGCGGTCTTCAGTATTTACGTCTACTAGAAACGTGTGAATATTTGAAAGAAGTTAAAAATCAAATGAGAATTTTATTTTTCAATGAAATCCGAATTCAAACGGAATGTCTTATTTTTGTGAAATATTTTGTAAACCTGCTTGACTACTTTAGTTCCAAGAGTTCGACAAAATTCAGAGCTGGATAAAAAAAATGATGTGTACCAGGAGACCAATGAGTTGATTAGAAAGAGGAGGTTTCTCCTGCTGTTTCTCGAGGTTCTCTTAAGCAGTGTTACAGCTGTTATAAATAGTTAACTAAGGTGAATTCGGGGGGGGGGGGGATTTCATTGCAGTGAGACGAGAGGGTTATATGTTATTGTTCCAAATGAGATAAGAGAGGTCAATAAATTGTTCTACAGTTTTTATTCAATAACCACCCCCCCCCCCCCCCAAAAAATTGAAGTAAACCATAGCCGTCTTTTTTTATGTCTGCAGTCGTCCTTACAGAGTCTTATTGAGTTTCTCGGACTGTGCAAACGACTGTGAGCGATTAATCATGATTATTATCCACATACTTGGAGGCTTGTGAGTTGTGGTTCTTTGTGGACAATTTTTATCGATTTTTTTTTTTTTTTTTCAAATTCTGCTCGAAATAAATTTTCTCAACGATTTGTGCCCGAAAAGCCACGGAAAAAAAAAATCATCCACAGTCTTCCATAAAAGTCCATGTAAAATACTGTGGAATGCGAATGGATAAAAAAAGACGCCTAATGTGGTAAGGGAGTTATTGTACTGTTGCTAAAGTGAGAGAAATAGATAAACTGAGCTACAGTTTTAAGGATATGAAAAAGAAAAAAGAAAAATTGGAGAGCACACCAGACTTTGTGTGCTCTTGAGATTCTTCCTTTCCTCAAAGTGTTACCAGCATTTAAGGAGCAAATAGTTTGGGCGACTGGACTTGACTACTTCCCCTACTTTTTTCTCTTAGTTATAGAATTCTCTTTCAATTTTCAGGATCAAATTCCTGCTTTGTGGGATCATTTGAAAGACAAAGGTGTGGAGCCTCATATGTTTGCATCTCAATGGTTCCTGACTATATTTACGGCTAGGTTTCCATTGTATTTCGTTTTCCGAGTGATTGATGTGTTCCTCCTGCAAGGCATTGACACCCTGTTTCAAATAGCCCTCGCCTTATTAATGGTAAGTTCAACCCTGATTTCCTTCTTTTCTGCTCACCAGAAGTTCCTTTATCCAAGTTCAAATTTCTAATTTAATGGAGCTGTGGCACACGTTTGCTGTAAGCAATTTAACAGTCGATCCTGGTGTAAAAACCTTCAAAATTAACACTAAAGCACTAAAAACAGCACTAAAAGCAGCACTAAAAACTTCCGAAAACCACCCCTAAACTCAATAAACGCTTTAATTTGCGCAAGCGTAATGGTGTCTTAGGACAGTAATAATGGGAGATTCCCATGTAAGTACTATCTATATATCTAATCTAAATACTGTGACTCCATCAAGACGTGACCAATAAGACCGCTTTCATTTGATGTTGGTGTCACTGGGTGTCACAGTACCATTCATCGGATGTGGATCACTACTCTGATGACTATAATTACTCCGTGAATCACCCTTGTCAGCATAGAGAGAGTGACGAAATTAAGATAGGAATCTCCCATAAACAACCATTACAGGATCCTCCCTTTCATTACTTCCCTAAACCACCATTACGCTCACGTTAATAAAAGCGTTTATTGAGTTTTGGATTTTGGAAGTTTATAAGGCTACCACTGTTATTTTTGGAGATTTTTACAGCAGAGTCGACTATTAAAGCGCTTAAAACAAAAGTGTGCAACAGCCCTATTCTTTCGGATGATTCCTAATTGTAATTATTGAAAATTGCCTAACTTTCAGGAGTTCTTTGTGGTTAGCCTAGGTCTTTAGAGGGGTTTATTCAATTTTTGCCGAAACTCTGGATATCGATTGGGTTTAACATTAGTAGTGAACCCCCAAAATTTTGCAATCTAAAAATGAGTTTTAGAGGGGGAGGGGGTCAAAGTTGAAACTTCAATACTCAAATATCTCTCTAACAAATACAGCTTTTGGAATGTGGTTTGCTAGAAAAAATTCCCTTTTTTTTACCACTCGCACGTTCCACTAAATCTCAACCAAAATCTTGCAATTTGGGCTTTTTTCATTTTTGGGCCAAAATTCTTTCTAAAATTTTGAAATTCTAAAAAAACGCATTATTACTTTGCAGAATGCAATTCTGCTATCAGTTTTAAAGAATTTTTGAAATCCAAGATGACTGCCAAGTACATAGGAAGGCAGCCATCTTGAATCCTCCGTGATCATTCCCCGGCTGGAAGCAAGCATTTTTTTTTTTTTTCAGGGAAAAAGCTGGTCATGTGGAATTCGTCAGTTTTCTACTGAAAATTTGACTCACTATAAAAAAGTTCCTTAAGAGGAACTTATGTTGAGTGGAATCTTAATGGTGACCAATAAGTAGTTCCACACAAAGAGCTTTTGTTGTTCTTGAATATTATTTATTTATTTATTTTATATTTTTTTTTTTTCATGAAATCTGGCATCAGTCCTCTTACCAAAGTTGCTTCAATTTTGGCTCATTTTCTTTTTTCTTTTTTTTTCAGATGATTAAAAAAGATTTATTGACTCTGGATTTTGAAAACATCTTGAAATATTTTCGAGTATCACTACCGAAGAAGTGTCGAAATGAGGAGACCGCTGGGCAGCTCATCAAATATGCTTGCAGTATCAAAGTGAAGAAATTGAAGAAATACCAACAAGAGTTTCTTGCATTTAAAGGTAGATCCGTTACTATTTGGTATTGCTAGCTCTTGGTTTTGTGGTGTGTAGCTTTCTCTTTTTCCTCCCAAATTTTTTTATTTTATTTTTTACTTCCTCTCTCTTTATTTTCAAATCTAATGCATCCGTCTCATTTGTTATTTTTCTTTACTCATGTCTTTGGCATTTTGTACTGTTTAGAGCTGCTGTATTTTTTATTGTGTTTAATTAAACTGCTTTACTTTTGGGATATTTTAGAAGAGCCAGTCTCGTCAGGTTTCAGTTCCAGTACATATTTTTGTATTTTACCAATTGTTTAGCATCGTATGTTTTGTAGTGTCTATTTATCTCCTGTAGTTTCACTTTACTCTAGATAAACTTTGCAATATATTCCTTGTTTTGTTGAAAGAAGCAATACAGTAAATAGTTATTGCTTAATCCATAAATGCTACTTATGTAAAATCACAGAATACTGTACAATCAGAACGGAAACTCCTATAAGAGCCAATGGAAACAAGCTTTGGAATTTATCAGCACAAGCTGGTATCCGTGTCTGCTCACTTCTGAAGATGGTAGATGTGCTTATTGAGGTTATATTTATAATCATAATCATTCATTCATTCATTCACTTTTTCACCCAATTATGCAAAAAAAAAAAAAAAAAAAAAAAAAAAAACATAAGAAGAGATTGGAGGCTGGTTTTTATGAATCCAGATGCCTTTTAGATTGTGGGGTTTACTGGGTGTGATTTTAATTTAATTAGCTACGCAAGTATCAAAAGCTTGTGCAAATTTTTCTGAGCATAAAATTATTTGAAAAGCCTGAAAATGGTTAAAATTATTGAAAATATGGTAAATTATTTATTATTATTTGCGTCTATTTGTTTTTTTAATATCTAATATCTTATTTATTAGTTATCTCTTACCTTCTGGTTTACCTGTCACAAGATTATTCCTTTTAGGGCAAACCCCATCAGTTTCATTATTTTTTGTTTCTTTTTCCTCATGTTCACGCTGTTTGATGAAATAAACCAATCATTAATATTATACAGTGTAACCTCGATTATCTAGATGGGTCGGGACTTTGCACCATCCGAATACCAAAATACCCGGATAATCAAATTTCGATTTCGGGGATCAGATGACGGGGAATATGTCCTTGTAATCAGCAAAATGCGCATTATTAGGGATGTATTAACTAGAAAATATATGGATACATATTTACATTAGAACTTGCATATTACCTTAATTATTTCCTTTAAAGAACGAGTCTTTCTTCTTTTGGACCAATATATCGTTTCTTTTTCTCACAGCCTTGTCCCTGATTTTTTTGAGCATCAAGAGTTCGCATGGTGTGCTTTTTTCTTGTTGCTCAAACCATTACATTGCCTTGTCAATATAGAGCCTTCTTGCTGATTGAGACGTATTTCCCCATCACGGTCCGGTCAGGTCCCTGGTTTCTCTCGTTCGAGTTTTGGAAACCGTTCCCGGACCCTGTCCGGATAACCGAGGTTACACTGTATCATTTAATTAGTAGTGACGCTCAACTAATCACAACCCGGCTGGGTGCCAAAGATTGTCGGAAATGCTCTCTTTCCAACATGACAGACCTAAAGTTACCCTAAATAAAAAATGTTTTAAAATGAATTTAAGTCTGATTGTGGTATTCTGTGGTAAGATTTTTCTACCGGTGAATGTCCTGTTGATTTCGTCCTAAAATTCTGACATTAGGACAATTTAAATGCTGTAAAACTCAGAACCTGACTCGTTACATCGCAACAGGCATTTAAATGTGTGATATTATTGCCATAAAGTTATGCACTGTCAAAGGCTCATCTACCTTCTAATCGAATCCTTGCTCTCTAATGGCAGGATTAGTGCAATTGTCAGTCAAAATTCTTCATATTCTTCCTAAAAAACCCTCAAGTTTTAACGTTTCTTCTTCGGTGCTAAAATGCTTTTGTTGGGTTTTACCTGAAAAACTAATGTTTTCTTTACCTGTAGCAAATCCTCAGTTAAGCCTGGTTGGGTTTTTATTTTTATCTTATCCCTTATACCCAGGCTGTTGTTTTAATTTTCCATTTTGGATAAAGTTACCCAATTATTTTTTAAGATCTCTTCCGATTTTCATGCTTGAGTAAAGTTCTTTGTTTTCATTGGTTTCCTCACAAACTCTTCATTTCATTAAATTTGAAAGACGAAGATCCTCAAGTGAAAAAGTTATAATTTTCATGGATAATTTTTTACTTTTGTTATCAGAAAAATACTCTTTGTTTAATAATATTTATGTTTTAGTTTGTGGATGTGTCTCCTTTCCCACCGGTGTTAAATTATTTCTGATTTTGAGTGGATTTTTTTATAATTTTCAAAAAAAAAAAAAAAACAGACTATTTTGTAAAGTATTATAAGTACTCGGCGAATTAAAGTATTTAAGTCAAATCCTTCGACTGTGTTTCTAGTAGGCAACGTGCATTACTCGTCATAGTGAAATTAAGCATTCCTCATTGCCTATTTGAACCAAAATCTAAGGTGTCGACCAACATTATTAGATTAGCGGACTGTACTGAACATGAAGCTTCTAAGTACCAAACTTCTTTAATGATATGTCGCCTAGAATCTTGGTTGAGCCTGACTTAAAATCTTCAGCCGTGACTTTCAGCTTAGTTTCTCAAAATTCATCTTGAAATTTTCCATCTGCGCGACCTTCCAATTTTGCATGCTTTAAGCCTTATCGCTCGTGTGTTGAGGTCTACTCAACTAAAAGTTACGGGTTCCACCTGTGTGTTGAGCTGCGCTCGACAAACTTCGTTCATGCTTCAGTATTTTTTTATCGGGCGCCATGTAACATTTGGAAAATGTATACAGCACTTTTGCACTATAGCGGTAGTATGTTGAACTACTAATGCATGCCTCGTTCACATTTTTGCCAGTAGAGTGTGAAACGAACGCTACTACGCTAATGTGAAACCCATTTGCCTCGATTGAAATACGAGTGGAGGGAAATGTGGGTGCAAAACAATTTGAGCGGTAAGGGTTAAAATTTTATTGTTATCTAGTCATTACTCACGTCCTCTAGAATATTGAGTTAAATAGAATCATCTTACAGAGTTATGAGAAGTACCAGCTGTAGTCGCATGGCGCAAAGGCTAACTGAAAATGGCATCAATTGTCAAGCCAGTAGTGTTAGTCTACCTTTAAACGGTATGGTATGGTCAAGAACGAGAATACATCAACATCTCAGCACATCTCAACATCTATGCTCTGTAGAATTATAAATGTATTTAAAGTTATTTTAATAATTTTGAATTCAATTTTGGTACTGAATAAGTAAACAAATGAACAAATGATTAAATTGTGTAATATTACTTCTGGAAAAATTCCCAAAGCAGTCGTAAAAACTTTAATTTGCATTGTGTTTTTTCTTTTTCAAAAAATGTGTCTAGTGCTCTGTTGGTTTTAATCTTTGATTTTAAGGGTGGTTGAACACATTTCATGAAAAGCTTTGCTTTCAGATCTGTTTCACCAAAGATTACACTTTGTTGCGTCTTTGTTTTTTCTCACATGTCTAAACCTCATAGAAATTTTTTCTTCCAACGTTACACGTAGCCAAAAGTCAGGAAAATTGTAGAAACAAGATAGAAAATGAACCAGCAATGACTTGACTTTAAAAAAACTGTTGTAAACAGGAAAATGCTGGAAACACACAAAAAGAATTTTGGTGAGGACGTTTCGGCTCAAAGCGCAGCCATTTTCAACTAAAAAATTTAAAAAAATATAAAATAACAAAAGATCAAAAACTTATTTCAAAATGTGAAGAGACCCACACTCCTACACACTGTAAACACAGGAACAGTGTCTACAGTAGTTGTAGTAGGTTTCTCCACATTTTGAAACTACTTATTGTTATTTTTTTAAATTTTCGAGTCGAAAATGGCTGAGACATGAGCCGAAACATCCTCACCCAAATTTTTTTTGTTTGTTTCCAGCATTTCCCCGTTAACATCTGGTTTTTTTTTTTTTTTTTTTTTCCCTCCGGAAATTTTTTTGTTACCATGCTTATTTTTCTTTTTACTATTGCTTCATTTATGAACGGACGGAAGCTTTGTAGCTTCCCCTCTCCTTTTCTATCAGTTTGAAATCCCCCCTTTTGTTTGTATATTATTCAACACAGCACTCGTAGAATAAGAACGGAAACAAATTTGAAAATAATAAGGAGAGTTTATTTGGCATTTATTTTCTATTGATGTGGAGGGATTTTTTTTGTTTTACTTTGGACAAATCCGAAAGTCTGAATTGAAGTCTGATTTTGCAATTTACTTTCCTGTATTTTCATCGGTTATCTCAAATATTGGAACTGGTTTTTAAAATGCCAAAATCATGACTTTTCCCAAATGCGACTAGTGGCGCTATCCATTTGAATGAAATCTGGAAAAGTTTTGCCTGGAATCACCTCAAAAGCAAACTTTGTTGCAAATTCGGACCAATTATGTTTTGAAACGTCCCTCCATCTCTTAGCGAGTTCCCCTACTAAGTTAATTTGCATGCTTGGGGTTGTGTGTTTAATGCTCATGGATAGTGGTTGATATGTACTCTAACTTGAATGGCGGAAATAGTGAAACTAACTGAATGAAGGAGAGAGCTAGCCTCTCCTTTTTTTCTCTCTCTCTTTTTCAAATCATTATCATCATCATGGTTCTTTTATCAGCACATATTGCTACCTCTCTAATTGAGTTGCATCCTGAAAAAACTAAATTTATTCTATTAAGATCATTCCAGCTGTCTAATTCCACTCTATTGGACGAGACAAGAGGAAATAGCAGGAAGCGATTTATCCCAGTGGTTTAAACAGCATCACGTGATGTCTTTTTTACATGGACACGTTTAAATCAATGGGATTAATCTAGAGGTGTTCGAGTACCCGTAAAATACCCGGGTTTCAAGTTTTCCGATATTCAAAAGGGCTACAAAAAATTTGAGTAATTTTCGAGTTTTTTTTTTTTTTCAAGTTTTGTTTATTTTTTTTTTTTTTTTTATTTTTTTTTTTTAAAAAATCAATCGAGCCTTTAAAAATCATATTTGCGCGTTAAAAATCAAAGTTCTTGAAACTTGTTCCATCCCACCTGAATTTGTGAATCTCTTAATGCTCATTTTGGAGGAATGGACAGTCCGTGAATCTAAGATTTGTACAGACAGCACCAGGAGCAGTGACGGATCCACAAATTTTGCCTCAAATTGTTTCTTTTTTCTGTAGAAAATAACCCGAAATTGCTTCCACCAACGCTTCAAAGTTCAAATTTCAAAATTTCACAAGCATACCCTCCCCAGAAAAATTGTCTAAATCCGCCACTGACCAGGAGCATGTCCTCATTACTATGACACTTAAAATTGCCTACAAAATGTTTCAAAGAATTCGAGAAACTCAAAGTAAAGAAGAAGATAGCCGGAAGTAAAACTTTAACAACCCCAAAGTTAACTGATTTCTTCCAACCAAAGCAGCATCAAACTTTGACTGAAAGTGAGATGAAAGCCCTTGATCGAAAGATTGAACTGTTTTCTCCCCTTTTCCTCCCTTGCTTTTTGAATAATGAAGGATAGTATAACAACCAGTATTGGTACTTTAGCTTTAGAGAACTTTTTTTTCTGTTTTGCAATATTGGGATTGCTCAAACTCAAAAAAGTTGGCACAAAACTCAGCTCGATTCGACCCGACCCAAAATGTTGAAACTCGAACACCTCTAATTTTCATTCTTCTTGATGCAACTCAGTTTTGTCAGAAAATATACTCAAATCGCACCTGGTTTCTCAGTTTGTTTTAATCTCTTGTTTTTTTGTTTTGTTTTTAAAGACTTGCTCCTTAACACTCATCATTAAGTTAATAAACCTTTTTGAATTATTTGCCATTCCTGCAAACAACGGTGGATCACTTACTATCGTTTTATTCAAAGGAAAGCAATCACTCAAAAGATAAAACTCCCTATCAAGCACTTTTAAGCTGTAATGAGCCAACTTCACCTCACTAAGAATGAAATATTTCTAGAATGATCAATGTAAACTCATGCTGAATCGTAAGCCTTAAGCATCCTTCAATTTTATTTTTATCCATAGTTTTTATCTCATAAGGCCGAAAGCTGAATTTTTACTTGTTCCTCGGTTTTTCCTCGAAACTTCCTACTCTCAAAAAGTGCCGTTTGAAATATATGAAGAATGAAGAGAGGATTAGGATCAACTGAAAGAAGATTTGGGGAAAATTAAAGGAAAGGGGAATAGTGAAACATTTGATTGTGGAACTGATGGAATACATTATGGAGGTTTTAAGGCAAAGTTGCGAAACCACAGAATAATACAATCAGAAGGGAAACTCTAATTTATTTTGAAACATTCTTTACTTCGGGCCGCCATGTTCGAAAGTGAGTATCTTCGGCAATCTTCGGCAGATCTTCGGCAACTGGCCGAGTTGTGATTGGTTGTATAGCCTGAAAAAGCATGTCCGCCATCTTGAGAAGTGAGTAGGCACAGTTGCCAGTTTGTGCTGGTAAATTCCAAATCTTGTTTCCATTGGCTCTTTTGGGAGTTTCCCTTCTGATTGTATTATTCTGTGGCGAAACAAGTTGAAATTCGGCCCTTATTTCTCCTTCTGTCGAAAAGAGTTCCAGCCAGCAATCTTGAGAGAACTAACCTATGGGCCATTTTCACTTCCTCTTCGTGCCAAATCACATTCATGTAACTCATTATTATTTTTAACTTTCGTTTCCGTATTTATATTTTACACTGTGTATCGTTATGATTTTTCTTCAGATGAATCAACCGATAAAAAGAAGCACTTTAAAACTTTTCGAAGAAATGTGACAACGCTGATGGAAAATATGGACGGAACATTTAGTTGGTTGAATATGTTATGAACTGAGCCGGAGCTTCCAAGTCCGTTGACTTTTATTATCAGCTCAGATTTGTGTCTCTTTTTAATATTACCTCTGACCTTTTTCCTTGAAGAATGTTTGCAGAAGGAGAACTTTCAGTATTGTGAGCAAAGCAGTATATGCTGAGAAAATTCACGCCTTTTTTGCGAAGCTTTCACTAGTTTTGATGTTCTAACCATTTCTTCTTCATTATACTAATTGGTGAATGGAGCTCTTTCTAACTTTTGCTATGAGCAACTGGATACTTGAGTCATTAGTAAAATCCAGCGAAAACTATGATGAGCACATTTAAAGTTAGGAAAATGATTCACAGACTCACAAAATGACTGTAAAGTTTAAGGTAATTCTTCAATGTTTATTGCCGATTTCTACCACCAGAGCGCTACTGTTTGATTAATGTTGAAATTACAGGCTGGAAGTAATTTATATTTTAAAAAACAGAGTGTCAGTTACTAGATAATCATCTGAAGAATATCTCTGCAAAATTTCTCGTCAATAACTTAACTTCAAAAATAAAGCTGAAAGTACCAAGAAATGAAATATCGCATTTCGATACAAGAATCGATTTGCGATATTCCAATTTTTGATACTTTCAGCTTTATTTTTTAAGTTACTGACAAGTTATTCTGTAGAGACGTTTTTCATTTGATTATCTAGTAACTTACCGTCTGTTTTCTTGAATATAAATTACTTTCGGCCTGTAATTTTACATTAATCAAACGGTAGTGCTCAAGTGGCAGAAATCTTCACTAAATGCTGAAGAATCACCTTAAGGCGTAATGGCGGAGCTACGCAGGTACCATGGGAGATTCCTATCTAATTTGTAGCTTTCCTCTGTGTATTTCCATAGAGAGAGGGGGACAAATTAGATGGAAATCTCTTATGATACCTGCCCCTGCGTGGTTACGCCATCTTTGCTCTTAAATGGCGGAGTTTCCCAGATATCATGGGGGATTCCTGTCTAATTTGCCTTTTTCTCTACAGAAACACACAAAAGAAAGCGTAAAATGAGATAGAAATATCTCATGGTAACTGTGTAGTTCCGCCTATATGTCTTGAACTTTAGAGTCATTTTGTGAGTCGGTGAGTGAATTTCATATTTTTTAAATGTACTCATTTTAATTTTTGATGGACTTTTACTTTAGAATGAACTGTTCAATTGCTTACAGCAAAAGTTAGCAAAAGCTCCATTAGAGGAATGAAACTTCATCAATTGAAATGCTTTTTTCATGAGATGCATTAACAATGTAAATTTTGTGATTCTGTAAATAAACATTGTTTCCTTATTTTAGATTTTAGGTGAAAGTGCAACACTTAAGTTAAAAGAGATAGTTAAATTAAGATCAAACTAATTTTAATATTGAATTTCAGGAGGTTTAGGATAAAAATTAGAGCTTTTCAATCTTTTGAACCATGTCCGTCCAAGCTTCAAACTGCCATGAAACCTTATCCTTCTTTATCATAAGTCTTGCGTTTGATACCTTTTGAACATCAGATTCTTATCAATTATCAGAAGTCGTGGATATTAGAATTATCATTTCATCAAATTATTTGAATGTATATTTCTGAGTTCATTCTGAAATGGGTCTGTTGCGTACTTTTGCTACAGGAATGATGCACATTGATTCTAACATAAAATTTTGCGAAAATAACGATGTAAACATTAAAAACTTTTAAAATCCACTCATCAACTCAAGAAAGGATTTCCATTTCAAACAACCCGCACTGCACTAGACTCTATTATCACCGACATACAACTACATAGACGGAATCGCTACGTTTATGCAGGCATCAACGTGACTTACTAACATTTAAATGTTCCGTTTATAGATGCATACGATTCTTGTATTATTTTGTAATTGTTGATAAACCATGATTGACCAGACAGCAAATGCAGCCAATATTGCATGTATTTAGAAGAAAATTCCATAGTTTTGTATTTACGATGTTGTTTACGCATACAAAGTTGTTCCGTCTGTCTATGTAGTAGTATGCCGATGCAAATATTGTCCAGTGTAGCGCGGGCTGTTTAAACTTGAGGTGATTTCCTGAGTTAATGAGTGGTTTTTGAACGTTTTTAATTAGCGCTTAATTAATTTTACCGAATTTTACATAAGAAGGAAGATTCTATACTGTTATTGCAAAAGTATGCAGGAAACCCATCATTCATTTTATTGCCCTTTCCATATTAACTCGTGTTCTCTTTATTCGTCGTCAGTTTATGATTCTTAATGGACGATTTTTTCTTTTCAACCTTCAATTTTAAACTGCTGACGTCAACAATATTATAAAGGTGGCATCTCCGTTCTTTCACCTTTTTTCAATCCCTTTTTTTTTATTCAGTTCCGTCATTGTAGGAAACACCAGTGTAACAAACCATACTGTTCAGGCAGCTGGACTTACTACCATATTATTATTCGTATGACTCTTTTCTGAAAGTCAAAAAGTGGACTTGATACAGTACATTACAGTTTTTTTTAGCACTTATAGATTGAAGCTGAAAATTCGCATTGGCCAATCATGTTTACTCTTACTAGATTAGTTTTAGTTTTTCACTGTTGTGAAAGTACTGTGACGCACAAAGAGTTAAATTTAAATACATTCTTTAATCCAAGAGCGATATAATAATTGCTGATCCCATCCCCTCTTCTTAATCTCAGGCACTTTCGCTGCATCATTCAGAATCTCTTCGGTTTTACAAGTTGTAATCTCACCTGTCTCTTATTCTTCATCAATCTTTGTGTAGTCTATTTTCCCTACGATCAACAAGAGAAATTATTAAGGAAAAGACATAATTTGTTTAGGACTGCGGTTTTTGAAGTCTGGCTGACACAAATAATGAAATTTAAATTTTGCAAACCAAAATAAGTTTGAGATAGTTGAATCATATGCAAAGATTACTTATACTCCAGATATGGCACTAGCGAAAATCTTGTTGAGCGCCTTCATTGCTAAAACACATACACTGGCCCACGGTTTGTTTACGTTTCGGCGGGCGAGAGACGTGCGGGAGGGGTGGGGCCAGTCGGCCTGGCCCACGACCCCCACCCCGCCCGCACGTCTCTCGCTCGCCGAAACGTAAACAAACCGTGGGCCAGTGTATGTGTTTTAGTTCGATTTCAGAAATGAAGGCGCTCAACAAAATTTAACATTGGCAAGATAGCTAGTGCCATATCTGGAGTATAAGTAATCTTTGATCATATCATGATCCTGACATTTATGATGAAATATCTTCAACACTAGATGAATTTTTTTCTTGGTTAACATCGGTCTCCAGTTTTGGTTAAAATAGGGTAGAGTTCTTTTTGGTCTGACTTTGCAAATACAGTTTAACGAGTTGATTGGGGAATTCATAGTTCAACTGATCGATAAAATTAAATACAAGTGACGCCATTCCGTTGAAAATTTATGTTAGCATTTCACTGTTGATTCGAGCAGGGAAATTTTGCGTGTCAGGATGTGTATTGCTGTGTTTTTGGGCCTAGTCAGCGTTACTTGTCCCTGCTCTAACCTCACTCTCTTATGTATTCGCATCTGTAGAGCTAGCTTATCCGTGTGATTTAGTCAATTACCTAGTTTCTTACTCTGATAGTGTTTAAATTTTTGTTATTAGATAAAAAGTTTTGTCTGTTTCTCCTAATTTTTATTGTTATTATTATTTATAATTGTGTTTATTAATGTATGTTTTTCATTTTTCTCTCTAATTTATATTTCATTAAGTTTTTGTGTTGGAAATATTTTTTTCCCAAAGTCTGATGGACTTTGAACTGACATGGCTTTGATATTATGAAACATCACATCTGTTGTTAATTAGAAATCTCTCAAAGGCTAGTCTGAATCTTTAAAAATTTATGATGCTGTTTTATCAAATTTCATCACCCCTATCCACATCACTGCAGTTTTCTTAAATTTGGTGTGTCAAGCAACGCTTGGTCTACATTTTATATGTACAATAATTAAGATATGTAGTTTTATCACTGCACTATAGTATGAGACTATGAGATTGAAAAAAGTTGCAACAAATTTGTGAAAAATAGTAATCTAAAATCATTGTTTGACCATGTGTGCTTAATTTAAGACATTATAGTGACCTTTGTTTGTTTAAACTACTTGTTTGCAGTGTTTTCTATGATCAAAATTGGTCTTTAAAGTTAATAAACGATAAGTCGATGAAAAATTTAGTCTGATTTTTGGCCACTTTTTGATAATCACAGACCATAGTGCGCTGGATAGAGGAGTTGATTGCAAAAATGTTGGGACATTAAATGCTTGAAAATCTTGAGAATTATGGACTTGATGTGGATTCAAAGTTTTAAGGAATAAAAAGTGTACTTTTCCGAGGAAGTGAAGTAAAAGTTGAGGACATTTTTTGAAGTTTTTTCAAACTTTGCCAGTACCCGGCAAAAAAATTGTGATTTGGACTTACTAATTTTTTTTTTTTTTCGCTGATCACCTTTTTGAGGTCAAGTGAAGGCGTTTCAGAACAATTCTATTATTTTTCAAAATTTCCACAGAATGTCAGGACGTCAAACGCCCATTTTTTTGCCGGGTAAGTAACACATCTCTAAAGCATCTTATACAGCATCGGCAACCATTCATATCCTGTCAAAAATTTGAATTCAATTTAAATTTTGTGCTGAAGAGTTGCCCCGAAGATTTTACATGCATGTCTGAATGGGTATTCGGAACAAAGGCACGAGTAATTTTTTTTTCAATTTTGAATCTACATTCTTTTCACCATTTTTCTTCGAGCACGGAAATTGAGATATTTCAAAATTTCTTTTTAGGACTTCTTTATGATCTTATTGAGTGTCAAAATTAATTATTTCACATTAAAGAATGTTTCCCGTAAAGGTGGCATAGTTTTCGACTCTCTTGAGAAATTGGGTTTTTTCACATGTGCGCTTTTTCCGGTTACCCATTTCTGACCTAGTGACGTTGAGACCCATTTTCCCTTCTTCGAGAGAGGCGGCTCGATTGCCAACTATAGTCGAGAAAATGAAGTAGATATATTCTGTAAGAATTTGTGAAGGAGACTTTTTGATTGTCGACTGGTCAAGAAAATGAAGTGTCCTACAATAATTTGTATTGGAGGCTTCTAGACAGTATTTTCGGTCATAAAATGATTTAAAATTTCTACCCTTTTTTTCGGTTTTTGCTCCCCTTAAAATTTTGTGTGGTGAAGTTCAATACCAAAGTTGCGTGATGCATGAGCATCACTAATATTGTCGCCTTACCATCTTACGACGTTTTCTTCTATTTATTTACTTTTTATTTTTAAATTACTCATTGCCATGAGATAAATAAGCAATAAACAAAATCCTGACTTCTCAAACTTAATTCTCAAGAGTTGAAACTTATTACTCAAAAAATAGGTACTAATATTATGGTTTTGATCAGGGCATCAGACCGTAGCAAAATTCAGTTTGGGTTCGATTCGCGGCTCACAATTTTTTAAAAAGTCGGTTTGCGCTTGATAAAGGAAAAAAAAAAAACTTCAGAAAGAAGCTCCATCCATTCAAAATGTAATAAAAAATGATTAGATGATTAAATTTATTCTGTTAATGGGAGGAGTTTGCGAATAGCAACGTGCAATAAATCAACTGTGCAAAAAAGAGCTGAGACTTCCAGGGTTTATTCCGTTACACTTTGTCAAGAATCCTCACACTTTCAGTCAATTTGTTTTTTTTAGAATTTTGTTTGAATCGGTTCGAACTGGGTTCAGCTAGTCGGTTTGGTTTGGGACATGGTTTACTGTGTTATTAGATGAAAGGTTTGCAGTTCAGAAAATCGGCGGTTCAATTCGGTCTGATGCCCTGATCTTGATTTCTAACTAAAATGGAAAATCATGGGGCCAAAAAGTGGGATGAATTAATAAAGCAATAGAAATTTACCAAATGTGTAAGATAATTTTTGTGATTATTTATATATTTTTTTTTTCTTCTTTTTTGTTGTACTTTTTTTAAAGCACTTTCTCCTCTTTGCTAGTTAAATATTGTCGCACTTAGTGATGGAATACTATTCTCAGTTTTTATTATCTCATAAATTTTTTTTATTGATATTCTGTTGGGCATTGTGTTTCCTACACTGCAGTGGGGTTAGAATTTTTGCAAGTGATTCATGCTACCCTGCAACGAATATCGAAAATTCAATGAAAAAGATTGTCATCTCTGTATTCTGATTATTTTATTCACCAAACACAGTAGGATCTTAAAAAGAAGCTTTCATTGAAGTTGACTGAAGTAAGAATAAAATTGTTCTCAAACTTATTTAAACCCACTTCAAGTCAGGTCGGACGTTTTTTTTTTTACTTTTCAAAGTACACATTTGCGTTCTGTTTTTTTTTATAGTTTTACAGTGTGTGGTATTGTAGAGCCATTAAATTACTATCTTCTCACATCCGAGGTTAGATTTTAAAGAACAATTGTTTTGTTGCGACTTAAATTATTATCCTTTGTCTGTACTTTGTCAGCCATTAAAAGCCATCTCATTTTTAAAAAACTCTGCTCTTTTTTATTTTTCTCTTCCAATCTCATTATTATTTTTCTGATAATAATAGAAATAATGAGAAATTACTGTCCATAATATTCAATGTAGTGGACTGCGATTATCCATGAGAGTTCTTTCACCCCTCTGTCCATCTGTCAGTACAAAATGCTTAGAATGTTGTCAGTCAAATCATAAGCTTAAAAAGCTCAGAGACAAAATAGGGACTCAGTACAAAGCATGCGACAGGTGCCCATTTTCCCAGCTCAATTTTAGTCGGAACTCATCATAACAACAGCCAACTATTGCCTACTGTTGACTGATGAGTGCATGGTTTGCATTTGCAGAGGAAAACCTGTGTCCGATTTCTGGGACCGCGGACCAATCACAGCCTTTCGTTGAGCTCATCACTCAACAGTAGGCAATGTTTATCGTTGCAACCGCTGACTCCTGAACAAAAATCAGTGCACTAAACTTGCTTCACTTTTCTAACACGGGAAGTATGCGGTGTGCTTGGTCTCTATTTGTCTCTGAAAAAGCTCAGCCATTTTCTCCATGAGCATCAAGTTTTTTTCATTCAATTCATCACTTTTCTTCTCACTTCATCTGTTTCGAAACTCTTCACTGTAATCTGTCATCCTGTTCCTATAATACATATAATGGTCTTTTCATTATAGTCGATTCTTGGTATTCACACGAATTTATTTTGCAGCAGTCTGCAATTGATCTAGTCCTGCCAGATACTCTCAAAAATTGTGTATCTGAAGCATTAATTTATGGCTCTGTTTCATCATCATCCTTATTACTTATTATTACATAAGTTAAAAACAATTGAAAAGAGGACTAGGCAATGTAGCCGTAGCCAAGATATTGTCTTTCTCTCTCTTAGCCCATTTAAACGCATGCATTAGAAAAGGATGGATATAGAGGCTGTCACATGACTTCAGCCCCTGTTTCTGTCTTTTTCTAACACTTGTTCAAATGGGCTAAGAGAGAGAAAGACAAATTCTTGGCTACGGCTTTGCTAGGCAATAGAGGAATTCGTCTTGTTTTCTTTTTTTACTTTCATGCGTGAAAGGGGCTTTTTTATGTCCAATCTTTAGGATTTACCGAAAGAAGAAATTGAAAAAATTATGATTAGGTAAATTGTTCGTTCATTTGAGCCAGAAATTTACATAATTTATGAAAGAGTCTTTTGAAAAGTTTTTGGCTTTTAGCAGAGAATGAAGGTTTTAGCCCCCCCCCCCTCAAATTTTTGCCTCTATTAATGTCTGCCCCTCAAGAATAATCAGCAAAATAATGATGTTGAGATTTCTGGCATGGGCATCGCTAGAAAATTTTTCTGGAGGGGGCCAAGTTTGGAAATCCCACTGGGCGGTCACATGAAAATCACATTACAAGCATCAAAAAGTCTCAAAATCCACGCACAAACTTTATAAATGTATTACAAAAATCGAAGATGGTGGTTGAATGATTGGATGAAACTCCCCTAATGTCCGAATGTTTGTTAAATGTATTTATTGAGTTTGTGAGTGGATTTTGAGACTTTCCAATGCTTGCAATGTGATTTTTATGCGATTTTCCCAAGGTTTGACCTCTCTTAACACTGTAGTATAAGTTTGTAACAGGCCCATTATCTCAAATCGATTTTGGAAGGGAACGGGGCTGTTAATAGGGTCTGAAATGTCGTATTTTTTTATAAAGAAAATAAAAGTACTTACTTTATGAGCGGAGAGCAAAGATGCCTATGGTTTCTAATTAAGTCCCATTGCTCTGAAGATGAGATTTTGGACCAAAATCTATTGTTTTAGATGGGAATTCCGTGTAGTGACATCACTACGCACACACTTTTTTACAACTTTACACGTGTGTATCTCCAAAATGGGGACACTTGGGAAAAAACCGAAGACACCATTGTTCTCTGCTAATCAAGTACTATTATTTTCTTTGTAAAAAGCACACAATTTCAGACCCTTGCAACTGCCCAAGTGGATGAGTCAAAGGGAATAATGATCGAGAAAAAGTTGACATTATTGTTTACTTTCTTCCTCTGCCTGCAATACTTCAAGGACTCTGAATTTCTGAGAGACCTTGTCCAAAACAATTGAAAGGAAAAAATATAATGTAGTAAAATAATGTTGTAACTTTTTAAGTTTCTTGAACTTGTCAGATTCAATTTAACAATGAGCTGTTTCTTTATCTCCTTTTTCTTCTCAGTGGTTTTTCTGCAAAATAATTTCCCCTTCTTCTCTGAATATTTCACAAGTTTTAAAGTGCATTTTTTTCACTTGTGGTGTACTTACTTAGATCAATGAAAAACAAACAAACAAACAGGAAAGAATTTTTACTCTAATTCTCTGTGAGTTGTTTTGGCAATTTTAACATTAGTGGAGGCAGGCCAAACAAACCATGTTTATCTTTGGTCTCAATGAGTGAATGAGGTGTAGAATTGTTTCAAGGCAAACCTCTGAGTAGTAGACATTGCTGGAGGCAAGGATTCTCATTAGACTGCATGTGTGTGTGTGTGCTAGTGTGTTCTCATTGGATAAACATCACTTCAGCTCTGATTGATAAAAACTGTTTATCTCACTCTGAGTAATTATTGCTGTGCACCATAAATCTGCTTATCACTAGTGGTGGAAGGAGAAGTGGGAGTGCTTTTTAGTGATAAACTATTGTTTCTTGTCACTGGGGTTTCCTTATCTCTTTATAACAACTTGTTTTTGCCTGAATGGGCCAGTATATTTTTTGTTCCCATGCTGTCAAACAATTTGAGAGTATTCCTGTCTGATTTTGTTTGTTTGTTTACAATGACTTGTGGGCTTCACACCTCAAAGCAATCTCTAAATCTTGATTTCAGGAATGTTCCTCCAATTAACGTTTGCCCAATGATACGTTATGACTGTTTAATAATTTTCTTCATCTTATCTTTTTGACCAAAATGTTGTTAAATGTCTGATTTGTATTTTAGTCCACTTGATGGGAGGACCATAGGTATTACATGTTTTTACATTTTTTATTGCTATTGTTTGCAGATTTTTAACCAATTTTGAATGCTTTTTTTTTTTTATCATTTTTTCAATTTGAATTAATTTTACTGATTGAAACTTGGGTGCCAAACATCCAAAACTTAGCAGAGCTTATAGTCCAAACAAACATTGCAACAGTAGTCAATAGGTAAAAAACAGTGTTGCAATAATTACTCTATAGTTTCTCGCTTTAAGACGATTACGGGGTCGATTAGTTCGAACCGTGGACACTACGTTGTGCTGCTTGAAAAGTCAACAGTTTTTGGATAAAATTGAGGAATCTACTCTAAAAGCACACATTTGTGGAACGTCAGCACCTGCAAGCATACTTGAGGTAGATACCCTGAAAATTTTAAGTTAAAACACTCAAAAATAAAACTGGAAATTATGAAATATGAAAATTTCCATAAGCCTGTTTGAATGCGAGTGAGGCAGATACACATATTATCACTTGCAGTCACTCTCACTCACTAAGCTAAGGGCAGAATGAATTTTTTTTCTTACAGCTTTGATTCTCAACCAATTTTGCTCGGTTTGGGCTTCAACAAATCCATACAAAAATTTTGCAGGTGCTGGCGTTTTTGGATTTTGCGTTTTTACTTTGTTTTCAATTTAAAATTCCAAAAACACGACTTTTCCCGAGTAGTGACTAGTGACGTCATCCACCAGATTGAAATCTAGAAAAGTTTTGCATGGAATCACCTTGACAGTTGTGAAATATGTTTCTACTTTTTGGACATAAACTGGCTATTAAAAAATTTGGACCACTTATTGGGGACCAACAAATTTTTGGACAAGACTGTAATTGGGCCCAACAATTTGGTTTAAAATACTTTGCATTTAAAGTGGTTTTTTGGTTTCTATTTGACCCTGGTTGTTTGTGTGTAACATTTTTAGTCAGTTCTTTAATTGTTTACTTATGTATTTTCTGTGATAAGGAGACAGTGTCGATCCCTAAACCAGGAGACCTCTTCGTCTCAATTTTATTTTATTGGCTGATTGACTCCCCATTTTTTTATGCCTCTCATCAACTCTTGCCTAGAAACCTTTTAAAGTCAGTATCTAATATCATTTATGTAAAAAAAAAAAAAAAAAAAAAAAAAAAACTGATGTTTCAGATCAATTTATTACTTTGCTACATTTTTCTCTCTTGTTCTCTGTTCACAGAGGTTCAAGACTCGGCCGATAACTATGGAACGGAATTAGATCAACTGCGCTCTAGCCTCTTGCGAACTGAAGAGGAAAAAACGCGGCTAGAGTATGAACTGGTCCAAGTATGTTTTCATGACCTGATTTTCATTTGACATAGCTTGTTTTACAAGAATTGGCTGATGAGACAGCTGTATTTCTCATACAGTAAATACATATTCGACTGCTGCGTGGATCTCCTTTGTTAATTTTTTAACACTTAAAGTGCTGAAGGTTTTTGGTATTTTTCATAGTTTTTTTTTTAATTGCTTCAAATTGAGATAAAAAGTTTGTTTTGTTCTTATGTCAAAGAGTAAATCTTTTAAATTTAATTTAAAAAAAAAAAAATCCGAAAAACGTAAGGCGTAGGTTGCCCGCACTAAATGTCCAACTACATTGCAACGCACGCCACATGTGGCCGGCGTTGTAAGTGTTAGTGTACTTCAAGTTACGTCACAGTTAAAAATGCATTCATCAAACATATCAAACCAAAGCTATTTGCCAACTCCTGTTAAACAAGCTCCAGTATTGTAGTCTTTGTTCTACAATTGTTTTTTCATCATTAAGCACTTTAAATTGTTTGTCTGCATAAACAAAAAGGCTTCATACTTGCTCAAATGGGTTTGATCAAACTGCAAGATTGCAAACTTGACGCTTCCAAAATTCAAACATAAACTTGACCGAAACACCTCAAACACAGGTTTTATTGACTGAGATTTGTGAACAAATGACACACACACCATCCATCGTCAACTAACTCTGCAGTTTTTTGACGACCGAAACATGAAATTGTTGGCTCCTGTGCTGTTTTTGGTGGATTTTGGCTCATTGATTGCTTGTTTGATCAAACCTGTTTGTTCAGGTACTAAAGAAATTCTTTTTGGTGAATTTGAAACATGCCTGCTACCCAACTGGGAAAGGTTTTCAAAGTAGGCGCTCTCTCCTTTCATGGTGTACTTTTTTAACTTCCTTGAAGCATTATCATAGATGTATTAGCAATATACTACCCATCATCTGGTGTGCAATACGCTTGGAAATTATAGTTATTTTTAATCTGACGCTGTATCTAGGATAAGTTTATTGCATCAGTTTTTGAGGTCATAGTTCAGAGGCCTCTAGAATGTTAGTACTTCAAAAAAATTTATTAGATCCATCTTTAATCTACCAAACAAGGTGTTTCAGAAGAACCACTCCCCCCCTCCAATCTAATTTTTGAACTTTAATATATGAAATAAGTAAATAAATAATTAAATAATCTTGTTATTTCGCCTTTTTTTTAACTAGATAAAGCGGATGTTACAGAAAGAAGTTGAAAAAGCTGAAAATGATAGCAATCGTAACAAAACAATAATTTCTGAATACAAACAGGTAGGTACTTCAGATTAAAAAAATAAAATTTTATTTGTTTGAATATTTTTTGTTTCTAATATCTTCTGCTCTCTAAGGTGACTCTAGGGGAAACATTTTCAGATTTCAATCTGATGAATAGCATCTCTAGTTACTTTTGGAAAAAAATGTGTTTTTGGCATTTTAAATTGATTTCAAAGAAAAAACACAAAATCCAAGAACGTCGGCACCTGCATAAATTTTTATGGATTTTTTAAGCCCTTAACGAGTTAATTGGTTTAGAATTCAAACCGTAATTTTGGGATTTAATATCGCTGCAAGCTTAGTGAGTGCGAGTGATTCTATGTCTATCTGCCTCACTTGCACTCACTGAGGCTTGTAGGAATTTTTGTTTCCAATATTCCGCCTTTATTTTTTAGTGTTTCAGCTTGGAATTTTCAGGGTATCTTCTTTGTTCTACAATGTTACCAATGGTACCAATGTTCTACAAATTGGTGCTTTGTGAGTGTATTAATCAATTTTAGCCAAAAACTGTTGACTCTCTCAGCAGCTCGACATGGTGTCAACGGTTCAAACTAATGGACCGTGGAATTACCTCAAAGGGTCTACTAGTTGTACATATTGAGTTTTTATTTCATTGAAAATTGTGAAAAATAAACTGCGGGAGTCGGTATATCTTGTTCTTCAAAACTGCCCAAAATTGTCTCATGACAGGCAAAATGTCTAAAAATAGCTAGTGGAAGTTGCCTGGAACCCTGATAATTGGAGGATGTCCTCCAGACTCTTATTCTATATGCTTTCGTGTAATTAAAAGCCCCTGGAGGTGGCTTTAACCGCATTCTCACCAAAACTATCTTCATTTAAAGCTAATTGTTTTCTGCCCACAGATTTGTCAGAGGTTAGATAGCGAGCAATCAAACTCCAAACTTTTATTGAACCAATTAAAGGTAATATTTTTACTTATTTATTTATCTATCTTCTTTGATATTCTAAACTATAATGATATTTTACCCAAAAGCGGGGGGGGGATTGAAAACTCGACTCTCACAATTCTGTTAACACGGACTCTTACGGAATTTCATGTAAATTGATGCTTGTGAAATTATCTGAGAAAAAATCATTTGATTCACTTGTAAAGATCCAAGATTTGAAGACTACACGGAAACAACATGGTTAGTCACTTCAGGCCTTGTCAAAATTTTGCAACTGACTTCATATAAACAGAAAAATAAAGAGGTTTTTGTAGACGTGAAAGACGAAAATCTCACATTTCTTTTTTACTTTTCATATCATTTTTTAAGTTAGCCACATGGAGAATAAAGAGAAGAATTGGTTGCCAAATTTTAACAACGCCTGAAGTGACTAACAATGTTCTTTCTGGGTAGTCTTCACTTGTGAAACTACTTTTACTTAATTCAGCATTGGAAGGGTAAAGGTAGGATTTATGTTTCATCTGCACTCACTAGATAGATGGCCTTACTTTCTCAAACTTTTTTAGGAACAATTTTGAACATGTTTGTAAAGGCGAAAAGTGATTTATAATTTACCCCTGTTTTCAGAGTAAAATTGCCGAATGCCCTAGTTGCACGACGCACATCAATGACTCTCCGAACATAGTCAATGGCTGCGATAGTGACGTTTCTGAAAATGAGAACAATAAGTTGATGCAAAGAATAACGGAACTAGAATTGCAGTTAGCTCAAGCAAAACTTGCACAAGTTGAAGCGGAATGCAAAAATCAGGTAATCTTCAAAATCTTTTCTTTTTTTACCCTATTGCAGTGGGTGGGAGTTTTATGATAGCTCTCGGCTGAGAGACGTAGACACGAAGTATAAACAGAAATTGATATAATCTTAAAACCAAAACAACTGCACAAAGCTCCACAATCACAAACTCATCAACTCTAGCAGCTGACAGCAGTGTCCCTTAGACACTCTGACTCACGAAATGACTTTTAAGTGTAAGGCATAATGGCAGAGCTATGCTGGTACCATGGGAGATTCCTATCTAATTTGAGACTTTCCTCTGTGTGTTTCCAGTGGTCACTCTGCTGTGGTCTTCCTGCGGGTAGCCCATACATATTGCGGTCTTTCTGTGATTCACCGTCCCCCTCCCATGTACAGTCGTTTGCTTTGAGATACAAGCATAAGGAGTTGGGGGACTGGACGTTACATTTCTAAATTTAAGACTTTCCTCTGATGTGTGCCTATAGAGAGAGCTAGAAAAATTAGTAGGGAATCTGAAATCTCTCATGATACATGCATAGCTCTGCCATCTTTGCTCTTAAATGGAGGAGCTACGCAGGTGTCATGGGGAATTCCTGTCTAATTTATTGCTCTCTCCCTTAAGATGCTTACAGAGGAAACCCTCATATTAGATATGAATCTCCCGTGGTATCTCCGTAGCTCCGCCATTACGCCTTAAACTTATATCAATTGTGGGACTATTTTTCACTACTTGCAGGATCTCATTCATGGTTAGTGGCGCCTGGAAAAGTCCTTGAATATCCTTGATTTTCTTTTTTGTTTTTCATATCCTTGAATATCCTTGAAATTCGACAAAGTCGTCATATATACTTGAAAATCCTTGAAAATGACCGGCTTCAGCTCGCCATTTTGTTGATAGTTTTGTTTTTGTGCCTGACGAATGTAGTGTTGTTTTGTTTGCAAAGTTGCGAGAAAGAATGCAGAAGTTAGCAGGAACTTTTTTCTATCTTTTATTTTGTGTCTACCGTTTTCCTCTTGTTAGTGCACCCTTAAGTGAGAATCACCATGTGAATTTTTCTGAGCGTCTTTTTTTATCCACCCGTTGTTCCATTATTTGCTATTATAACAACCAACTTGCAACCAACCCGTTCTTTTATGCACCGGTGGTTTCATAATAGAAACCGTGTTTGTCAACCAACTCGTTCTTTTATCCACCAAGTGACAACCGGTAACTACTGGGAATCACCGCCGAATTCGGCGGTGATTCCCGGTTGTTCGTGCTAAATCACCCGCAAGATTATGAGTGTAAAGTGTGTGTTCTATTTGGTAAGCTGTTATTGATCGAATCGTGAATCTGGAGTCTCAACAGTAATCGTAACGTGTGTTTTCCGTACAATACAACAATTTTCACTGAAAATAATTAGTTATTTCATTTGTTAATTTTTGTTTCATTTGAACGAAAACCAAACCCAATAGAACAAACAACCAACTGCAACCAACCCGTTCTTTTATCCAGCGGTGGTTCATGGTTGATGATGTCATATAATAGAACCGAGACTTACCGGTGGATAAAAGAAGACGCTCTAGGTCTCTGAATAATTAGTAAAAAAGAGGCTACCTTTTTGCCTGTTGCAAGTCCTTGAATGCCCCTGAAAAGTCCTTAAAAAGTCCTTGATTTTTGTTAACAAAAACTGCCATGAACCGTGCCATTGAATCATCTGTGAGGCCCTTTTCTGTACTGTCTTTGTCATCTCCTTTGTTTATTCAATGATTTTAAATGAATATTGTTTTGATTGACAGGATCTCACTCATCAGTTAAGCACTGCATTGGCAGAACTTCAAACCACGCAGAATTCGTGGCTCCACAAAACATTTACATCGATCAAAGAAGTCGCTGCAACTAAAGCTGTCTTACCAAAAAAAGACCAGCCACAATCGGAAGCTCCGTCTAAGTGAGATTTCTAAATCAAATTTTAGTCCTTTAAGCACACTTTTTTTTTTTTTTTGTACAGTTTTAATAGTTTTATCTTGTTTTTCTCCCTTTTATTTGGAATTGATCTTTCTCTGATTGTTTCTTTTTAAGTATTTTTAAAATTTGCCATCTAGGATTTTCAAAATTACTGTCAATAAATATTTTTTTTTTCCGATTTCTTACCTTTTTGGAGAAATTAAATGTAAGAATACAGGTTTCAGGAACGTTCGTCCAATTAACGTTTGCCCGATAATATCTATGACCGTTTCATAATTTTGTCCATCCTATCCTTTTGACCAAAATGTTATTAGAAGTTCATTTTGTTTTTTAGTCCAATTAATTGTTAAGAAGACCTTTAGTATTAGTAGGTTTTACAATTTATTAACCAATACGTACGTTTTAATCGTTTTTTTTCTTTTTTAAATTATTTTTTAAATTTATTTTTCAATCTAAATTTTTGGGCCGGTAACGAACCACGTATTTGGGCGGCTGGACTTTACTACTACTACTACTACTACTTATTTTTCAATCTAAATTTTTTACTAATGAAACTTGGTTGCCAAGCCTCCAAAACTTCGCTGAGCTCACAGCTCAAAAAAAAGATTGTGATAGTTTTTGATCAGAAGAAAACAGTGTTGCAATAATTTATTTCTACTTTCTCACCTTAATAGTAGTGGAATATGTTTCCATTTTTGTCTTTGGACGTTACTGGCCATTAAAAATTTTGGACCACTCATTGAGAGTGGCCAAAAAACGTTTGGACAGTTTCCATTTCTGTCTTTGGACATACATAACTGGCCATTAAAAATTTTGGACCACTTATTGAGAGTGGCCAAAAAACTTTCGGACAAGAATGTAATTGAGCCCAACAATTTGGTTTAAGATGTGCTGGACGTCAATTATTGGACTTGATGTTTTGAACTGATCCTGGTATGGACGAAAATCATTGAACGAATGTTCCTATAGCAAGAATATGCATAGTCATAAAATAATTGTTATTATAATGACTGAAAAAAGGTTTGGGGGATAATTTGTTGTTTTGAAATTTAATTAACATTTTTTCATCTCAACATTTATTAGCATGACCAGAAAGAAAGCAACATTCTCTCAAAAACAACTTGGGTGTTCAAAACAAAATAGAAAAAAAGGCTAATTTATTTTGTGCTTTTGTTCCCAAAAAAATTTTGTATTTGTTGTTTTTTTTCTATCGCTCCAGAATAGATAAGTCTTAAAGCCCCTCTGCTTCTTAAAGCTATTGTACCATAACTATAAAGTTCCTTGAACTATGACCTTCAAAAGAAAGTCCTCTAGTTGAAATCGTCCTTAAATTTTTTTCATACAAGCATAACGAACGCAAGGTTTGGGCGGCTGGACTTTACTACCACTAAAAAATATTTCTCAAACAGTTTTAGATTTTTCAAGGCATACGTTCAAGTGCCAATTCTAATAAACACTGAAAACCCTGAAAACTGCCAAATTCTTTAAAATTGGTCGAAAAATGGAAGAATGAAAATTTCTATTTGGATACTTTCTTTTGAAGTTATAGTACCTGTGCAAAGTAATGCATAAAATTGTCTTTTTGGATAACATAAGGTTGCAGCTACAATGGCCCTGGATTTCATTTGAAACAATCCATTTGACTGCCAGGCAAGAAATGGAGAAAAGAATAAAATTCTCCTTCCTAACCTCTGTCCTTCGGAGATGAGATTGAGCCAAATGAAATTCAGGGCCAGTAAAGCAACCTTAAGCTGAAAGAAGCTAGCAGCATAGAGCTCGTTTCAGAAGTGTAGGCGGACCAAAACCATAATCTTTGGCGAATTTTCAACTTTTATTCCTTCAAATCAATACCGAATTTGCCCCCGACTTTAGTCTTTTGTGTTTAAAGTTTTCCTCATTGAAAAAAGAACACTCAATTTCATTTTTTTTCATTTTCATCGAGTAATGTCAGAAATAATGTTGACAAATTCCAAAGATTATCAGTCTAGGTCCGCCTACACTTCTGAAACGAGCTCTAAAAAAGTGTATTTTTGAACCGTTCTTAAACAGCCTTTGAATTTTTTTTTTTTTCAATTTTGACGTAGAAAATGAATTAGTCTGTAAGTACTGAAGAAGTATTAATGTATTTAATATTATGATTGATCAATGATTTTTGGGGCAAGACTGTCAAAATTTTTAGATCAAATTCCTCCATGGTTTCGAGATGAATTTTATTTCAGTAGATAGGAAAATCTAAGGGCGGTTGGCATTTTATACCTTGAAATTTAAAGTATTGAGTTGGCCTAGTCATGAGTTGAATTTTTTTTTTTAGGGAAATGTGTGCTCCCTTTGTTTCATCAATAGAACTCAGGATCAAATTACTAGAGAGTGTGAGCTTGCTGCTAGAGGTCGTTTCAGAAGTGGAGGCACATCTAGTCCGATAATCTTTGGAATTTTCCTACGTCATTTTCCCACATTACATAATAATAATGAATGAAAATAAATTTGACCGTTGGCTTTTCATCGAGGAGCGCTTTATAATTAAAAAGGCAAAGTCGCAGGATAGTTTTGTTAAGATTTTAAGGAATGAAAATTGAAAATCCGCCAAAGATTATCTGTGAGCTGCACTTACCTTCTGAAACGAACGCTAGCTCTCTCTTTCTTTGTAATACTTCTTGACTAATAGGAAGCGTCCTAGAATTCTCCGGAGTACCTATTGCTCCGGTGCAAAAAAGATTATAGTATCCTGTATAGTATACATAGTATAATTATATATATTGGAAATGGTTGCTATTCACAATCTTTCCTACTCCAGATAATTCTAGAATGCTCCCATTCATCAAGACTATAACTTTGAGGGGTTTATCCAAGATTGGCGCAGTGTTACCAGATTGTATGACTTTCACCATAAAATCACGTAGGAAAAACCATGTAATCCGGCAACGCTATTGTATTGTACCTTATGAATTTCATGAACGCATCGTTGCTAGTCTTGTATGATCCTGCAACACTGATAACGTAGCTCAACACACCCATCTGATTTATCTTTTCTTTTATAGCCTCATCTTTTTCTCATATTTTTTATAAATAAAAGGCTTACAATAAAATTTCAATTCCTCACTGTCATAAAGAAGAAAGTTCAATTCAAGAACAAATCTTAATTCTGTGATCAGTCGTTTTGCTAGGAACTTTGCTGTTTTTTAAGGATGGTCTTCTTTTTGACTTGCTAAATATCTTTTTTATCTACTTACTTATTTACGGAGTACTAAGGCTTGCAGAAGAAAGTTCCCTATCACGGCAAGAGGGGAAATATTTTTACATTTTTTACCGTCTTTACTGTGCAAATGATGGTACATGTGATTGCCCGTCCTCTACGATTTGGGTGTTCGGCCTAAGACTCAACTGCTAACAATTCTGAGTGTTGGCTTTCCCTGTATCAACTCACAATTAGATAAGATGTCTCATTCATGAGTTGTGTTTACTACGATTTGTAGTAAATTCTTTGGAAACTTTGACATTTTCGGTACAAGTACATACACCACCACCTCTAGTAAAGGAAAACAAATTTTTATACATCCATTTATTCCACAAGTCCATTTCTGTTCTGTACAAACCTGTAGACATTGTTGGCAAATCAGTAGACAATTTTTTCAAAAGATGTGGACGTATATTGTGAAAAGTAGCAGAAAAGTTTCCCTTCTTGTCGTGATAGGGAACTTTCTTCTGCAAGCCTTAGAACATAAACTCTTTGAACAATTCCACTAGAACTATTCGATCAAACATTAAAACCAGCTCATTCTAATGATTTTTGATTGCAATGAACGTCACTATTTCTAGTACCTACTTAAAATGCCTGCTCTAATTGAGTATCATAATTACCCCTGTTTATGATAAATAAAATATGATAAATAAAATTAAAGTAGTTAGATGAATACTTTCATTGGCCAGAATTATCTATAATGCACAGTAAATTTAGATTAATGGTGTCTCCACTTTGGTTAATAATCTTTGTAAGCAATGTCAGAAAATATTTCATTTTATTTTTCATTATAGTAATAATATTTTTTTAGGTAGGTCCTCCTTCACCTGCCCTATCTCTCATAAATATTTGTAAATGCAAGTGTGCGTAGTTTTCATAAAGCTTGTATGGCCTTGTAGATGGGCGTGTATCTTCTAATATTTTAGCTAGTGTTAGCGTAGAATTGCTTTTACCTACATAACTCTTTTAATCAAAGTTTACTAATTTTGTTATTATTAAGGTGAACCAAAAGTCAAAATATTTAACTAGTCTCATAAATCATAATTTTTCTGAAAATCTAAAATCTTTTTCTTAAAAATGTAATACATCTCATTACTTTCAGGGCAAAGTTCACAGTCTAAGAGACTTTATTTCTTTTTAACTTGTTACTTGTGAATAGTTAGAGTGACAATTCTCTGCTGAAGGCTGATTATGAATGATCAAATTGTAATGCCATTGAGTAGATGATGGAGTACATGTTTTTCTTATGGATGATGTCATTCTGATGGATTTTATTCCTGTAGAAACCTTTCCATCTCTGCAGAAATTTATCTATGACTCCTGAGCTATAGTGCACACATTATAGAGATTGAAAGGTTCTATAGAAATGGGACCTATAGACGGTTTTAGTGCGAAGTCAACGGTTAGCCAACTATCACAACAATGCACTTATTGGTCGCAATCGGTTGTGTCAAAACTTGCGTAGCGTTCCAAACTATCTCACTCACTCCTCTATAACTCCTCTGTAACTAACACACATCTCTTTCTAGTTTTGAAATTCGTACACAGGGCCTTGTCATTGCATTAATATGCCTCGAGGATTTCATTTCTGCCAAAAAAGTTCACAAAGGATGTCTATTGTCAATTTTTGAAATGAGAGTAAGATAACAGTTAATGGGGGTTATGTGAGAGCAAGAGAGACAGTTTATCTTCATACGGAGCGCTTATCACTGGATGATGTCATCCCCTAGTCATTTCTAAAACCGTCTATTGGAACGACACCACCCAAAAGAATAACATGCACTTGACAGCGACTGGATATAATCCTTCAGAATCATCCTACTGTTTGATTCTTTGGAGCTCTCATCAAGTTATTTTTTGGCTCCTCAAGGTTTGATTCTTGTCTCTCTGTTGTGTATAACTCTCTTGAAAAATAATGGAAAATAAACTGTAGGGAATACCCCACGAACACTAACTTAATCTGAGAGAGACCTCAAGACCTCCCTCTAATATTCCGGGGGAGACCCCCAGACCCCCTTTAATATTCTGGGGGATACCCCTAGACCCCCTTCAATATTCTGGGGAAGACCCCCAGAACCCCTTTTACGGGGTTAATTTTACAGTAGGCTGGTTGCTGGATTTTTGTGCACATTTTCATCAAAATTCAAACTGCGAAATTTGAAATATCCTATTTCCCTACGTTTACCCATCTATTTTAATGGAAACCTTCTATTCTCCATAACTTGCTTATAATTTAAAATTTCGAAGAACCAAAAAAAGGACCTCTGGGGAATATTGACAGCAACTTCTCGGCAAAATTTAGATGAATATGGACGATTGATTCTAAAGTTATGCTGGGATACTGACTGACAGACAGCAGTGCCATCGCAATACTTTCTCAATTTCTAACTTCGTTAAATGTGGGGAAGTAAAAAGAGGGATAAATTGCCGCTACAGTTCAAATACTACAAGGCACTACTATGATGCTTATTGAAGTCTAAGCCATAGGCTAACACAGAGATTTATCTGTCTCTCTCTCTTTCCATTTGAAGGCACGCGTTAGAAAAGGACGGAGATAGGGGCTAAAGTTGCGTGATGGCCCCCTCCACTGTCCTTTTCCAACACATGCATTCAAATGGGAAAAGAGAGAGAAAGACAAATTTATGTCTCCGCCTATGATCTAACCCTTTGCATAGGTAGTTAAATCCGCTCCTTTTTTCACTTTTATATCTTTTTTTTCTTTTCACCTGTAAGTAATGCTTAGCAATTATGGTACAGACTTGTTCAACAAATATTATTATTATTTTTGTCCCCTGAAACTTAATTTATCACTTCCACGATTATAAACATTCTGTGACCCCAATGGGGCTCTTGCTAATTTTTGCCATGTGTGATTGGAAAGTTGATGCTTAGGTAAAATCCAGCAAAATGGGGCAGTTGCAAGGGTCTGAAATGTTGAGTTTTTTATAAAGAAAATGAAAATACTTGATGAGCTGTGAACAAAGATGCCTTTGGTTCCTAATTAAGTCCCATTGTTCCGGAGATGAGATTTTGACCCAAAATATAATGTTTCAAATGGGAATTCCGCGTAATGACATCACAATGCACACTGTTTTTTGCAACTTTACATGTGTGTATCTCCAAAACCAGGACATTAAGGAAAAAACCAAAGGCACCTTTGTTCTCAGCTCATCAGGTACTATCAGTTCCTTTGTAAAAAACACAATGTTTTCGACCCTTGCAACTGCCCCATTACGATGAGAACATTAAAGAATTAAAAAAATTCACTCGCAGACTTACAAAATTCTTTTGAAGTTTAAGGCGTGATGGTGAAGCTGCGGAGGTACCATGGAAGATTCTAATCTAATTTGAGGCTTCCCTCCTTGTGTTTCTGTAGAGAGAGCGACAAATTAGATAGGCATTTCCTGCGACACCTGCATAGCTCTGCCATTTAAGAGGAAAGATGGTGGAGCTATGCAGATATCATAGGAGATTCCTCTCTAATTTGTCTCTCTCTGTAAAGAAACCTGCGTTGCTCTGCCATTATGCCTTAAACTTTAACGTCATTTTGTGATCAACAGGCTGTAGTTTGTTGATTTTTTTCTGTCCATAATGATAAAAATGACTTTGATGCTCAATTTCCAGTTTAGATAATTGGATCAATTATTGTAGTGTTTGTTTTTTCCAGTATTGAAGGCACTGGTTTTGTCACCGTTTGTTTTATTTTTTGTCCTCCAAGTAAATTTTAGTTATTTTATTGTTAAGTACTGTATGGGAAGAAAGTGCAATTACACATAGGCCTACCTACTTAGTTTGCTAACATATGTGAAAAAAAAGAACAAAATAATACTTTTTTATGGTATATCTAGGAGAAGAGTGACTGCGTGAGCTGGTCAACGAGTTTGATCCCTATGCTTCCTCGCTGGAACCAAATTCAACACCTAACAGCACATACCTTGTTTTATCTACCTTGGCGACTTGAGCTCTTGAGGTGATTCCATGCCACGTGACCAAGGTGATCGATTATTCGATCAATTACCGGTTCGTTACAGTTTCATCAATTCATTTACCAGTTTTTATGGAGTTTTTTTTGTAAGACGGGGATTGTGAGCACCTGTAGGTAGATCTTACACAGATATCTGTTAAGTTTGAATGCTAGAATCCGCAAAAAGGACGTAATTATGGAAATTCGCACTGTTACAGTACGATACCGTGTAGTACGAGATCGAGCAGCGATAGTGCGAATTCCCATAGTTACGTCCTTATTTTGCGGATTCGAGCATCCAAACTTAATATATATCTTTGTAAGATCTACCTGCAGGTGCTGATGATCCCTGTTTTACAAAAAAACTCAATCATATCCGGTAAATGACCAGTAATCGATTGATTAATCGATCACCTTGGTTAAGTAGCATGGAATGACCTTGAAAAAGTGTGGGTAGGTACCCTTGCTTTTTCATTGTCTCATTAATTTGTATTCTATTTTAACCAAAAAATATTCTATGAAATCATTCCATTTTTACTTTGCCTAATTTTTTTTTTTTATTTTACAATCACTTCCCTTCCTGTCATTATAATCTATATCAATTTTTTCCCCCATTAGTTTACTTTTTTTCCTGGAAGCGAGAGGTTCGTAAAAGATAGCTGATGAAATTTTGCATTACCTTATCATTGGCGGAGCAAGGACATTGTCCTCCTCTCTACTTCAGGCCATTTGCATGCATGTGTTAGAAAAGGATAGAAAAGGGGGCGAAAATCACAAGACTAGAGCTCATTTCAGATGTGTAGGCGCACCTAGACCATAATCTTTGGTGAATTTTTAATTTTCATTCCTTCAAACCGAAACAAAGCTTGCCTCCGACTTTGAACATTTAATTGTAAAGTGTTCCTGAATGAAAAGTCAACGCTCAAACTCATTTTTGATAATTTTCATTTTGTAACAAGAGGAATAATGTTGACGGATTACAAAGATCATCAGTCTGGGTGCAACTACATTTCTGAAACCACCTCTACCCCTTATCTGTCTTTTTCTAACACATGCATTCTAAAGGAAGAAAGAGGGAGAAGGATAGATTCCTGGATCCGCCGAAGTACTTTGTTGAAATTTCTCGCCTACATTGATTTTTGGTAGAGGTGTTCGAACATTAAGACTGTGCGTCGAGTAGAGTCGAGTTGAATTTTGTCTATTTTTTCGAGTTTCGAGTTTGAGTATTCGCAATAATGCAATGGTAAAATAAGTTCTCCAGAACTGAAAAACAAAAAAGAGCTGAAAATACCAAAACTGGTTGTTACACTATCATTCATTGTTCAAAAAGCAACGGAGGAAAAGGAAAGAAAAAAGTTCAATCTTTCAAACGAGGGCTTTTATCTTACTTTTAGTCAAAGTTTGAATCCGCCTTGGTCAAAAGAAATTAGTTGACTTTGAGGTTGTAAAAGTTTTGCTTCCGGCTATCTTCTTCTTTGCTTTGAGTTTCTGGAATTCTTTGAAATTCTTCGAGCTGTGTCTTCTAACCCCAATTTCGGAATAGAGTTGAGGATTTTGTGTTTTAGTGTTTTACAGACTATCAAATCTTTGTGGAATGAGCAGTTGGAGACGCACGACTTTAGGCGGGATAGAACGAATTTCACATACTCCCATTTGTAATACGCATTTATGATTTTCAAAAAAAAAAATTTAAAAAAAAACTCAACTTGAATTTTTTTTTGTTCAAGTAGTTCATTCAATTGTCAGAAAACTCGAAACTCGGGTACTTTTCGGGTACTTGAACACCTCTAATTTTTGGAGACTGTCTTGGATTCTTTAAGTATAGAAGATTCAATTAGCCTTATTTTAAACCTTCTTCTGGTTTTTCAATCTGTCTGATGAGATGGTTTTCATCTCTCTCTGGACTTTTAATAAATGCAAAATTTTTACTCTCAATATTTTTGTGATCATTTTTTTTTATTCTTTGCGTTTAAAAGTCATTGAATAAATTTAATGAACTCCAATTTTCATGCCTCAAATTATTTGCTTTATTGTGCTAATTATTTGAAAAGTTATTTGGCAAAAATTGTGTCAGATCCGTGGCAATGTGAAATTTGGCATCGTTGCATTTTGACCATGTTACTCTATGAAAAAGGTCAAATTCCTGGGTGATCATCACTCTGCCAATAGTTTGATATTTTTTATGCGTTTGCATGGACAAAATGTATTTCTGCCCTATTCAGCAATTGCACACTTCACATAACTTTTACATTACTCCACCGAATTAACCGTTTTTAGCTCCATTGATAGGAAATAAAAAGACCTTTCATTTGATTTACTATATGTATATAGTATTTTTATTAATTTTTGATGGCATTTACAACAATTTTCAATCATTAAAAGGTCTGTGAAATGGGTTTTTGAGAAATTTTGCAACCGCGTAACATAATTGAGTTAGAACAAAAAACTATAGGGCTAAGAAAGTTCATTTTGAGCTCTTCCAAATGGCACAAACTGCATTCTGGGAAAACTCTTTGTTCAAGAGTTATGACTGCTAAAAGTTTGGAAAGGGGTGGAAAAAGAGGTTTTTCCAACACTCCCGTTTGTAAGAGCATGAACTGGCCATTTTTCCCACAGTTTTTGTTCCAACTCAAACGTTGTACAGTTGCGAAATTACCAGACAACACATTTGGCAGATCTCTTTCAGTAGATACATTCAAAAATATAATTCATGTAAACAGAAAAAAGTTTGATTAATTAACCCTTACCGGTCGAATTATTTTGCACGCTCACTTTGCTCCACTCATTTTTAAGTCGGGCAACCGAGTTTAAAACCAGCGTTATAAACTGTGTTTTCCGCTCTACCCGCACAAATGCGAACAAGGCATGCACTATTAGTTCAACATGCTGCTATTAAGGAGAAAAAGCGCTATATTTATTTGCCAAATATTACATGGTGCCTGATAAATATATAAGAGAGCTCGTAAACGAAGTTTGTCGAGCGCAGTCCGTGAAATGAATTTGTCGAATAAGACTCCACACGCAAGCTGTAAGGGTTCGTAAGAAAATAAATTGTTCTAGCGTAGAGAGCAGGTTGTACATTTCTATCACCTGATAGACCCGTTGGATTGTAACATTTTGACATCCATAACTCCTACAGAACAAAGACACACAATCGCTGCAGTCTGTTCCGCCCACTTTTTGTTTTTCTCCCTGCAAAAATGGAAATTCGATCATGAGTAAAAGAGACAAAGATAAAATGAAAGACAGACTAAAGGATCAGAGCTACCATGTTGCGTATAATTAATGACATTTATCAATGTATAATCATCAGCAAAAAAATTTGGAATTTTCCGCCGCTGGCAGACATTATATTAAGTAGACCGTGCACTCCGCATCTTCGCCGTGAACGCGAGGCGTGGCAAGTTTAGCGGAGCTCCATGATGGGCGGGCGGGGTGGAGGCTCGCTGAGATGCCCCACGGTAGCGAAACGTTTGCTGGGAATGAATGGGGGAATGCACTCGCACGCTCCGTTTTTCTTAAATAACTCGTTTCAGGTCTAGTTTTTGGCAAAATGTGTAAGGAATAAAGTTGTGGAGCATGAATTTTACGATTGGACAACATGATTTGTTAACCCCCAAACGCTATTGCTGACCGGAAAAACGCCTATCCGTCATAGACATTTCGCGTAGCATACCGGCTGCGCATGCGCAGCGTTGCCCAGGCTGGGGCAACTCAAGTCATCGATGGCAGGTCGGCGCTGCATCGCTCCACCACTCATCACATGCGAAGAATCAAAAGTTGCCACCGCGCGCGAGAACTAAGCACGGTCTACTTGATAAAATGTCTTTGGCCGCTGGCCGATCCACCACTGGCTAGTCCTATTTTTTTGGATTTTTTTTATGCACATTTAGATACTTTGTGACAATGTCATATAGTGGACAAAATATTTAGTTTTTTTTTTACTTAATGGACTTTATAAAAAATACGTCAAAACATGTATATTCCTACAAGGCTTTTTTGTGTGTAGAATATCATGCCGAACAATATGCTTGTATTCGTTGCTGCTCTAGACTGCTCCTGATTTGTAAATTCGACCATATTTACAACGATGTCCGTCGTAATTTCACATGAAATTCAATACCATTACCAGAGGAAGCGTAGGCTGCTCATGCAATTTGGCAACAGTGGAATTTCTTAGATTTCATTCTGCATAGAATGATCGGATCGAAGATCTGGCAGCTGGCCTTGCGTAGAATCGATTATAGAACGAGAATTTAGATGAAGAAAAACCACCGTTGCCAAATTGCAAGAACAGTCAAAGGCCACTAAAAAAAAATATATAACAAGATAAAACATTATTTTTTTATTATATAGTAGTCACAAACCTTAGGCAGCTGCACAGCTAGTTTCATAAATGAAAGCAAAGCTTACCGATAACCTTTTGAATGTCGAATGAGTTGCTCCCGTGTTGCATAATGGTATTGATGGTATTAATGGTCTAAATGAATGTTCTATCTTGTATTATCTTTTTTTTAGCGGCCTTTGACGGTCCTGGCAATTTGGCAACGGTGGTTTTTCTTCATCTAAATTCTCGTTCAATAATCGACTCAACGCAAGGCAAGCTGCCTGATCTTCGATCCGATCATTTTACGCAGAATGAAATTTAGGAAATTCCACCGTTGCCAAATTGCATGAGCAGCCTCCGCTTCCTCTGGTCATGGTATTGAATTTCATGTGAAATTACAACGGACATCGTTGTAAATATGGTCGAACTTACAAGTCAGGAGCAGTCTAGAGCAGCAACGAATACAAGCATATTGTTCCACGTGATATTCCACACTCAAAAAAGCCCTATGGAAAGGTACGTTTTTTGACGTATTTTTTATATCATCCATTAAGTAAAAAAAAACTAAATATTTTGTCCACTATATGAAATTGTCATTAAGTATCTAAATGTGCATAAAAAAAATCCAAAAAAATAGTTTTAAGCAAGTATTTATCATCATCTTGAAGCTCCGCCACAGACATCTTCGAATATTGGCACCTTCCACCTCACTGCACCTCGAACTATTGAATGATAGCAAACACCAAAAAATCGCAATTGACCGGTACGTCAAGTGTGACTCCTCCTCTCTCCGCCATCCTGTCATAATTTTGAGGAACCGATCACTGATTAGAGGTCCACAAACTATCTAGTTTGCGATAATCAATGGGATATTTATCATTGGGTACCTCGATAAACGACTGAAGTTCTGCCTAATTCAGCAAAAGGAACCATAGTGCAGCGGCGGCAGTCTGCTGCTGCTCGGTGGATTTCATCTGTTGGATAAAATTCCTTGATATTTTCAGGAACAAGACTTAACGCAGAGAGGGAAAGTTCCTGGCAGTTTCAAGAAATTCTTTGCACTAGGTCTAATAATATTAAATATTTTTGGGTCATTCCAGCTTCACTGTCCCACCTGCAACATTTAAAATCCATTGTTTTGATTCTCTAACATCAAGTTTTTGTTTTTTTAGAGATTGGACGAGAAAGAAGTCACTCATATTTACCACCTTTTCGATTGCTAAAAAATTTAAAATTTAAAAATATAGGATGAAAAGGAAAGTTTTAAAATGTTGCGGGTGGAACAGTTACGCTAGAATGACCCTATTATAATAATATTGAAGTCAAGTGAAAATGGCAACATCTGAAGCCAAGTACGTCTCTTTAGTATAAATGAGTCCAATTTTTCTTCCTAAATTTGAATTCATAGACCAATTGTTAAAGAAATATTATCCGTGACGGACGGACAGACAATTATTGGGATTTGTTTTTTGGGTTCCTGGGGATATAAAATGCCAAGAAATGGAGCTAACTCAATTTTCAAATTTTTCATGATTACAATATTTTCTACACGCAGAGTGAGAAAGTAAAAAAGGTCATGTTCAAAAACAAAGGAGAAAACAACTTACCAATAAGATGAAGAGTACTTTTTTAGGTCTAGGGTGACGGTTGATTTGAATAATTTATCCAACTGAATAGTTTCATACTTGGGCGGATCAAAAGCCTTTCTACGAGCGTAAACGAAAAGTTTTGTTTTGGGTAGATCTGACTCTGTTGGATACAGATTTCGAATAAACGCACATTTCATTTCAGTGACATCTTTGCATTCATTACTTGTGATCTTGCGACGTTTATTATCGTCCATAGGTTTCACTTCCCATCGATCTAGAATACCCATTTGACGATGCTCTATTTCTTTAGATCTGCAATATTCATCCAGTCCCCATACAGAACTGAAAAAAAGCATTAAACAAAAAAAGTTACTAATAATGAGATATAAATAGGTCTATTGCATACTTTTGCTACAGCAATACGGAGGGTGGATTTTGGTGTAAAATCACGTGCTAGAGAGCATTAAACAGTCTCAAAATCCACTCATAAACCCACAAAAGGCATTTTAAGAAAAGCCAAAGATGGCAGTTAAAGGGCAAATCAACCCTGCAAGCATGCACCACAAGCACCAATAGATGGACTATGCCGGCAATTTATAACGTTAGAAAAAATGTGAACGAACGGCTTACTTTCTCATAGTAATTATATTTTACGTCATTCTGTGTGTTTTTTCCTGGTAAATTTTACTCTCTCGTTAATGTTTGTGATAACTATCAATATAGCTCACTTTGGGCTCAAAAAATCCGTAAAAAAAATATGCGGGTGCCGACGTTCTTGGATTTTGCGTTTTTTCTGTTGTAAATTTTAAATACCAAAAAAACAACTTTCCCCCAAAAGTGACTAGTGGCGCTATCTGTCGGATTGAAATCTAGAAAAGTATTACCTGGAATCCCCTTGAGAAAATTAAGCGGGACTTCCATTTGGCTCATAAAATTTTATCAGTGCTTGACATACCTCATTTGCTCTAAAGTTAGCGTTTCTATAAAACTTTTTCCTTGTGGAGTGTCTTGCAGTTCTCGCAGCATATTTTGAATGCAATATTTACAATTAGACGGCGAGCTGTTGAAGTCTATAGCGTAGTGCAGGTATGCCTTGATAACATCGTCAATAGGTAGTTTGCCCTCAGGTCGGAAAATCGAACAATTCCATTCCGCTGCTCTTGCAATCATTACACTGGAACAGCCCGTCGCGATTTTGAATTTCTCTATGTCATTGTAGTTTTCTATTTCTTTGGAGCCTCCACTGTAGACAGATAAAGCATTTGCTTAATTACTACACCTACAAAACCAGCCACCGAGTGCTGAAAAAGTGAATGAATAATTATTGTATTGATTATGGTGATTCTTCAGCGTATAGTGCTGATTTCTGCCACCAGAGTGCTACTGTTCAATAAATGTCAAATTACAGGCCGATAGTAATTTATGTTTCAGAAAATGTACTGTCAGTTACTAGATAATCATCTGAAGAACGTCTCTGCAAAATATCTCATCAATAACTTCAATAAAAAGGCAGAAAATACCAAAAAATGAAATAAGTACCGCAAATCGATTCTTGTGTCGAAATGTGATATTCCATTTTTAGGTGCTTTCAGCCTTATTTTTGAAGTTATTGACAAGATAATTTGCAGAGACGTTCTTCAGATGATTACCTAGTAACTGACTTTCCGCTTTCTTATATGTAAATTACTTTCGGCTTGTAATTTGACATTAATTGAATGCTAGCGCTCTGGTGGCAAAAATCGACACTGAACACTGAAGAATCACCTTAATGACAGAATGGATAAGTTGCATTATTAATAAATTCGACCTTGATGATTGATTCTTACAAGGAGTGTCCCAAAAAAACCGAGACTGACGCTGTAACTTCAAAACTAAAGAAGCTCTAGCATAATGATCTTAAATTTATTTGAGAGATCATTTTATTTTTTATCCATTGAGTTCAAGATGAGCCCATTTGGTCAAAAATTAATGAAGTTATAACAGTTTAAACAAAAGAAAAATTGACCCCCAACTGTTTTTAGCAGAAATTTCCTCGCAGTGAAAAACAAAGCACTGAAGTCAAATGTGATCAGACATCAGTGCGATCAGATAATGAGTATTATCAGTCACATCTTGTGTTAGACGACCATAGTAATGTTTATTAGTAGTATTTTAGGGTGTTGCCAAGTCGTGCTTTAAGAAAGAAAGCATAGGAGAATTTAGCACTTTGTTTTTTGCTGCAAGAAAATATATGCTAAAAAACCCGTAGAAGGTCAACTTTTCATGTTAGTTTGAGCTGGGACAACTTCATCACTTTTCGACCTATGACCTCTTTTTGAGCTAAAAAAAAAAGAACTTTCAAATGTCTTTAAGATCGTTTTGCTAGCTTGTTTATTTTCGGAGATACAGCATCAGTTTCCGTAATTTTGGGACACTCTATGTATGTAAGGTGCCCAGAGAATTACAAATAGCAAAATTTTAAGGCAATATTTTTAGTATTGACCAAGATATACCCAATTGAAAATTGAATGTGGTGATGTATTTTCATGTCAAAATTTAGGCGTTATTTCAAATCCTGTCTCTTTGCAGTACCAGCGTCCTTATACTTCAGGTTCCTTTCTGCACACTTAAATCAAAACTTAAATAAATAAAACAAATTTACACTTACTTAGCAATAACAGGGATCGGGAGTATTTCACTGATTCTCTTGATAAAACCATTGCGATTGCTATGCTGTGGTCTTTCATGGCGCATTCTACCATGAACGGCGAGCGCAGCAATACCGCAAGCGCATAGTCGCTTGCAAAGGTCTTCTGTTTCTTGAGTGGTATCTAAAACTCTGATCTTGCATGTAACAGGTATTTTTAAGTTGTCGACTAAATTTTTTAAAATTTTGCAAGCCTTGTCCTGATTCGACAAAAGAGCCGCTCCCATCCCACCTTTGAGGGAGAATGATTTTGGACAACCCATGTTCACATCAACACCTGCAACATCGTTTTCTCTGCAAATAAACGGAAATGACAACTATTACGAAACTCACAAAGGGGAGTCACTTATGATATGGGAAAATTCCCATAAGCCTCAATGAGTGCAAGTGAGGCAGATTTTTTTTTTTTCCCCCCCTTTCCTGGTGAGTGGTTACTCAAAAACACTGCGACCTAAAGATCTATTGTGACCAGAGTGAGGCAGATAAACATATTATCACTTACTCTCACTTCCACTCACTAAAAAAAAAAAAAAAAAATAATTGGCAAAATGAATTTCGAACATTACGGCTTCAATTCTCAACCAATTTGGCTTGTTTTGCGGTAAAAAAAAAATCCATAAAATTACACAGGAGCTGGCGCTCTTGGATTTTTTGTTTTTTGTTTGTTTTCAATTTAAGATGCCAAAAACAACATTTCCCAAAAGGAACGAGTGATACTAACCATCAGATTGAAATCTAGAAAATTTTTGCCTGGAAACATCTTTAACAAATATTTGTGCCAATAAAAGAAAGCATTAAATTAAGCATGCAAAAAAATTTACTAACACCATTTTTGCTGCTTTCAGTGCGCGCTCTGGATCACTTGTGCCGAGCTGGAGGATGACTTTATCCTTTTCCTTACCACAAGTTCTAAAAATAATTGAGCCATCCGTGCGATCAATAAAATCCACAGTCTTCAATACACCTGCAGAAAGAGGAAAAAGAGTATGATAAAACTGCTGGAGTAGAGCAGTGATGGCGCATGCAATTTGGCAACAATGCTTGACTCAATGTAAAATAATCGAATGAATGTGAAGCGCCTTTTCTTTTGCTGGATTTTACTCCTGAATCAATATTTCTTTTGCTTGTATGAAAAGCTTACAACAGCCTACTGCTGGCAGATCCAGGAATCTACCCCTCTCTCTCGCCTCCCACTAGAACGGGAGACATATCAAGATTCTTTGTTCATCAACTGCTCACCGATGAGTTTTGATGCATTCATTGTAGCTTATGGCTACTTGCCAGGGCCCGCTATTCAAAATGCATCCGCTCCAGATAACTTAACAGGTTGAAAAATAAAGGAATTTTACTGCATATGATTCGTGATAGAGGTCGCTTCACAAAAGTTGGCCAATGACAGATCAGTTTGTTTACTGCCCAGAGACAAGTTTGCGTTTTTGCACAAGTGCAAGAACACAAAAACGTCTTTGCGCTGTGAGCCGCATGATCTATCATTGGCCTCCTTTCATGAAACTAGCTCTACCAGCTGTTGCAAGTAAGTAAAAATATTAGCTAGACATTACAGTAAAGGCAATGCTTTGATCAGAATTCTTCGGGGAATCATCCTTGCCTGCAGATTGAAATATCTGGCCAATACTAATTTGCTCATCGTGCAACATTCCTAGAGTAAAATGCTCCGATACTGCGCTTCAGCTTCAACAGATCCTTCAATGTTCAGCAGGCTGAATAAGAGCTAAAAAATATAAAGTGCTGTTCTCACCATTTACTTTTCGAATGGATCTAAGAATTTTGTGGTCTATAATCTCCTCCGTGTAAACAAGATCCGCACCGTAGTCGAGAGATAATAGTCTCATGGGCAAAGTACCTATTCGGACCATGGGCGCTAAAATTAATTTGTTTTTGTAATTGACGCTGCTTGCGGAAGTGTCTGACATTCTTCATCTATTGAAATGAGCTCTGGAGGATGAATGGCAAGATCAGATTAAAGCAGGGTTCGTCAGGTTGGTACAAGAGTTGATAAGAGTTGATAAGAGTAGATAAGATTACGTTTGTTCCAAAGCAAACAGAGATCAAACATCATTTATATTTAATCCTTTGCACATCATATCGCAGGACATTGACACACAACACATTTTCGACACAAACAACTTCACGGTAAATTTTTTACTTATACGTCAAAATCTCAATTGCACACCACTTTCCAAATGTTTACATGCATGCTAAAATTTAGAGGTTAGGAAGAAAATAAATCCTAGATAAAGTAAATCTGACAACGTTGTGTTTCTGCCGCTTTAAGCGCTCTCTACAGAATAATTTTTGCACTTCTTAGTGCTGTCATGTTTATTTTAATATTTTTATTTTGCAATCCCGAGTTCATATTTTGATTGGAAAAAAGAGCTTCTGACATCACTCCTATCGATCTTGTGTCGTGATAATTGTAATCCCGCTGGAAATATCTCTAGATTATGACTTCTCTGTAGTGTAAGTATTTTTGATGTCGACTACTGATTCAATTTCTTTATCTTCACAGTTTCACTCTTTGTGTTCCAACCTCACCACATTGCAAATTACTACCATTCCTCTTATCAGTCATATCCACTCTTTGACTTTATCACACCTTTTTCTTTTCTCCCAAACTTTCACTACTTCCAAGACTCTACGGCACAACTCCCCTGTTACTAACTAAAGTGGCAAGTTTTTATTGTTTGAATCACTTTGACCGATAACAGCAGTGTGCCTGTGATTTTACTTCTCAAGCCTGCTCCTCCCCAAAGAAATTGACCCCAACTCTTGTGGCGTTGTTTCTGTATCGGCTTTAAAGCATTCCCTCACAGACTGCCCTTCTCACATTGTCCATAGTTAGACACAAGCTATTAAATTTTGATCCCACTTTGTCTTTTGGGCACTAATTGTATTGGCTGCGATGTGGTATGTACTTCCATATTTTCGGATCAATATTAGAGGAGCATTGTGAGGCTGAATCTCTGACTGTAATCAGAATACAGGCCTTGATTTTACTCTTTCAAGTTAATTTTTCTGGTATCTAATTGGTGCTGAAAATATCTGCCATGGACCCATTTGGATTTGAAGTTACTTCTAGATGACATCCTAAAGTCAGCTCCTCAACAGGGCAGGCTCCCCTATCTCCGTCCTTTTCAAACGTATTTCTTTTTCTCGAAAACACTGACGTGACCCACCTTCGCAATGCTTTATAATGAAGTGGATGAAGTTATTGATAGAGCTACAGATATCGATAAAATAGTAGTTATTTCCACAAAGAAGCCTGAAAGGCATGGGCGCAAACGCGACAATTTTAGAAATCTTCGAATCATAGAACTTTGACTTTTTTTTCTCAAATACACTGATATGACATACCTTCTCGATGCTTACATAATGAAGTGGACATCACGAGTTACTGCTAGAGCCACAGTTATCAATAAAAATGTTGTGATTTTCCCACAAAGCAGCCCGAAAGGCATCCCGGCTCACACGCGACACTATTAGTAATCTTCAAATCCTAGAACAATTTTTTTTTTTCTGAAAAACAATGATATGACCACACCTTCTCGATCAGGGTCTGCCCTATTTTGCCCAACCCAAAAAAACCCGGGTTATGGCGAACTCTGTTCATGATGCTTTCAAATGGACGGACGCTTTGAATGCTATGAACGTAATGTTGTTCAAATGGTGGGAGAGAGAGAGAAAGACAAAAATGCTTTTATCTGCCCATGCGCTACTTTGTGAGCTCCCTCTATGATCATGCACAGATGTATGTAACCAAAGATTCTGGTTAATTCTCTGTTTAGTTGTCTTATCTGAAGAAAGCACAGTCAGGAGAGAAGGAAAAAATAAGAATTAAATGGGAAAGAAAAGTGTTTACTACCTATTACAAGCAACCCATAGTTGCAAGGGGTGAAAGGTTGTTGTGGGCGCGCTAGGTTCAAGCATGTTAGTCAGGACATAATCTGAAGAAATATCTGGTCAAATTTTTGTAGCACAGTTTAATAGAAGATATATCAGAACTTATTGGAAGTATGAAATAATTTGGATTGTTTCATTTTACCCAATTGATGAACTTTAGACAGATGGCCTCGTCCAAAATTTTTTTTCTACATCAAATCGATATTTTCCTTGTTTTTGATATTTCCCATGAATGAAAGTAATTTTTTGTTTATACCCTAGGAGCTGTACGTTTAATCGATACGGGCAATCTTATGAAATAACCTGCGTAACCGACGCAGGTGATTTTCAAGTTCCAGGGTTAGTGCACCTTTTCTTATTTATTCCCCTGTGTATAATGGTTGGCGGAGTCGACGTTGAATCTTTTCGCTGAGAATTCTATAAATACATGGGAGTAAATAGGAAAAATTATATCTGAACCTTAATCTAAGTATCCTTGAAATCTCAATGGGGCTCTTGCAAACTTTTGCTACAGGGGATTGAAGAGTTGATTCTTGCATAAAAACCAGTAAAAATGACGATGAGTTCACTGAAAAATCACGAAATTCATTCTCAGAATCGGGCTTAATGACGGAGAGACGCAGCTATCATAGGAGATTCCTATCTAAATTGAGACTTATCTTTCTGTTTCCGTAGAGAAAGTGGCATAATAGACAGGAATCTCCCATGATACTTGCGTTGAACCACCATTACGATCTTGCCGTATCAGCAGTTATGTGAGTTTATTACTGAATTTTAGACTTTCTTACCGTGATTTCTGTGGTTTCCGCTGGTCTTTACATGAAATTGAACTATTTATTTGCATGTAGCAAAAGTTTGCAAGAGCCCCATTATGCTGGTTAATCATTAGATTGCCCCTGCAGATAAACGTGTAGCTCATTGTTTCAACCCATTTCACTACCAAGAATTAATTATTCATTTTCTCAGAACGCAGTGACATTTTTAAGATGATCAGGACCCGAGCGTTTAAAGCACGCAGTAAACGTGGCAATTTCAAATCATCAAAAGCCTTAGAGAAAAAAGGTAGACTTTACTATTTTCTGGCTTGCTTGGTTTCTATTCTTTCTTGTGGGCTCATTCTTGTAATATGCTTTATCGAACACTAACATTATTTTTTTGCTGGGAATCTAACACTAATCTCTTTTGTAAATCATTTATTTTACTTTTAATTTTGTTGATCCATGCAAGGTCGGCAGCAACAAGCCAGTCTGGTGGCGTCATAATCTTTGCTTTTGTTCTGATTTGGCAAGTTAGTGTAAGTCTTGATGGTGGAGGCATTGGTGATATGGTTACAGGAAATTTGTTGCTAGTATCAGGAGACGCCTAAGTCGCCGATAGTACCGCCAACCGGTTTTTCCGTGTAGCTAATTTTGGCCCTAAATCTTCGTCCTCTTAAAATGTTATTCTGCTTATTCTTGTCCTTTTTCAAAAATTTTCCTATCAATTTTAGTCACAGAATGAAAAATATTATACTATGGTTCCTTTCTCTTGAGGAAAAGTTTTAAAGACTTTAAATTTGAGTAAACGGATGAACTGACAAACTAACCTGGTCTGGTCCACTCTTTCTGCTGTATCAAATGCTACTTATATTACAGGTTTTTTTTTTTTTTTTTTTTAATCAAACAAGTCCTTAAAATCGCTTGGACATTCAAAAAATGGAAAACAATTTTTTGCCGGGCGGACTAAAAAAGGGACCACTATCTAAACGGGATGAAAATTACCGGACAAAAGGACAGTCTACATATATTTTTGGACAGAAAAATTCTAGGACAAGAAAAACCGGACAAAATCTCTTATAGCCTGGTGATACAAAGGTGGAGGCATCGATGCCATATCTGTCACAACCAAATTAAAATGTATCCAAAACACTGGAAATTGGATTATACTCGCTTTGCTTGCATTTTACTGAACTTAAATTCGTAGTGAAAAAGTGATAAATGAATGATCGAATAGAAATTTTTGCTATGAAAATGCCGCTGTACTTATGGTAAACTATTGCGCTTAGATCTGTTTTGTTTTCTCCAACAATCTTCAATAGTAAAGTTGATTACCATACCTGACTAAATCGGAAGGTGGAAGCAAAGATTTCAGTGCTGCCAGTGCAACAATGTTACTATCGAGCTTGAACCTAAAAAAATTGAGATCCACCTTGCGATGGATGAAGAAAGTTCCTTGTTTTTAGTCTGCTATCAAGGTAGTATGAAAAGGTTGTGGTAGACTCGTTATTAAATAATGAAAAAAATTTAGACGTTCCAACCTCAGAAAATCTTTGCCTTAATGTTGAATTGTCATCACAATTTTCAGCACAATTTTTTCAGAGGTTAAAATTAGTCTGCTTGATTTTTGTTAAACGAGTCGTATGTAGTTCTCAAATTTTATTTGCTTCATTGTAACCACTAACAGTTTGTTGATAATTGCTGTACTTCAGACACAATCGTCATCAGTGTAAATGTTGTTCAGAGCGGGGTACCAAGCGACATTGGCCTAAAATGTCAAAACAAATCATTTTTATTGCATTTTCTTCGAAATTAGTGGAGATGCATTGTAGTTTCAAGTAGGGAATATCTCTCGTGGTCCAGCGTTTTTCTTTTCTTTCCATATCCATGGTGTCCCTATTTTTTTCATTTTTCCCCTGTATTATTTTAATGAGACTGAATCCTGAAAGAGATTTCCCTTTCCTTGTGAGGGCATCTATTATTGGCCGTAGAATTGAATGTGCAAAAAACAATATGACTCCCTTCCAAGTTCCTACAACCTTGATTTCAAGGACTATAAGGAATAAGGATACGGTCACTCAGTTTTGTACTTTGCCTCTAATTAGAAGAAGCATCTAAGCCAACCAGATTACTGTATTTTAAATTTCCCGCTCGTTACTTAAATAGTTTATGGAATAAGACCCTAACTGGAAAGCCGAATGAATGCAGCATGTGTTTTTTAGAAGAGAAAATACTAATACTTAACTCTTAAGTGGTCAAAGCCGTTTATAAACGTCTAAATGGATTTCGCCATCGGCGGTCAAGGCCGTTTATAAACGTCATTCACGATTGCACGCGTATTAAGCATAGCTGACGTTAAAAAACGTCCACACAATTGGTATGCGGGTTGCTTAGGGGTATGTAGCATGCAAAAAATCTGCTAGGGCGAAGCACGTCTCGGCTGCTGGGCAATCTTAGCGCGTGCAAAATTGGCTGACCATGTAAGTGTTAACAGACTTTGTTTTTTCTCACCCAGGAAAATCCCATGAAAATACAATTTGTGAAAAAATGTCCTAAATTATTTTTTCATTAATCTCACTTGATTGTTAAAACTTTCCGAGCAGAAGTTAGTTAAATCAGGAATGTATATAATTCATGATCGCCTGATCCTGGGATCGCAGGCTGATTTTGAAATTGTTTTGTGATTTGTGGGAATTATCGGATTTTTTTTTTTTTTGGGGGGCTTCTCAGGATTATGATAAAAGCCCTGGGCTAAAATTTCTGGAAGCATGCTGTTTTTGACCTGAATTTCCTCTAGCGTGTTGAAAGAGCAAAAAGAATGGCCATCGCTTTTGTGGAACTTAAAAAAATCCCTTCAGAAATTTTTCTTCAAAAAGATTATACACCCCTGGAGTCAGTGGTGGATCTAGAAATCTTTCAAGGGAGGGGCTAAGGTTTCTCAGGGGGGGATATAACCTACTTTTTCTACGAAACACCCAAAATTTCCTCAAAAATCCCCTTGTAGACAGTGTAAAAATTTGGCTCAAGGGGAGGGGGGGTGCTGAACCTTTCTCGGTACCGCCCCTCCTTGGATCCGTGCCTGCGTGGAGTTAACTGGTCTTGAGACAGATAGTGTCACAAGTAAGAACAATAAATCAACTGATCATGAGACAAACAGTGTCACAAATAAATAATAATGAAACAATTGATTATGAGACAAACAGTGCCACAAGTATAAAAAAAAAAATAATGAGACAGATCCTTTCAATAACTCTACCTAGTTAATTTTATTACACACAAATTCAATACTCTCACAGCGAAAATTCATCTTGTGGAACCTTTAAAAAATGAGAAAAACGGCCGTTCGAAGTTTTTGTTTTTTGTTTGTATTTGTTTTTGCTTAGTTTCTCATTATGAAACAATTGTCCTGTTTGATTCCAACTTGCAGCTGACCACTGCTCTACCACTTAAAGTTGAACTAAGCTTTGATCTGTTTCTGAGATTAAACCTTTGAGTTCCTCATGGCAAATAACTTGACGGTGGAGCTCTGATGGGCGGCTGTTAATGATCTGACATTTGTCTCAATATCTGACAGCCTTGTGATAATTGAGTCAATTCTGATTAATTACATCGTTCCAGTTCATTGGAAATTGGCAATAATTGTATGGTTGAATGAACCTAGGAGAAACTTCATAAGTTTATCTCTTCGCAATGATAGATTCTCACATTGATGTCAGGTTTTTTTTTTTTTTTTGTTTTTTTTTTTTTTTTTTGTTTTTTTTTTTTAAATTTAGAGAAAAAGTTGCATTTTTGTCAAAATCACTCCAAATTTATTTATTTATTTATTTACCTATTTTGTTATGAAACATGAGTCCAAAGGGGATGGTTTTTGCTTTTCATAGGCGCGCAACCAGAAAGTGGTGGGGGAGTTATTCATCATGAGACACAAAAGGATCTAAAAAGGGGAGATTTGGGATTTCTCCCCTGAATTGATCTCTTAGACTGTTCCTGCTACAAATAATTTTAAGTTTGCTGCAAATCAAATTGTTGCATTAAACTAATGAAGAGATGGGTTTAACAATTGAATCGGCTCCTGAGAAAACATTTGAAGGACATAGGTAGTTTTGAGAAGTATTCAAAGCCTAGCCGAAGGAAACAAGTTTTTTCTAGTTAGTGTTGACTCAATTGCATTCCATGTGTTACAGCTGTGGTTACATTCAAGATTATCCATTGCATCATCAAGTTTGTAGTAAAAATGTTTGATAATTATAAAGACAATCAATGATGGGACGATCGTGAGCTTATTATCTAAAAAATAGGGTTTACATTGGGGCCTGTTAAATTCAATAACTATTTGCGAAGTTGCTGGAGTATGAGATGATAGATTCTTTATTTGTACAATTAGAAGTAGTTCACTATTTGATAATTACTTACAATATTCTTAAGTATAATCATTACATGGATAATTAGTCGTTATTTTTGGAGAGCATTCTGAATCAACCACCATTCCATTGAGAGTCCCAAGAGATGGAGAGCTTGGTTGAGTCCCCAATCGGCGTCTCCTCTTGTTTCCAAGGAAAACATAAGAAGACGCCAAGAGACTATAGACGAGACCGGAAACTTCATTTAACAGGGCTCTTGCTACAAAGGATTGAATAGTTGTTTCCAAAGTAAAGTCCAGCAAAAATTATGACAAGTAGGTATGTTAAAAAATTACAAAATTCAAGTTTACGGCATACCTAATTCCGGAGCTACGCAGGTACCATCTAGGAGATTCCTATCTAATTTGTCTCTCTCTCTTTAGAAACATACAGAGAGAAGTCTCTAATTAGATAGAAATTTCCCATGGTACATGCGTAACTTCGCCACCACACCTCAAACTTTAAAGTCATTCTGTGAATGTATGAGTGAATTTTTAGTATTCTCGTCATAATTTTTGCTGGTTTACTACTCAAGGAATACACTGAAAATGAAAAATGCTGATCTAACATTCAAAATGTTTAAAGAATGTCGGACAGGTTCTAAATGCTGATTTTACATTATGAAAATGCTGATTCAACATTTAAAAATGCTGATTTAACCATGTCCATGGTTGAGTCAGCATTTTGAACTTGTCGGACATTCTTTTAACATTTTAAATGTTAAATCAGCTTTTTTTTTCAATGTGTAACTATTCAATAGCTTATAGTAAAAGTTAGCGGACCTCTATTAGTATCTCTCTTCAGTTTTAAAATTTCTCGTGATAAATTGGTAAGTAAGTTAGTAAAAGCACAAATAGGTTGATATGTAAAATTAGAATAAAACAATCGAATTAATTGATCAATTTAAAAAAACCAGCAAGAATAACATCGGTCCAGTGCTATTTGGCAGCTGGTGCTATTTGGCAACATTGTTTTTTGAGTTTTTTCTCCATTTGACTCTACGTGAAACAATCGAATGCTGGTGAATTGCTGCTTCTCATTCGAATCGATTGTTTTATATAGAATCAAATGGAGGATTAACATTGTTGCCACATTGCTCAAGCCGCCACTGCGTCTATCAACCCCTATTGGCATATTTAATAAAGCTAAATTTGTAGTGTAGCTCTTAGTTGTGTGCTCACGAATTTTAAATCAATATTTCAAGTTTTTAGAGGTATAAACTGATCTTCCTCTGTAGTGGCAACATTGTGCTGTCACTAATTCTTTTTTTAATTGCTCGCAACAAGTTCGGTTCCAATTAAGTGCATTTATATCTCAGTTGATCTCCCACACGAGTAGAAGTAAATAGGTGCTCTTTGAGAAGTCTATCTGGTTCAAGTCAAGAACCAATCCATGTTTGACAATATTACTCAGCCATACCGTAAAATTTTTAATTTTGCTGACTTCCTACCCTCAGAACTGTTATCAAAAATTTAATGAGCCTCTTGCCTCCCCTAACCTGTAAGTTTTTTTTTCTCTTTTCTTCCCCCCCCCCCCCCACCCCCCTACTATCCGGCTTTAGAAACTGTATTTCATGGCTTTTGGATAAAATGTCCAAATAAATTAGTCCAAACCCGTGACCCTTTCCACTCTTGAGACTTTTTCTTTTTATTTTTTTTTAAAAAAAATCAAAATTGAATTTTCTTTAAAAAAAATTATTACAAAAAAAAAAAAAAAAAAAAAAAAAAAAAAAAAAAAAAATATGTAAAAAATAAATTAATTTTTTTTTTTTTTTTTTATTAATTTTATTTTTAGTTTTGTTTTTTTTCCCTATCGAATGTAACCAACATTAGAGTGAAAAGTAAATATATAATTTGTAGAATATATTTGACATTGGAGAGGAAAGGGTTATAGCCCAAGAAAATTTAGACCTGCTACAAAAATGTCCAAGTGAAAAAAATCATGCATCAAGTCAACATCAAACTCGTGCATCTGTAATTCGCGACTATTTTGTGGAACTTCTGTCGAATGCTTTTTTGTTTTCTCACTGTCCAAGCCTAAACCCCTCTAAAATGGGGCTCTTGCTAATTTTTGCTCTGAGCATCTGAATAGTTACTTCCTGAGTAAAATCCAGCAAAATTAACAATGCTCACGTAAAAAAATAACAAAATTTACTCACAGACTCACAAAATGATTTTGAAGTTTAAGGCGTAATGGTGGAGCTACGGAGTACCATGAGAGCCCTTCCTCTGTTCGTCTCTAGAGAGAGAAAGAGAGAGAGAGAGAGAGAGAGAGAGAGAGAGAGAGAGAGAGAGAGAGAGAGAGAGAGAGAGAGAGAGAGAGAGAGAGAGAGAGAGAGAGAGAGAGAGAGAGAGAGAGAGAGAGAGAGAGAGAGAGAGAGAGAGAGAGAGAGAGAGAGAGAGAGAGAGAGAGAGAGAGAGAGAGAGAGAGAGAGAGAGAGAGAAATTAGATAGACATCTTCAGTACACCTGTGTAACTCCACTATTTAAGAGCAAAGATAATGCAGGTACCATGAGAGATTCCTATCTAATTTGAGACTTCCCCTTGTGTTTTTCTAAAAAGAAAGAGACAAATTAGATAAGAATATCCTATGATACCTGCATAGCTCTGCAATCTTTTCTCTTAAATGGTGGAGCTATGCAGGTATCATGAGGGATTCCTATCTATTTTGTCGCTCTTTCTATCGAGGCGCATAGAGGAGAGTCTCAAATTAGATAGGAATCTAACATGATACATGCGCAGCACTGCCATTACGCCTAAAACTTTAAAGTCATTTTGTGAGTCTGTGAGTGAATTTCGTATTTTTTTAAAATGCTCATCGTAATTTTTGCTGAATACTCCTCAAGGATTATCTATTCAGCCGCTGATAGCTAAAAGTAGCAAGAGAGCCCATTTGTACAATATTCAATTTCTTTAGCTAACTTGTTGTTCTTTCTTAATATTATATGTTGCTCTCACTCTTTTTAATCTATTTTATGTTGAATTTCCAGCCCTAAAAATGCTGAGCATCATGTCTTCATCAGCCGAAAATTCAGCCACCGAAACAACTAAAGACATTTCTCAAGACTTTTTAACCACTGGGAGAACGGGTCGAAGAAATGCTTTGCCGGACATCATGGGACATCACAATAAAACCTCTACGGGTGATCTAGCCTCAAAATTTGAAGGACTCACAACTAGCAGTAAATACCCTTTTAACTCTTTCAACTTGAAATAGTGCTAATTTTTGTCTCAGTTTAACCCTTTCACTCACTGTGTTCCATGTAAGGGACAACCTTTTACATGGAGTCTTTTGGAAATTCAAAAACATTGATTCGTATGAGGAAAGTTGGCTGAATATAATGATGTAGGTCTTATTGTTAGATTACATTGACACATTTTTCATAATGAAATAGTATGGCGGTGCCGCGTCCATTTGGCAACGCCGCGAGTAGATACCTTGGCTACTCGCGGAAGCTGTACTTTGGGCATTCGTGCACGCACATCTTAGCGTCTTGGATTTCGGAAGGTTTGTCTGGAAAATCGCGTAGCGTGAGGTCGGTGGACGCGATTAGCGTTTCCGATCATCCGAAGTTTGAGAAGTTATATACCGGGGGTTTTCATCGCCTCGGGGCCTTTTTAGAGTGACACTGCGGTGTACAGGTCAGAAGTAGAGCGCTGCGGTGCAATAGAGATTGTTAGGTATAGGTTAGGTGTAAGCGCTGCGGTGCATTCAAGATAACGTCTTGATTATTAGGTATAAGTTAGGTGTACGCGCTGCGGTGCATTTAGTGATTGTTAGAGATAAGTTGAGTTTAAATATACAAATTCTGATTTTAATCAACGAAGCGGTTGAGAGTCAATCAAATACCATATAAATCCTAACAAGAACACTCCGGGGAGACTACAATAATTTGTGTATGAAAGGATTAACCACAGTCGGCCTGTTTTATTGATAATGTCCATTTAATTCTTTTCAGCTAGATTCAGTAGCATTCATTCCTAGCAAAATTTGATTTTTCCGGGGAAATTACAAAATAGACGTGTTTAGTGTGATATCACGAAAACAATTGGATCCAAACAAATGCTCCATCTCTCTTGCTATCGTGGGTTTTCCCATAAGAAACAGGATCCAAATTTTCAAAAACAAATTCGTGCTAGTAATCAACTAGTTCTCTCAGATTTTATCACACCATTGGATTCCATGTACCTTAAAATATAATCATGTTACAACAACATTTTCGAAACACGACGCATTAATTTACAATCACAGTTAAATTGAAGAAAGTCCTATGTTTTGTCCTTGTTTCACTCACAGTTTCTCATGGGCACGAAATTCTAGGTTATGGGCTTATCGGCACCACCACGCCATGTTTTATACTTTAAGCAAGCTTCAATACAAAGAGAGGTAAGGATGATTGAGTGTCGTGGTGGTGATACGCCCAGTCGCCCATCAGAGATCGTGAGTTAGACAAGGACAAAACAGGACTCTTTTGATATAATTGTAATTGTAAATTCACTTGTGATCTTTCATGAATTATGTCGGAGTGAAGAGATACTTTAAGGTTTGTGGAATCTATTGGTGCAATAAAATTTTAGAAAACTGGTTGTTTACCAGGATGAATTGGCATTTTAAAATTTGGATCTGATTTCTTATGGCTAAATCCGTGAGAGTGGCTGAGATAGAGCATTTTTTGGACCCAATTTTGTTAGTGGTATCATCACTAAACAGGTCTATTGTCATAAGTCCCATGTATAAGGACCCCTCCTCGGTAAACCCAACCAATCAGAGTGGGCGCCTCCTTTGCCTGCATGAACTCCTTCTTCTTCATTCTCCCTATGGGAAGACTCTTTTATATACAGAGACTCTAGCATTCCCTGTATTTAGATTACATTGTTGCCATTTATACAACTCTTTCCCTTTTATAGGCTGTCCCAAGAATGATTGGACTTGACAACTGTAGGTTTGAATGAAAACATCAGCTTCCATCCTCGGATAGGGCAACCTGATTGGTTTGGAGCAGTAAGAAGCTGATATGTTCATGAAAACCTTAGAAGTGTCAAATCCAATTTTTTCTGAGACAAGCTTTACAAAGTTAAAGTATCACAAATATTTAATTATTTCACAAGCTTGCTGAACTTTTTTGCTCTAAAAATAGAAATGCAAAATTTCATTAGATAGTAACCTTGAAAGTATTAAAAATCGTGAATAATCTTGTGAAAACTCTTTTGATCTTTTAGCCGATGGCGGTGAAACTAGCTCAAGTTGTGGAACCAAAGTTCCGGAATGCTCATCCAACAGTCAAGAGATGTCAGCATCCTGCTCCTCGAATGATAAATCGGGCACCTCATCGAGTTGATAAAGTCAATTTCGAAACAAGGTAAACTTTCATTCAATATTTTTTGCAAAAGAATGCACTCATCTGGCATTAAAGCTAGTTTCTAGCTTTTGAACAGGGTCAAAATTGAAAAATTAAAATGGTTCCCTGGGAGGAAACTAATATTAGAACTCATCCTAAAGATACGTGTGCAAGAAAAAATAACTTTCATCCGTTTAAGCTGAGATTGAGACTCACCAAAAGTTTGTTGGTTCCACTCTCTCTGTAGAAGCACTCAGAGGAAACCCTCAAATTAGATACAAATCTCCCACGGTACCTTCGTATCTCCGCCATTTCTCCTTTCTCTTTAAATTCATTCTGTGAGTCTGTGAGTGAATTTCGTATTTTTTTATGCGCTCATCTTAATTTTTGCTGGATTTCACTCAAGATGCAATCATTTATTGCTAAAGTTAGTGAGAGCCACGTTGTTAGAAACAATCACCTATACTTACTTAAGCTACAAATACTCAGTAGTAGACATTTTGGGAATTGAAGGAAGTCATAAAAAAGTACTATGACTTTTCAAAGAAAGTATCCTGGTAACAGGGTGTCTAGCAACCAGGAAAACCGGGAATTGTCAGGGAATTTTGAAGGGTCAGGGAATTAGGACGGGCAATCGGGAAATATTTTCCCTGCGCAGTAGTTTTTTTTTAAATCGCTTTTCAAGGCTCCGTTTAGTGGTCCTGAGATGCTCCCTGTACTTCGCGAATCATATTTCAGCACAATTGCCGCCCGCGTAGTCCGTGTCCGTGCGCGGGCGGCGGCAGGACCATCAAAACCGGCAAGGGACCGGCGCAACAGTCGGGTAAATTGTAAAGGTCTTATTTTCGCGGCAAAATTGCTAAAAATGAAGCCTAGGCTGTGTTGTAGTGTTTTCAATAAGAGATGTGTTGTTTAAGGCCACCAAAAGTAAATGGTTGATCGGACACCCCCAACCACATACTCGTTTGAAAGCCCACAAAAAAAGGCGAGTTTTGATGTAGATTGGAAATCGCTATCTGCTACTGTTTTCGAATGGTAGCCGGCCGAAGTTTGATTAATCTCGAAATTTGACTGCGGGACTTATTTTTGCCTAGGCCACCAAAAGTAAAATGTTGATCCAACACCCCCCGACCACGTACTCGTTTGAAAGCCCACAAAAAAGACGAGTATTGATGTAGATTGGAAATCGCTATCTGCTACTGTATTTGAATGGTAGCTGGCCAAAGTTTGAATTATCTTGAAATTGGACTAAGGGACTTATTTTTGGCTAGGGCACGAAAATCAAACGGTTGATCCGACACCCCCGACCACGTACTCGTTTGAAAGCCCGCTAAAAAAGACGAATGTTGATGTAGCTTGGAAATCGCTATCTGCTACTGTATTTGGCTAAAGTTTGAACTATCTCAAAGTTTGACTAGGGGCTTATTTTTGCCCAGGCCACCAAATGTACACTGTTAATGCGACACCCCCCAACCACTTACTCGTTTGAAAGCCCACAAGAAAATAAAAGCGTGCGGAATTCATTTTAAATTTGTTCCTTTTCTCTCCAACCCATTAGTGCATGAGGTTCCCCTGTCCAGATTTCTGGACGCTATGCACGTATAGGTTTGAAAGGAGTGGAAGCGGGTTTTCAATTATATTTGGCTTTAGTCGAATAGTCTGTTGCTATGAATTTTTTCTGGTCCTCATTTGGTTTATTCCTTGAATGTTTACTGTATTCACAAAAGTTTTGTTACTTGGTCTCCACTCTCAAAGTGTTTTAAACTATTTCTGCCTTAGGTTGTAAACCAAATTTTTATTCATAGACAGTTTGACCCATAACTTTCTAACCGGACTTACCATAATCAATTTACAAATAAACAAATAAATGATTTACCCTCTATACTTTTCCATAGCTAACAATCCTTATTTTAATATGATTGTGCTAGTTTCTTATGGCCTTTGTTTCTCTTTCTTTGTTTCAGAAGTTACCAGTCCTCATATTGTAAACTTGTCCCTGTTTTTATTAGTGAGAACAATTATTTAAGCTATCTTATCTCTCAAGAGTTTCTCATTAGTTGTAGTAACCTGTGTGATAGTTCTTCAAGACTCAACATGCATTTCTCTGTTTTTCATACTTCAGTCAAAGACAGAACGCAAAGGCTGAAGAATGTGTCAAATTGTTTTAGTTTTTTTCATCCAGATTTTGTTGTTTTTGGTAAGTTACTCGTTTTTCATCTCAATACTTATTTATTTATCTATTTATTTAAATAACGAACCACGTGTATGGGCGGCTGGACTTTACTACTACTACTACTATTTATTTAATTTTTTATTTATCATATCTCTTCTTTTCCCATCCTTGTTTCTAGAATACTTTGGTTGTCTTTCCCACCGCTCTTTTTTCTTTCTCACGCTAACAAAGTTAGACAAATTGAGAAAGTGTTGCGATGGCGCAGAGATTTTTGAGGTATTTTGTTTCGATACTTGAGACTCCCGATTGGTAAGTTGGTCCAATACCCTCCGGCTCCTCGTGCCGGGAGTCGGGCAACGCAGTTAGCAGTAAGTATCATTACTATCAAGAAGCTTCCAGCGGCTAAGAGAGGGTCAAATTCCAACTGAAGAGGACCATTGGACAGACAGGAAGGATGCAAAGCAATAAGCAAATGGACCAGCGGAAAACAAAAAAAAAGAAAATCAATGGAATACTAGTGCATCGTATCTAGTGCATATTGAAAAACTGGTGATAGAATAATGAATATTATGTCAATACTCATGAAAAGTGTATACTAAGTGTGTATTAAGTAGTGCAGTGCAACGACCGTGAAATAAGCGTAGCAAGTGATGAAAGAAGTGAAGTGAGGTAGAAGTAAGAGCATGCAATGTGTAGTGAAGATGAAAATGATTAAAGCTCAAAGTGTACAGTTCAAAAACAAAGTGTTTAATAAATGAACAATAGAATACTTTACAAGTGATCACCCAATAAGGGAGAAAATAAGAAACAGTAACTAAGTTGAATAAAATCGCAAGTTGTCGGAAATGTGTAAGTGTTACCCTAATGTAAACGTTTAAAACTAGCATTAATTAATATCTAAAATGGATCAGAGATGACAGAGCTACAATCCTGAGAAGTGGATGAAACATTCAAGGAAGGATGTGTGTCTGAGTCTTCAGACAATACCGTGCGCAAGGTGCCAACAACAGACCTTGGAATCTGAATTGCCTCCAAGATCTGAATCCAACGAGGAGAAGATATCTCAGTTGCGAAGATCACCTTTCCAACATATCATTCCACGTCCAGCAGGGACGACCAACCTTCTGCACACCAAGGGTAAACTGGGCAGACAACTAGAGGAGATGGGTTTAGCAAGTGAAACAACCAAAAGAACAGGGAGCCGAATACAACCCAAGGCATGTAATTGAAGATCTATCAACCCGGAGAAATGGGTTAAGCATGCAGCAAACAGCGGCAAGCTTGTGACATGATCCATCATGAACACGGCGGCAGAAACGAAGGTGCCTCAAGCTTGCATAGGAACTGATAACAGCATCACCGCAGCTAAGAAAACGAAAAATAGCAATGGAAGCGAAACACTAAGCGTGACACTGGGAACAGCCAACGGACCAAAAGGGATGTCAAGAAATCACTCATTAAACGGAGGAGAGAAAAAAAAAAAAAAAAATTAATTCACTGCAACCGTTGCCACTATCCATGCCGGTTGCAGGTAGTCCTTCCTTGCGCAGGGTATTTGGCATACGGCTAGGCCCAACGTGCTCTCTCCCATCCTTTTACCTTCCTCTCCCTGAAACACAGGTCTATCGTTCGCGGTGAAACACCCGCATAAGAGCTAAACCAGCAGCTAGGGCGGTAGACCTTCTATCTATCTATCTATCTATTTTGTTTCAATACTTGACCCACTATGATTAAGTCAATCATGATAATGGGTCTGTTGCAAACTTTTTCTGCAGCGCTATAGAGTGCTAGAGAGCTAGAGAGCTATAGAATGATCGATCTCATGTAAAATCGTGTGGAAAGTCCATTGGTGGCATCAGAAAGTCATGAAATGCGATAATAAACTCACAAGAGACGTTTAATGAAATCCAAGATGGCGATAAAATATCGAGCAGCCTGTATGCATGCACCACGAGCATCCAAGGATAGCCAACCTCACAATATCGATCACACCCAATCACAACGTAAATAAACACGTAACCTCTGAGACTGTGAGGTTGTCAACGTTAGCAATCCTTTGATGTTCGTGGTGCATGCATACAGGTTGCTCGATATGCTACCGCCATCTTGGATTTCATTAAACGTCTCTTGTGAGTTTATTATCGCATTTCATGACTTTCTGATGCCACCAATGGACTTTTCGGGCGATTTTACCTATGATGTAACACTCTTTATCGTTGTAGCAAAAGTTTGCAACAGACCCATTATGAAATAATTGGCTCCCATCATGCATTATACTATTCTAAAGAACATCTATCCATGACAGTTTAATATTTCTTAACTATACAGGGTCTTCAAAAAGTCCGAGTACACCCCTGTAACTTTTGAACGAATGATTTTTAAGGAACCAAATTTTGCAGGTGATCAAATACGGCCATGATGCACTTTTGGGTCTAGTTGAAATTTTCGGGGCCCCCGGGAGGGGGGTGCTAAGGGGGGTGGCCCCTCTGAAAATCGAATATTTCAAATGGCGACCCCCATTTTTTATTACATAACTAGAAAGTGCATAAAATTCTAAGACTTTTGGCACAAACTGCAGATCAATATCGTTTTTCATTTTTGATATATCGAAGTTCAAAGTTCGATTCAGACCAATTTTCAAAAAATCGTAGCTCCCATTTGAAAAGTCGGAATTTAAAAAACTAGGAGTCAAAGATACTCTAAAAAGCAAGTCCTTTTCAGAAAAAAATACGGTTTTGATATAAGTCTAGTCTTAGAGCCCCCAAAATTATTTAAAAAAATGACCCCTCAGGGGGGCTATCTCAAAAATTCCGAGCCACGACCCCTATCGAGTGATACATCGCTTCAAAGGGCACACAAAACTGAGCATTTTGGCGCAAACCGCAGGTCGATATCGTTTTTGGTTTTCGATATATAGAATGACAAAGTTGGATTTTTACTCATTGGCAAATTTAGATAAATCGAAAACCAAAAACGATATCGACCTGCGGTTTGCGCCAAAATGCTCAGTTTTGTGTGCCCTTTTAAGTGCTGTATCACTCGATAGGGGTCGTGGCTCGGAATTTTTGAGATAGCCCCCCTGAGGGGTCATTTTTTTAAATAATTTTGGGGGCTCTAAGACTAGACTAATATCAAAACCGTATTTTTTTCTGAAAAGGACTTGCTTTTTAGAGTATTTTTGACTCCTAGTTTTTTAAATTCCCACTTTTCAAATGGGAGCTACGATTTTTTGAAAATTGGTCTGAATCGAACTTTGAACTTCGATATATCAAAAATGAAAAACGATATTGATCTGCGGTTTGTGCCAAAAGTCTTAGAATTTTATGCACTTTCTAGTTATGTAATAAAAAATGGGGGTCGCCACTTGAAATATTCGATTTTCGGAAGGGCCGCCCCCCCTAGCAGCCCCCTACAGGGGGCCCTGAAAATTTCAACAAGACCCAAAAGTGCATCATGGCCATATTCAATCACCTGCAAAATTTGGTTCCATAAAAATCAGCCGTTCAAAAGTTACAGGGGTGTACTCGGACTTTTTGAAGACCCTGTATGTGGTTTGGAGAGGGAAATGCATAAAATTTTTGTGGCGTCCAAGGTCCGTGAGTCTGTCCGTATCCCAGCATAACTTTTGCACAATAAATCCAAATTGATTCAAACTTTGCATTGGTTGCTTTTAACATTCCCCAAAGGAACTTTTTTTCTTTTTTTTTGAAATTTTAATTTTTAGGTTAGTTATGGGTGTAAAATGGTTTCCATTAAAATCAATGGTAAAATGGGTAAAAAAGAGAAACACTGGGATAGTTCAAGTATCACTCAATTAATTTTGATGAATACTGGCAAAAACAATCTGCAGACAGCCTACAAAAAAATAAACTATTTATTGTTGCACTATTGAACCCTTAAGAACCTTTTAAAAATCAAAATAAGTGTGATCAAACCAAAAAATAGAATGAAGCGGAAAAATTATTTTATAGATCCACATTCTAAAAGAGAAAACCAAATATTGGTTTAAGAGAAGGAATCAAGAATCAATCTTGATTGCTCCAAGCCTTAACAACTAAGGGGAAAATTAAACTACTAAAACAAATAGAATGGTTTGTAACTAAAAGAAGAAAAAACAATTACATTCTAATTCCGGAATAGATAGAAATCTTGTTGAAACTTGAAAGCAATTTGAGAATTGAAATTAGGGGTCTCAAGTGGCCTTCAAACCTTCAAGAAGGCAACTACCTACAGCTGCGTAGCAAAATTGCATACACTTCGGATTGAAGGCTTTCTAATGTCAAGAGGTGAACTTTGAGTATCAGGACTCCTTCCTTTCCATTTCATCTTTCTTTGTTCATAGAATGGAAAGGCAATGTGAAGGCGGTTTGGGGGTCTCCCCCAGAATATTGAAGGAGGGGGGGTGTCTGGGGGTCTCCCACGTATTATGAAAGACGGTCTTGGGTTTTCCCCCAAATTTTTAAGGGGAGTCTGGAGGTTTCCCCCAGAATATTTAAGGGGGGTCTGGGGGTTTCACCCAGATTAAACTTGATGTGAGAAGGTGTTCGTAAGGTATTCCCTACGGTTTATTTTATCCATTCAAGCCGTTCGCTTTGAAAGACCAGCATAAGAAACCACCATGTTTGGGCGGCTGGTTGTTACTACTACTTTTTTATTAATTTATTTCATTTATTTATTTATATATTAATCACGTGTTTGGACGGCCGGACTTTACCACTACTACTACTTATTTAAAGATTGGCACATAGAAACTTTACAAAAGGTTTGCTCGATATTTTGAAAACCCCTCAAATTGAGTCTGAACCTGTCCTGCTTTCACTTCAGGGCGCTCCGCTGATTTCAAAAATGCCACGAGACAAATCACAAAATCAGAGCTTTTTCTGTTTAAGCGCAAATTTGGAATTTGATGCAAAGTAGCCTGTGAAATTGACTTTTTATTTCGATTATGATTTTGAAAAACGATTTTGCAAGTTGACGAAATTCCAGATTTTGCGAGTTCAAAAAAACCCGCAACTCATCATGCAATCTCAAATAGATGCATCATGCAGGGTATCATACAGGGGTAACAATAAGAAGAACAGGGTCAAAACGCTAGTCTTAGGGAGGGTTTTAACCAAAGAAAATTGCGCTGACAGAAATTTCAAGCCCACTGTTTCATCTGTCCTCTCGATACCTTTTTTTCTCCTTTAATATCTCTTAACCCTTTCTGTCATGAATTATAAAAGAAATGTCACTGTAATCTGAAACTTATACCATTAAATTGAACGAACTTTTCTCGTATGATTTCATGTGTGAGTCAATTTTTCTGAATTTCCGTAAGGCTCCATGTAAAATGGTCGTCCATTATAATGGACACTGTGACGGAAAGGGTTAGGAGCGCCTAAAACCTGTTGCTTGCTGTATTACTGGTAAAAAAAAAACCAAACTTTGTTGCGTTGTTGACAAATTAAGGCTAAAAACACTGAAGTTAAACGCGACAAAATCCCCGTTTTTTCAAGAAGAAATTTACATTTCAACTTGACAAAATTGGGGATTTGAACTTGACAGCAAAATGATGCCTTTACTTAATTATTAAATCCTAATAATTGGATTTGAAAGAGGAAAGTGCTATCTAATTGAAAAGGACGCTTATAGTCAGCATTTTATTGTGTTTTCATTTTTATGACTGAATTTCTGGAATAATTAGATCCATTTAAAGATTGGTAGTTTGAATTTATTAGATGTTCTGTTTCCCTTTCTCATTTTAAGTTTTTTTCTACGAGTCATATTTTTGAATTTTGTTAATCTTGGATTTTGTTCTTTTCTGCTTTTGTATTTTTCTTGTATTGGGCAGTTGCCCGTTTGCTACTTTAAATAAATAAATAAATAAATAAATGAATAATACCTCATTTTCCGCTTCCATTTTTCAGAATTTTCCCAGTCTTTGGGCTGACATTCTTCAGGCTTAGTGCTCTTATTTGGAGTATCTCATTGACAGCTAAAATGGTGGTTGTGATAAACGAGCCTGTGTTTAGTCTCCTTCCTAGAGTTTGTAGTTTTTGTTACTTTTGACCTATAATTTAAGTTGACGAGTTTTTTTTTTTTTTTTTCCTTATCTTATCTTTTCTTTTTTAAAAGAAACAGCTTTTCCTTCTTACCCTCTTTTTTGTTATTTGTATGTGTTTGTGAAATATTTGTATGTGTTTAATTTTTCCAGCTTTAGATTTTTTTTGTCTCGTTGTAATTCTGAACCGTTCAACCGTTGGCCGCTTTTCAATTATTCCGATAGTAACGAAGAAGTTCGCGTAAGGATTAAAGGAGGTTCTGGAACAGAAGTGGGGGTCAGTTATTTGAATGAGAAACTAGCTAGTACTCTATCTACTCACAAAAAACTTTCACTAGGATTAGGCAACAGAATACTTTTATTCACTTTGTTCGATTTCAATTGACTCTTTAGAATCAGAACGGAAATTCCTATGAAAGCCAACGGAAAGAAGATTTGGAACTTAACTACACAAACTAGCATGTTCACTTCTCAAGATGGTAGACATGTTTTTTGAGGTTATATTTACAATCAGCATTGACGCTCGACCAATCTTAACTCGGTTGGTTGCTGAACAATGCCGGAAATGCTCACTTTCCAACATGGCGAACCCGAAGATACCTAAGGTAAAACATGTTTCAAAATAAATTAGAGTTTCCGTTCTGATCAGAATATTCTGCGGTAGTATCTTTCCTTTTCTGATGTAACAATGACAACCAAGTATAAAGTAACAGCATTTATCGATAACGTCAAGCTGTTTGCGTCAAAACTAGAGAAGTTTGATCCTACGCTAGTTGAAAAGGAAATTTAAACCAATGCCTATGTGATGATCGTTTAGCTTAAAAATTTCAGTCAGTTATTTGTTTGATGTGTTATTTTCTTACAGAAAACTTTTTTAAACTTTACTAAGTAGTTGATGATCTGGTCTTTGAATTGTAATTTCTTCTTTCGAACTATTTTCTTTCCTCTTTCTTTTCTTTTCGTTGTAGATTTTTCTCATTGAAGAATTCTACTAAGGATTCTGCAATTGGTGTCGTAGAATAAGTTTGTCGCTCATCACTTTTTATCCTTTTTTGTCCTGTGAAACTTTTTATAGTATCAAATTTGGTAATGTTTACATTTCGTTTTTCATACTTTTTTTTACTAAATTGTAAGAAAGTTTCTGCTGTGCTTGAACTTTTGTATGTCTTTGAAAAATCAAGGGGGGGTTAAGGGTGGATGCTGTGTTGATTTTCCAAGCTTTGGAAAGAGAAAGAATGAAAATTTATCACGCAGTCAGAATACTACCTGGATTCGGCGAGCGGTTCAGGTCTGTTGTTGAATGTTACAGCTTCTCAGTTGTGAGGTATTAGTCTAGACTTAAGGTGATTCTTCAGCGATTAGTGCCGATTTCTGCCACCAGAGCCCTACCGTTTGATCAATGACAAATTACAGGCCGAAAGTAATATGTATTTAAAAAAACAGAATGTCTGTTACCAGATTAATGACAAATTACAGGCAGAAAGTAATATGTATTTAAGAAAACAGAACGTCTGTTACTAGATAATCATCTGAAAAACTTCTCTGTAAACTATCTCATCAATAACTTCAAAAATAAGGTTGAAAGTACCAAAAAATGAAATATCGCATCACGATACAAGAATCAATTTGTGTTATTCCATTTTTTGGTACTTTCAGCCTTATTTTTGAAGTTATTGACAAGATATTTTGCAGAGATGTTCTGCAGATGATTATGTAGTAACTGACACACTGTTTTCTTAAATATAAATTACTTTTGGCCTGTTATTTGACATTAATGGAACAGTAACGCTCTGGTGGCAGAAATCGGCACTAAACGCTGAAGAATCGCCTTAAGGTTGACCTTATATCATGCAATTTTTTGTCTAAAATTCCATTATATTTGAAAATAATGAGAAATGAACTTAAAATGAAATTGCAAAAGTTGCAATTTATAAAATGCTAATTCAGCCTGAAGTATTGGTAATATAGCAAAATTTATTGCTAATGAGGAAAAAATATTGCTGATGAAGCAAAAACTATTACTGACACAGCAATATTGTTTGCTCAGTTGGCATTTCATAAAATGCAATATTAGCAATGTAAAGTGTAGTACCGGTTTAAAGCATTTATATGCAATTTTAACAAGAACAAGAAATACTTCCAATGGTATTTGTATCCACCTCTATTGACTACCCCTTGAGAAGGTGCTGAAATTGAAATCTCTTGTAAATTAGACGTAAGTAGCTTTTAAGATCAATTTTGTCCTGTACACCCACCCTGTATTTTTATATCCTTTGTTTAGTTTTATGAGGCATGAATTCACGAGTGAAAAAAAAAGATTTAGAAATCTATGAATAATTTAAAGTAAGTTTATATTTGAAATCGTGTAATGACAAGAACGTGAAGATCATTGTAGAATCTTTTTTATTTTCTCTTCCAACCTTTGCTGACCAATTTGTCAAAAAGTAGAGTTTTTTAAGATTAGAAACTTTGCACCACTTTTGGGATCTTGCACTTTATGTGGCAGAAAGGTAGAAAATGTCAGCGTATGTGAAACAAATAGAGAAAACGGACCTTAACTGGGCACAGGTCGAAATTGACTTTTTGATATTTTATTTTTGGGGCTCATGATTTATTGAGTCATTTGGTTGTCCGTCTGGCGTATAAGCTTAAGTCGAATCCAACGTATCATAATAATCCATAACGTTTTAAATTTCTCAAAGGACAATGCATGTACAAATATTCAAGAATATTTGTTCCGTTGTTCTTCATGAGTTATAGAATAGAAGAAAAATATTAATTGAATTAATTGAATGATAGATTGCGGTTGAAAAAATGAAAATTAGTTTGGAAATTTTGAAACGTTGGATTCGACTAACGCCTGTACCTATACATCAGATGGCTAACAATTTATGTGACTCCAAATTGAAGAATTTATAATGTTTCCAAGTTTCGTGATGAATTGATCAATTTTGAAGATGTTGAGGTGAAAGTCAACAAAGGTTTTTTCTCTAGTTTGCCCCCAATGTGATTTTTAACTTCAACCCATCCTCAAGAAAATCAATGTAAAATCTTCTCTTTTTTCTTTCCCGAAAAATTTGCCTGAACCAGTCAGGGCTCATTTCATCTTTTTATCTCACTTGTTTAAAATTTCAGACGTTTTCTAATTATCTTTTCATAAGAGAATTTAGGATCTTGTCGATAATATTTAACTACCTGGAAGAAATTTCCGCATCTCTGTAATAACCCTGTTGAATTTAAACAGCCTGGAACCCCTTGGTTCCTGAGTCGTGACTTTGAATTTTTTTTTCTCTTCTGAGACAAGCAAACATTTTTACCATAGTGATTTCATCATTGTGATGAAATTTAATTATTACCTAATATATTATCTTTTGCTTGCCGCAACTTTTTTCTCCCCCTGTATTTGTGTGATAAAATTGTGTTTCCATGAAGTCTAGTCAGGTTACTGTCCCAAAGCACAAATTTGTGACAAAAAACACTTTTTTATCCAAAATATTCTTTTTACATCCTGATTCCTAATTAATGATTATTTACATCTCACCAATTATAACTACGCCGAAATATGTGCACTTGACCTTCATAATTGGAAGAGAAGAATTAATTAATATAAGTAATGTTAATTAATAATGTAAATTAATATTATTAATTAATAATATTAATTAATTTTAATTTTTTTTTGAGGTTTGGAAGAAGTTTTTGGATGTTATGAAGGTTGCTTGAAAGCAAGCTGAACAAATGGTCGTAAATGCTCCTTTCAATTTGTGAGTCTTGAGAATTTCAAGATGGTGGATTGGTTAGTGATCCGCTGTGTAGAGTAAAGTATCTTATCTTCCAAGTTTAATTTTTCAGGAAAGCAGTTTTTAATGAGTAGAGCTCAGAAGTGGAATGGAATGGGTGGAGTTTCATCAGAAGTGTAGGCGCACCTGAACCAGAATCTTTGGCGTATTTCCAACTTTAATTCCTTCAAATCAACACCGAACTTGCCACTGACTTTATTGTTTTGCATTTAAAGTATTTCTCATTGTAAATTGAACACTTAATTTTATTTCCATTGAGTAATATCAGAAATAATGTTGAGAAATTCCAAAGATTATCGGTCTAGGTTGCGCCTACACTTCTGAAACTACCTCTTGCATCAATTTTGGACGTTCTTATTTTTTGACGGGAATGGCTCTCAGAAGATCTTAGGAAAAACGAGCTGCCTGCTGTAGCTCATTGCTATCATGATCGTATGTTGAAAAAGGTTTTTCATCTACAGTTGTCATGATTTTCATTCATCCGCAAATCTTTAAGTCCATATTTTTTGAAACTAGGTTTTACCAACTTGGAACTTTAAACACCCTATATCCTGTAATTTTTTAAGGTACTTTGTTAGTACTCTAAAAGGCCAAAATTTTTGCATTTGACTTCTTGGTACAGTGGTACCAATATCTCATTTTTGACTTCCCAAAAGATAAGGTACCTTTTATTTAGGCAGCGGTCTCAAACTAAGAACTCTTCTTTTGTAAAAATGAGATAATTAAATTTAATAACAGGATTAGTGAATTTGTCAGAAAAAATGACTGTCACACCGTCTGAAAAGCAAAACTTTCCCTGCCCCCCCCTCCTCCCGGGGGGAGATAAAAATTAGATTCAGAGAAAGTTTTGAATTTTTTAAGTGTCATGACCTTTATATTTTTTGAAAGAACTATTCCTCAAAAATGTATAATTTTACTTGCACGTATTCTGCTAATAACTTCCTTGAGACTTATTTTTTCTCGATCAAAGGCAGAAATTGAACAAAACTGACGGTACTCGAATAAATGTTTAAAAGCCAATAAATTTATGAAAAAAATGGAACCTTTTTTTTTTTTTTCTTGTAAATCTTTACAGTTATGAAAAACCTTTATGTTCTGCTGATATTTCTGTTTTGTTCTATTCAAGATAGTCTCTATTATTACCAGCAGACCTCTCATAGTCACTATCAATAGATTCCTCAAGATAATTTTAATGAATCTTATCTTCAGTGATATCTATTTTAATGAAATTTTAATTCTTAGTTTAGTTAATCATAGATTTTCCAAAACTTTATTTTTGTCTTCTTTGTTAAGGTGATTCCAGGCAAAACTTTTCTAGCTGTCAATCCGATAGATATTGCCCACCAGTCACGTTTGGGAAAAGTTATGTTTTTGGCATTTTAAATTGAAAACAAAAATTAAATGCAAAACCCAAGAACGTCGGCACTAGCATAATTTTTTATGGAATTCTTGAGCCCAAAACGAGCAAAATTGGTTGAAAAATAAAGCCGAAGTTAACGAAATTCATTTTGCCGTAAGCTTAGTGAGTGCGAGTGATACCATGTCTATCTGCCTCACTCGCACTCATTAAGGCTGATGGGAATTTTTGTATTTCCAATTTCCTGGCCTTATTTTTAAGTGTTTTAGCCTGAAACTTTCAGGGTACCGACCTGAAGTATACTCGCAGGTGCTGACATTCTTCAAATTTGTACTTTTGGTGTAAATTCATCAATTTCAGCCAAAAATTGTTTACTTTTTGAGCAGCGCGACTTGGTGTCTGCGGTTCCAACTAATCGGCCCTGGAATCATCTTAAATTGCTTTATTGTAAACTTGCCATCTCGATTAAGCACTCTCATTACTAATCTGTTCTCAGACTGCCTTCGAGTAAATTCCGGGTTCTTTTAAAAATGATTCCTTACTCTTGATGAGTTTCGGACCATTCGGCTGTAAGATACTTTAGTCGCAGTTCGTGCAATTTGGCAAAAATGCTTTTCCTTGTTTTGATTCTATGTAAAACAATCGATTCGATAAGAAAGCCGCTCTTCACCAGCATTCAATTGTTTTTTGTTGAGTCAAATGGGGGAAAACATAGTTGCCAAATTGGGTTTCAAGTCAGTATGTCTACAGTAATATGAACTATGGACAAAATGTCTACTTTTTTTGGTCTACCGACAAAATGTCTTCTGTAAAACGGGGTAATTTGGGAAAGGGGTCAAACTTGGGACAAAGTAGAGGTAGTTTCAGGTTATCACGGTAGTGCTTCCAGCAGGCTGTCCCAAGTTTCACCCCTGTCCCAAGTTACCCTATTTTACAGTATGTGAGTATGTCTACGAAAAAAAGTATTTCTGTTAACACGACTACATTCTTAAGATGTCTACATATTTTACGTCCACAAAATAAAAATACCCAGCATATTAATGCCTCTTTTCACAGTACGTCCAATTTTTTTTCTTACCAAATTTTCAGCTAATCTGTCAACAAAGTCGGCAAATTTGGAACATAAATAGACAAGTGGAAAATACCTAAATCAGAATTCCTATTGATGAGAAAGAAATTAACCATCAATAGTATGAACGATATTTTCCAAATTTGTTGACAAATCAAGTATAGTAGACGTTTTTACCAAAAACCTGAACATATTGTGAAAAAGGCATTAGTATGATCGGTACATTTATTTTGTGGAAGTAAAATACCGGGTGTCCCAGACCACCCGTCTACATACTTTTTCTCGAAAACGGCTGGGAGTTGAGAGCTGAAACTAAAAAGTCACATAGGGAATTGACCCCAAGGAATTCAATGATAATATTTTCAAAACCCCCCCAAGGTCCCCCGGGGGGGGTTTTGGGGGGGTTCGAAACACATTTTTCCATTTTTGTCGGAAAAAAGCCTACAAAAGGTACCAAAATAAGTTCAGATCCTGAAAGAGCACCTCATTGCCGACATTTTTAGTCCCATTAATTTTTCCAGAAAACCCCAATTTTTGGGGTTATGGGCCCTTTTGGGGGGAAATTTTCAATCGGCCTCTGTGACCACACTATTCAATATTTTTCAAAAAACTGAAATCCATATGAAAGAAGAGATCAAGACCTTTCGATTGATGTGCCACATAATACCTAAAATTGAATTATTAAGGCCCCCACCTTGAATCCAAAATTTGGGGGCCTTTGGGCCCCCCTATGTAAAAAAAGTCAAATAGCAAGGTATGACTTGTGATACATCGATCAAAAGCCCTTGAAAAGGGAAATAAGATGGCGCAATCCAAAATTGTCTACAATCATTACTTTCAAAATGTCGGCCATTTGAAAATTATGGGTGCTCAAAAGTAAGTCCTTAGAAGATAGTCCAAGGTTGAACGATACATGGCTTGAAAGGCCTTAAAAAATGCAAACAAATGGTGCAAACCGCAAATCAATTTGCCTTTTCAATCAAAAGTTATGACCGATTGAAATTTAAGCAGCCGTAAATAGGCCTTATTGAGCACGTTAAGTTTCAATAGGTCATAACTTTTGATTGAAAAGGCGGATTGATTTGCGGTTTGCACCATTTGTTTGCATTTTTTAAGGCCTTTCAAGCCATGTATCGTTCAATCTTGGACTATCTTCTTAGGACTTACTTTTGAGCACCCATAATTTTCAAATGACCGCCATTTTGAAAGTAATGATTGTAGACAATTTTGGATTGCGCCATCTTATTTCCCTTTTCAAGGGCTTTTGATCGATGTATCACAAGTCATACCTTGCTATTTGACTTTTTTTACATAGGGGGGCCCAAAGGCCCCCAAATTTTGGATTCAAGGTGGGGGCCTTAATAATTCAATTTTAGGTATTATGTGGCACATCAATCGAAAGGTCTTGATCTCTTCTTTCATATGGATTTCAGTTTTTTTAAAAATATTGAATAGTGTGGTCACAGTGGCCGATTGAAAATTTCCCCCCAAAAGGGCCCATAACCCCAAAAATTGGGGTTTTCTGGAAAAATTAATGGGACTTAAAATGTCGGCAATGAGGTGCTCTTTCAGGATCTGAACTTATTTTGGTACCTTTTGTAGGCTTTTTTCCGACAAAAATGGAAAAATGTGTTTCGAACCCCCCCAAAACTCCCCCGGGGGGCCTTGGGGGGTTTTGAAAATATTTTCATTGAATTCCTTGGGATCAATTCCCTATGTGACTTTCTTGTTTCAGCTCTCAACTCCCAGCCGTTTTCGAGAAAAAGTATATAGACGGGTGGTCTGGGACACCCGGTATATAGATGTCTTAAGAATGTGGTAGTTTATCAAGGTATGTAGATGTTTTTTTGTAGACATACTTACGTAGACAATGTCAGAGGAACAAAAATAGTAGACATTTTGTCCGTTGTCCATATTACCGTAAACCTACTGACTAGGAACCCCAAATTGCACAAGCCGCCACTGATATACTTTTTCTATTTTTAATTAAATCCTTCTACCCCCTGTTTGTAAATTCTTTAAAATTTTAGTTATCATTCAGATGTTCCCTCTTAAGCGGATGAATCAAATTACTTTTCAGCTTTACTCCTCTAGAGTTAGACCTCAAGGTGTCTTGTGCCACTAATGTTCTCATCATCTTTCTAAAATAAACGTAAAACAAGAAAACAAAAATTTGCCATGGCATTTATTGAGACGGTTACAAAGACTAACCTACCAGATTGTCATACTTGAGTCAGCTTTACTCAATCATTTGACTTTTTGCATTTTTATCAATTACATACCCTTTAATTAAACCACTAAGTTAGATAAATGACAAATTTTTGAGCAAGTCCATATCGATTGCATCAGTTTTTTTTTCCTTTTGATGTTTTCGAGTTTTGTCATGACAGGAAATTCATTGCTCACATTAGTCATTCCCTCCAATTTTGACATTCAATAGTCCATGACGTTTTACAAATGAAAGATTTATGCCACTTTTTCTCTAAAGGATGTTTCTTTTGCTGCATATTTTCTTTGTAACTCCAGAGATCAATGGGGCAGTTGCCAGGGTCTGAAATGTGTTTTTTATAAAGATAATGATAGTATTTGATGATTTGAGAACAATGGTGCCTTTGGTTTTCTCATAAAAGCCCCGGTTTTGGAGATACACATGTGTAAAGATGTAAAAAATTGTGTGCGTAGTGACATCAAAGCGGAATTCCCGTTTGAAACAATGTATTTTGGGCCAAAATCTCATCTCCAGAACAATGGGACTTAATTAAAAACTAAAGACATCTTTGTTCTCAGCTCATCAAGTACTTCTATTTTCTTTATAAAAAACACAACATTTCAGATCCTTGCAACTGCCCCATTCACCCTTTTTGAAATTACTACTCATTAATTAATTCCAGTGAAGCGAAAACCGGTTAAGTCCTCTTTTTTTCCCCGAAAGAAATTTCATTTTATGCAAAAACAGGGTTGGTTTAAAACTGTTTCTCCCACTTTTTCAGCTTTAAATTTTGTGATATGCACCTTAATATGATCAAAAGTTTACTCTTAACTATACTTAGGCATGTACATGAATCATTAACCAAAAGATCAAAAAAAAACAAGACAAAGAAACAAACACAAACAACAAGCGTTTTTATTGCCTCATGTTAATTTGTAATTTTGCGACTGAACCGGTTTTTGCATCAGTGGATTCAATTTCAATCAAATTTTATATGATTTAAAAAATAAAAGGAATTGAAAAAAAAAAGAAGAAAACATCACATTGCTTTAATATCTCTTCTCTATGCTTTTATTGCTTACTCATCATTTTTATGTTGGTAGTTCTTAATTTTTATTTTAGCATTTATTCTGCTGTTTTCAAGCAGATAAACTGCAAGCAGGAAATCACTGTCAGCCTAATATGAAGCCAAATTTACATTTAACTTAGAAATACTGTATTACGTCAAATTAATCCCTTTTTAGTCGATAGGGTCTCAATCTTATATGCCTTTTAAAGGGTATAGTGCACATGGTCTGCTTTAGTTGCTTCCTATCAAAGAAAAAAAGTTTATACCTAAGATTCACTTTGAAGCATTTCGTAGATTTTTGCTAGGACCTGTATCTATTGTTAACGTAATTATGAGAACAATGCTATTTCGTTGCAGCCTATGCCAGTCTTCACTTGTATCCTTTACTTTTTTACTATTTTTCTTTTCGCAACTCAAATACTCAACTGAATATTGTGAAGTTTTTTCTCAAGTCCAATTTGCAATGCACTTTGAGAATTAATGTACGAATTTAGATGAAAAACTGTGGTAAAAGATGAGTGTTGTATTTTGCTAGTGTGGACGTGCTAGGTTAAAGGTTAAAATTATCTTCATACTTTTTCAATTTTTTTTTTATTTTTTCATCAAAATGGATTTACAATCCTTCCCAGTGCAAAAATTCAGAAACAAATTGCTTTTGTCACTGAAAAATTAATGTTTTTTGTTTACTTTTTCTTTGATCTTAAATTTTCTGCTGCGATTCTTAAAAAGAAATATAAAACTACCTTAGGCTCAGGGATTCAAAGTGAACGTGATTGATTTAGTTTGTTAATAAAATACCCATAGCTCAGGGACTCACAATAAACCCTGAAGACCCTGTATAGTCTGTGTGTTGTCACAATTTATTTTTATAGAACTTTATCTACATCAATATTTCCTGTTGCACATTCTAAATTTAGAAAACAGTTTGAAAAGACCTTTGCTCTAGCTTCAAATCCATCGCTTTGATAAGCACATTATCATTTTCTAAGCAGCAAATATCCCTGTAATTTAGGATTGGATTTTTTGTATCCGTTTTGAATTGAGAGTTTGTTTCAGAAGTGTAGGCACGCTGAACGATAATCTTTGGCGAGTTTTCAATTTTCACTCGTTCAAATCAAAACTAAACTTGCCTGCGATTTTTACCTTTTGATTTGAAAGTGTTATTAATTTTTACTGTGTATTATGAGAGAGGTTGGGAAATTCCAAGGATAAATACCCTGATTTATGCGAGAGATCTCAACCTGGGTTGGGCTAACCCAGGTTGAGTTTCAACCCGGGTCCAACTCGGGTTAACGCATAAACACCCATATATTTTGAACTCGAGTTCAAAGGATTTCTTTCTTCTTTTTCTCTGTGTTTGTTTACATTTTTGACAAAAATGGTGGCGATGCTTGGTGCGGCCGCATAAGACGTGTGTTTAACCTCGCTCGTTTTGGTGGCATCGATGCCGCTTGAACCCGGGTTCGGAACTCCGAGGTGTTTACGCGCAAAATCTCAACCTGAGTTCACTGACGCAACTCGGGTTCCGCCAAGTTCAGCTAAAACGGAAGTGTTTATGCGAGCATCTCAACCCGGGTTGAGATCTCTCGCTTAAACTAGGCTATTATTATTATTATGTAGGTGGGCCTACCCTTCTGAAACGACTTCTTTCTAATGAAAATCACTTTTGAATAGGCTTATCGCACCATCAGTTTTAAGTATCATTAATAATTGTTTAAAGTACCTGTTCTATTTATTTATTTAAAAAAGAACTAGTCTCACACACTTTATTATTTATTCTTAATGATTGATAAAAAATATTTTGTCTTAACGACTCATTTCCTCCTATATCTTGGAAAGTATAGAGTTGTTCAAAAATTGAAAATCCATCCCAGGATTTTCTGCCAAGTTTGAGTGGAATACTTTTTCGATCGTTGTTTATGGTTGGTTCCTTTTTGTTTTTTTCTTCTTCTTTCTTTCTTTTTCTAACCAGGAAAACTTCTCGCAACCCACAAAATTAAAACTCCTCTTAGTCGTAAAGACTCTTGTCATATTTTTTGGTCGTTGTCACAAATTTAGTTTTAATTATTTAATTAAAAACTGTAAACTTTAAGCGATGAACATTGAAATCATGGGGAGGACCTGACCCATTAAGGACCATATTTTGCCCTCGCAGCACTGCTTTTAAATAACTTCTCCTGAAAATAGAAGATGCCCCTCCTGAAAGTAGAAGATGCTCCTTTAGATGCAGGTTACAACATATTTTGAAGCAGAAGTTGTTGGAAAGTTGTGCTTGTACTGGCATTCCACTTATATTGGTGAAAATAGTGATTTTTTTCCGTTATTACCTCACAAGTTGATTAAAAGGTGTTGGTGCCTCCTACTGTAACCTAGAGTCCCTATATACTATGAGAGTTGCGACAAGACTCTCAAAATGAAGAAGCAGAAACGGATCAATGGAGCCCCCAAGAGGCAAATTGCAAATGGCGGATGGCCATTTGCCTCTGCGCTGTTGCCACTATTTTGCTATCTCTTATAGGTTAGGTTCAGATTCTCGACAATAACGGTCGTTATTGAAAGAGATAATGTTCTCGGTAGTAAAATTCAAGCAGAGAAAAAATTCACTAAAATTACCTTGGTCACTGTTACTTCAGATGTGTAATGAAAGGGAGTTCGCGAAAAGTAAACAAACCCTCCGCCATTTGCATTTGCCTCTTGGAGCTTTCTTGACAGCCTAAATCTGAAAGCCAATCAGAAATGGATTCAGCAATGGCGCAACTCTCATAGTATATAGGGACTCTACTGTAACCTATTCATTGAAGTTTTCCTTAAGTATAGATCTTCAAGCATCAATAATAGACGGTTTTAATGCGAAACCAACGGTTAGCCATCAATCACAACAAAGCACTCATCGGTCGCAATCGGTTGTGATAAAACTTGTGTAGCCTTCCAAACTATCTCACTCACTCTCCCATGACTCCCATCAAGGTACATCCATCTCTTTCTAGTTTTGAAATTTGTATACAGGGCCTTGTTTTACAACATATTATTATTAAAATCGCATTAAAATGCATCGAGGAATTCATATCTGCCAAAAAAATTTCTCAAAAGATGTCTATGTATAGGATTTTTGAGATGAGAGTAAGATAGCTGTACATGGGGGTTACGTGAGAGCAAGAGAGACAGATTGTCTTTGTTTCGAATGCTCATCACCGGATGACGTCATCTCCAAGTCATCACTAAAACTGTCTATTTACAATTTGATCTTTCTTTTTCGCAGCTTTTATTTTTTTGCGATAGGTATCTTCCTTCCTTCCTTTTCCCTTTTTATATCCTCAGTCCAGTCGTTCGCTTTGAAGTACAAGCATAACGAACACAAGGTTTGGGCGGCTGGACTTTACTACTACTACTACTACTACTAGAATTGAAGGGATGAAAAATAGACCTTCGTGGGACGAGTCCTTCCCTTGTTTTTAACTCCTTCAAAATAAACAAGGATTAAATTTAAAAAGAAAGAGAATTAAAGAAAGAAGAAGAAAAAAAAAGTTTTTCTCAAAAAATAGGTCCACCAGTCCCCTTAATAAACACTTTGATGATTTATCAAATAGATTGCCTTGGTATTTGGACCATTGCTACTTTCTCAGCATTTTCTAGAAGATCCAAGGGTCAAAAGTTTGAAAAGTTTGGTTCAAACGCCTCATGCTGAGATTCAAGATCCACCCTTTCCCAGGATTTATTTTTTCTTACGATGCAATATTTCTTGTTTCTGCCAGTTACCTAGAATTCTAATCCGATTAAATTTTTGCTCTTTCCTCTTTCTCTAGTGTTTTTCCGAGAGTCTCATTTGCACTCCTCACAATTTGGCTGGGGCCTTTCCAGGAAGCATATTAAATTGACATCTAAAGCATATTCTTTCTTCCAAGCTGTAAATGAGGCTCTTTTCTTAGTTTGTAGGTGTACAAATAAATAAAAAAATGTGCCAAAATACTATCCTTTGATCACTGAACTCAGTTTTAACTCTGCACCTATGTATTTAAAGTCTAAGGATTCTCTTGAGTATTTCTAAGCATTACCTGCACTTGTCCCTTCCACTTCCCCTATGTCTAATCGAGTGATCATTTCACTCATGATTTCACACAAGTAAGCAGTAACTGCATTTTGTTTCTTGCTAACTTTTGCTGTTTGCAATTGAATAGTTAAGGTGATTCTTCAGCGTTTAGTGCCAATTTTTGCCATCAGAGCGCTACCGTTCGATTAATGTCAAATTACAGGCCAAAAGCAATTAATATTTAAGAAAACGGAATTTCAGTTACCAGATTATATCATCTGAAGAATGTCTCTGCTAATTATCTTGTCATTAACTTCAAAATTAAGGCTGAAAGTACCAAAAAATGGAATATCGCAAATCGATTCTTGTATGGAAATGTGTTATTTCATTTTTGGTACTTTCAGCCTTATTTCTGAAATTATTGGCGAGATATTTAGCAGAGATGTTCTTCAGATGACTATCTAGTAACTGACGTTTCGTTGTTTTGAAAATGAATTACTTTCGGCATGTAATTTGACATTAATCGAAAATTAGTGCTCTGGTGGCAGAATCGGCACAAAACACTGAAGAATCACCTCAATTCTAGCGTAAAAGCCAGCGAAAATTATGATGAGTGCATTGAGTAATTACGAATTTCACTCACAGACTCTAAAATGACTTTAAAGTGAAAGGCGCAATGGCAGAGCTACGTTGGTATCATGGGAGATATCTTTCTCCTCTGAGGCTTTTCTCTGTGTGTTCCTTTAGAGAAAGCAGTGACATTTAATAGGATTCTCTTATGATACCTGCATGGCTCTGCCACATTTGCTCTTAGATGGTAGATGTCATGGGGGATTCCTGTCTCAATTGTCACTTTCTCTGAAGGAACACACAGAGGAAAGCCTCAAATTAGATAGGAATCTCTCATGATACCAACAAGGCTCCACCACTACGCCTAAAACTTTAAAGTCACTTTGTGAGTCTATAAGTGAATTTCGGAATCTTTTAATGTGCTCATCATAATTTTTGCTAGATTTAACTCAAGAACTGCATATCTATTTAATCACTTATAGCAAAAAATAGCAAGAGCCTCATTGCTTCTGTTTTTTTTTCCTATCCGCAAAAGAGGACATCAATACAAAAGCAAGGAGAAAAAAGAAGTAAAAAAAATTAATGTTCCTATCTCAAAGTCTTGTCTGAAGTGCACATGCATTATCAGGTTAGAAGAATAATGCCTGCAAAAAATATCACCCGGAATTTTGGTGACATAACATTTTCCATCAGATTTTCTTCATGAAAAAAAATAATTTGCATTCAACCCTTACTGCTTGAATTAATTTGCACGCTCACTTCGCTTGTATTTAAATCGGGAAAACTGAGTTTAAAATCAACAGTGTGCATTTTGCTATGCTGACTAAAATGTAAACTATACACGCACTAGAAGTCCAACATACTGCCACTATGGTGGAAAAGTGCTGTAAACATTTGCCTAATGTTACATGGTGCCCGGAAGTGAGACGCGGGAGCATGGACGGAGTTCGTGAAGCGCAACCTGCAGACAATTTTGTCAAGTAGGATTCGACACTTGAACGTTAAGGGTTAATAATTTATAATTTAAATTTTAAATTTGTCAAAAAATAATTGTTTATTTACTAAAATTCTGACCGATATTAAATTTCTTTTGCATCTCTTTGGTTTGGTAACTGCCTTACACATTCAGGTCGACGCATAGAATAAGATAACTATTGGATTCTTTTTTTTTTCTTTTTTTTTAATTTTTGTTTGTGGCTGATAAAGTCCCCAAATAAATGAATACAACCACCCTGGTGCTCCTAGGACTAATAGTAATACGCACAACAGCTCAGCAGTTAAACTAGTTACAGTTCCTACCAATCTTTCATTCCTTAATCCCAAACTTAAACATTTTTTTTACTCAAAACAGGATATATCAATGAGAAGTTTTCTTCAAGGACATTTTCATTTTCGTCTTTACTTTTGACTGTATTTTTTTTAATGTATGGACTAAAGATGCTTTATGCTTTTTGAAGATATTTCAACTTGATCCTTAAAAAGTCAGCTTTAAAATTTTTGGTACAGTAATAGGGCTGTTGAACACTTTTGCTACGAGCGCTCTAGAACTATTCTGGCATAAAAACCTCCAAAAATATTGATGGCAGCAATAAAAACTTCCAAAATCCACTCCTTAACTCAATAAATGCTTTTATTTGCGCAAGCGTAATGGTGGCATAGGGCAGTATTGATGGTAGATTCCTATCTTGATTACGTCTAACTCTCTACGCTGACAAGGATGATTCACAGTGTAATTAGTCATCAGAGTAGTGATCCACATCGGATGAATGGTACCGTGATGCCTGGTGACACTGATGTCAAAGGAAAGTTGTCTCCTATTGGTCCATTCTTGATGGAGTTGAAGTATTATTAGATGGAAATCTCCCGTTATTACTGCCCTACACCACCATTACACTTGCGTAAATAAAAGCATTTATTGAGTTTAAGGGTGGATTTCGGAAGTTTTAAGTGTTGCCATCGTTATTTTTGGAGGTTTTTACAGCTGAATTGACTATTAAATTTTTTATGGCAAAAGTGAGCAACAGCATTGTGATGTAAAAGAAAGAATAACTTTCATGCTTTAAAGAAGTCATATAATATCATTGGTTGCAAATGAGTGAAGTTGAAAGTTTGGGTTTTGATGGTCAAACTAAGTCTTTCTTATTATTTCATGACAGTCACCTTCCGATGTTACATTCCCAGCTGTTTCGTCAAGAGTTTTAACCAGGTCTCTGGAAAATAAATTTACTACGTTAAATCAAGTGTCCTCTGCTAAGTGATTTCTCTGTATAATTGTGTACAATTTACTATTAATAAATACAAGTATTAAATTGTTAAAACTTTTAATCCTCGTTTATATTTCCTGAAGATTTCCAGTTTTTTAATTTTCATTACCTAGCGTGGTGTTCCTGAGTCAAAAGTAAATAAAGCAGGCCTTGAATTGAAGGCCCAAATTTTAACCCTTCACTGCATGGTGTTCCCCAGGAGGAACAAGTTCATTAAACAAGTGTAAAACATAGAGATTTTATGCGCTAGCCATACGTGCGGTGGCTGACTTTTTATTCAAAGCTCAACAGGAATGAACACAGCAGAGACAAATAGAGACCCAGCACAAAGCTTGCGACAGGTGTCCACTTTCTAGGGCTCAATTTTGGTCGGAGCTCATTGGAACAACAGCCAACTATTCCTAATGTTGACTGATGAGCGTGTGTTTTGCCATCGACAAGCAAAACCTGTTTCCGTTTTCGGGACGGTGAACCAATCACAGCCTTTTGTTGAGCTTCACCATTCAACATTAGGCAATGTTTATCGTTGCAGCCGGTGACTCCTGAACAAAACTGTGACCGCTAAACTTGCTTCACTTTTCTAACACGGGAAGCATACGGTGTGCTGGGTCTCAATTTATCTCTGGAACACCGGGAGCATGAGGGAGCACCATCCAACACCGTCCATACGTTGACTGATGCAATTTTGGTGCTTCGGTCTCAATGGGCAAAAACCTCAACAACTTTTTTTATCAGTCAACGGATGGCCCATGTTTGCGGTGTTCTGTTGAGACCCCAAAAAAAAAATTACCACCGCTTGCGGACATGAGCAAGATATACAGTGTGTGGTCTCTATTACATACTGTCTCTGCTTTGTGAGCAAAGAGTGAGGTTATGCGACTTCAATTCAAGTCCGACTTTGCCAAGGCCAACTTGATTGGGTCCCTGGTTTTTCAAGTTACCAAATGGGAAGGAAGAAATTAGAAAAAGCTTTCTTTAAGAATATTTATTTTGGTTTATTTACACTTATTATAAATACATTCGAAACGAATATTTAATTTGTTCATTTTTTAGAAAAAGCCTACCCCATGGAGTCAGTTTGTGACCAAATTCAGAATAAAAATAAGGACCGAAAATGACACGTCCGATATTTTTGTCTTGAAACATTCCTTTGTACTTGAGAGCAATCACCAGAGAATTATCTTTCACATGATTTTCATCAATTTTTAATGAGTCTGAATAATTGAATTTGGCTTCCAAATTTTGCACCAAGATGGGGGGAGATTCCAATTCTTTCAATTTCTTGCTTCCTCGGAAAAAAATAATCTTCACATACATTCTGCATTTCCCTAAAATCAAAAGGAGATGTTCCAGATTAGTATAGTGTTTCTGAATTGTATGAGACAAGGTTAGGTATCAGAAGTATCTAGTGCACACAAAGAGGAGGATTACTCTGGATTTAGCGTTGTTTCTCGTATGCATTATAACCATAAAAATTGCACCAGACAAAAAACAAAGAACAGCAAAGGAGCATTTAGGTTCAGAGGCTAGGTCTAAAAAATTACTCGGGACAAACTGAGAACTCAAGGAAGGCCTCGGTTACCCTTGGCAAAAGACGTGCCTCAGTTCTTACGGAAAATTGCCTACGGTTAATTTTGACAAATTTTGGAATCATTTTGTTTGTCTTGCCGTCCAGATCAAGAGTTCTCACAAGCTTGAAAAGTTTTTCAAGTGTAGTTTCCGACGTAATTAAGCTTAAAGTCTTTCCAAGTCTTGGCATTTACACAGATTCGCTCGGCAGTCAAGCGCGATCTTACTCCCAAGTAAAACTTCATGTTATAAACATGTTATAAAATCAAAAGTTTCAAATCAAGAAGGAGTGTTTAATTTAATTAAGTCTTGTAAAAATAATTGACTAGTTTGAAGATGTAAAATCACTAACCTGAAATGAGGGAAGAGTCTAATTTGCTAGCTTGCTCCACAGACACAGTTAGTAGTTTGGAGCTGCTATTGAACTCAAGGCTTACGAATAGACATCCAGGAATGACATTGGGCTGCAATGAAGAGAGAACAAATTATTATTGAGGTTAATATTTGGAGCAACTCATACTTAAAATTTTCAAAAATATAAACGTATGGACATACCCCAAATTTTAAGCGGGCAAAAAATTTTCCTCGCGAGTCAGCCATACTTCTTGAAGGTCGAGGATAGAAAAAAATGAGATTACACTGAAAATTCAGTTGAAATCAAGTCTAACTTAAAGATAGAGATGGCAAAGACCTGATGTGACTTGGAGCACAAAAAGTGAAAGCAACAGCCGTCTAAACTGCTTTATTTATTTATTTATTTATTTATTCAGAATTTGGTACATTGAACAAACAAGTCGTTACGGTATAGGTCAATATCTATTGCATATAACTTAAAAAACTCTCTAAATTGTTTCAGTATATAACTTGGGTAAGTATTTAGACTTACGATTTAGACTTACGATCAACATCACAATGCATTATTTAGATGCTGATGCTCATCAAAGAAACTTTGAAAAATTGTCAATTAATGCCAATGACCTACACTGGAGCATTCTAAAACCCACCTCAGATTTATCTTTGAACTGAACCTTCAATTGTAACATGATTGCCGAGACAAATAGAGACCCAACACGAAGCTTGCGACAGGTGTTCACTTTTGCAGCTCAATTTTGGTCAGAACTCATCTAAACAACAGCAAACATTAGGCTACTGTTGACAGATGAGCGCATGGTTTGCATTTGCCAAGAAAAACCTGTTTCCGCTTCCAAAACCGTGGACCAATCACAGCCTTTCGTTAAGCTCACCACTCAACAGTAGACTAATTTTTATCGTTGCAGCCCGTGACGTACGCACTAAACTTGCTTCACTTTTCGAACCCGGGAAGCATACAGTGTGCTGGGTCTCTTTTTATCTCTGCATAATCGTTTTGTTGGAAAACAGAGATGATAACTTCAAGCAACGTATCATGTTGTGACGTCAGACTAAATCAATTGATTTGACTCAATATTTTTGTTAAATACTAAAAAGCTTTGGTTTTCAAATTTCTCAACCCATAAGACACATCATTTTCAAGATGATTAACTGATAACAGAGGGGAGGAAAAAGCTTCCGTGAATTCAAAAAAGAAAAAAGAAAAAGAAATTGATTACTTACAAGTGACTGTCTAAAAAGCTTCATTTCATATGACTGCAACTTTTTGGAAGACTTGACGTCTTCAAGATAAAACAGGGCATGTCCAACTGCGCTATACTTTCCTTGCCTTTCAACATCAAAAACTGATATCCTGTAATAGCAAGCAAATGATAATAATTCAAGACACTGAAAAAATTTAATTGAAAACATGAAACAGATTATTAGTTGAAAGTTTCAACATTATTGGTGGGAATGAACTTGGTTTTTTCAACATCAAACACTGATATTCTGAAAAAGCAAGCAAATGATAATTACTCAAGGCGCTGAAAAAATTCAATTGAAAATATGGAACGGATCAAAAGTTGACATTTTTGGTTAAAAAATAAACTTTTCAGAGTTAAAAGTTATTAAATGGCAATAGAAAATAGCGCAACGCAATTTTGATGTCGACTTTCAAAAGGACTTTTTTCCTTTTTTAGGAAAGATCTACTTTAAGAATTGATATAAGCCGAGAACGGTTAATACTGGTTTTTGTACAGTAGCAGGTGGGGCGGGCTAACGCATTTTGTCCCCAATTCGATGATCTGACTCTCCCCGGCAGGAGTCATCGGCAAATTTAGGAGGATTTCTAATGGACAGTGGTGGGCAAAAATCATTTTTGAATAACCACGAATAATTAACTAAAATTATTCGCATTATTCTTGTTATTCCTATAAGTAAATCAAAGTTTTAACACTACCAGACATTCATCTTATGACAGATGAATATGCTGGTAGTGTCAAACCTTCAATTTACTAATGGGAATAACATGAGAATAATGCAAATAATTTTAGTTAATTATTCATGATTATTAAAAAAAATTATTTTTGCCCAACACTGCTATCAGAATCACAGAATACTGTAATCAGAACGGAAACTCTAATTCATTTTGAAACATTCTTTACTTCGGGCCGCCATGTTCGAAAGTGAGCATCTTCGGCAATCTTCGGCAGATCTTCGGCAACTGGCCGAGTTGTGATTGGTTGTATAGCCTGAAAAAGCATGTCCGCCATCTTGAGAAGTGAGTAGGCACAGTTGCCAGTTTGTGCCAGTAAATTCCAAAGCTTGTTTCTATTGGCTCTTATGGGAGTTTCCGTTCTGATTAGAGTATTCTGTGTCAGAATGGCTCCACCCATAAGATAACACGTACTCGATCCTCGCCTCGATAGCATTACGATACGATCATTCATAATCAGCCTGCTGATCTCTTGTTCACGAAGTAGAATCAACATCTGTCATACCGATTACAGTGATGAATAACCACCAAATTGGAGAGACGTTGTTATAGACAGCATGATGAACAGACCTGATATTAACCCTTTGCGGTCGTGTCAGGTCAGGCCGGACATCGTAAAAAACCTATAGCGGTAGCATGTAGGGGCTGATCGGACATGACATAAAAGTTTCCCTCTTCTGAGTCTCGTGTCAGGCCAGCCCAACTTCTGCGCTCTATGAGCAATCTCGGGAACTTCTAGCAGTTCCATTGTCAAATAGTGTGGAGGTTGCCCACAGCGCTAGCGGCACGGTGTGATAATAAACAATAACCTCTCTTTTTTGTTTTTTATATGACCTGAGGGGAGTGCAAGGGGGAAAAAAATGAGACCGCAAAGGGTTAATAGATCTATAGCTCTTAGAGTGGGATTGTCTAGATTCAGATTCAAACTTCTTAGACAGCAAATAGTAGGCTAATAAGGCCAATTCCACATTGTTTACATAAAAATCTGACAGCGATTGGAAGGCTTCCAATGGAATCTAAGTCTTCCAAGATGCCAGGAACAAAGTGAAAGTGTTTTCGAGCATCAATTCGAATCCAATAACAATAAAGGTAAAGCATATTCCTATAATTCTCATCAAACTTAATTCGACAGAAAAGGAAAGAAGGAACAATGAAAGAAGAACCTTACCTTAAAATTTTATTACTAATATCTCTGGCGTGGAAATGGAAGTCCTGATCTATCTCCGGATTGGAACTAGTCGGAAGAATTTTGCTTTGTTTCACTTGCTTTTCAAGAGGGAGAATGGTCAATTTAACTACGGTTGGATACTCTAAACAAGCCTTGCCTTTTGGAGCTAGGCCAATCAACTTGACTAGATGTATAACAAACCTAGGACCAATCAGATGAAACAAAAAGTAATGAGACAATTCTATAAACTTGACTGGAGAAGTTAGAACTAAATAATAAGAAGTAAGTAAAAAGTAGTAATTGGATTGTGAGCTGGCGTGGTCAGTGCTGATCAATTCAAAGAGACCAATTCAAAGTCAGCCTCTGACTGGCTGAAAATAAAGGGACTTGCTCGGGTCAAAACTTTTTGGCCTTATGGAAATTGACAAGGGGTTTTACAGGTTCTTCTTTAAGGTAATTTTTCTCGAAAACAAAGAAGAATTTCAATAATCAAAACTCTTTAAATCGATTTGGTAGAATTTTCCGGACTAATGGGGCTATTGCACACTTTTGCTATAAGCGATTTAATAGTCGATTATGGCGTAAAATCCTCAAGAAATAACGATGGCGGCACTAAAAACTTCCAAAATCCACTCCTAAACTCAATAAACGCAGTTAATTGCGCGAGCGTAATGGTGGCCGAAGGCACTAACAATGGGAGATTCCTATCTTAATTTCGTCACTCTTTCTATGTTGACAAGGATGATTCACAGAGTAAATAGTCATCAGAGTGATGATCCACATCCGATGAATGGTGCCGCAACACCTAGTGACACCGGTGTCAAATGAAAGTAGTCTCTTATTGGTCACTTCTTGATGGAGTTTCAGAATTGTTAGATGGGAATCTCCCATTGTTAGTGCCTTCGGCCACCATTACGCTCACGCAAATAACTGCGTTTATTGACTTTAGGAGTGGATTTTGGAAGTTTTTAGTGCCGCCATCGTTATTTGTTGAGGTTTTTACGCCATAATCGACTATTAAATAGCTTATAGCAAAAGTGTGCAATAGCCCCATTGATAGGTCAAAACTCATGAGTGCCACTTTACTGCAAAATTGAAAATATTATCTCACAAGGGGAGGTCACGATGTGTCCGGCTCCGATTTTTATGAAATTTGCATGAAAATGTAGCTTAGGTACGTCTTATTGAGGATCAAGAATCGTTATCGGCAAATGAGCACATGGAAAGTAAAAAAAAAAATTTCAAAGTTTCGTCAAAATCTGCGAAATTCAAAGTGTGCGGCTAATGTATTGGAATTTCCGGCTCACTCGTATAGCAGTTCTGTGGCCGACTGGTACGGCGCTCGACCCGGAACACATGGGTCGTGCGTTCGATCCTGGGGTCGGACCGCTTCATTTTTGCACTTCAATATCTAATTTTAATTGGTGAATATCATGTTGTTGTTGTTTTTTGTTTTGTTTTTTTGTTATCTTTGTTTTTTTTCGTATGTCGGGAAAAAAAATTAGACAAAAAAGAAATTTTGGAAATGATTGAATAACGTATTTCGGATGAAAAGCTAGAGTAATTTTTTAATGACAAGATTATAATTTTCTCGGAATTGTACTCATGTTTCAACCATTAAAAGTGTAGGTAGGTAATCTGATGATAGTGCAACTGACTCACAACTAGCTCCGCTCTCTTCTGAAACGTATTGTCATTGCACGACGCATGATCAAATCGCATTTATAATCTTATCATTAAAAAATTACTTTAGCTTTTCATCCGAAATACGTTATTCAATCATTTCCAAAATTTCTTTTTTGTCTAATTTTTTTCCCGACATACAAAACAAAAACAAAGATAACAAAAAAACAACAACAAAATGATATTCACAAATTAACATTAAATATTGAAGTGCAAAAATGAAGCGGTCGACCCCAGGATCGAACGCACGACCCATGTGTTCCGAGTTGAGCGCTGTACCAGTCGGCCACAGAACTGCTATACGAGTGAGCCCGGAAATTCGAATACATTAGCCTCACACTTTGAATTTCGCAGATTTTGACGAAACTTTGAAATTTTTTTTTTTACTTTCCATGTGCCCATTTGCCGATAACGATTCTTGGTCCTCAATAAGACGTACCTAAGCTACATTTTCATGCAAATTTCATGAAAATCGGAGCTGGACACATCGTGACCTCCCCTTGTCAGTTGAAAAGTACAAATGATAAGAGTGTTTTCAAGACAAAAACACATGATTATTCTTGCTTTTCAAATTTGAAATAAAGTGGCATTTATGACTTATCCCCATTTGATTAGAAAGTTCTGCAAAATCGATTCAAAGAGTTTTAAACTTAAAATTCTTTTTAGTTGTTGAGAAAAATTACTTTCCAGAAAGACCCTAAGTTAATTTCCAAAAGGTTAAGGATGTTCGGACACTCCCATTTCCCCCATTTTCAGCCAGTCAGAGGCCGAGTTTGAATTGGGCTCTTATCAGCATTGATAACGCTAGCTCCCATTGCAATTGCGACTCTAATTTATTCTTTTGTAGATAACAGCATTTAAGATAGATAGATAGATAGATGGTCTACCGCCCTAGCTGTTGGCTTAGCTCTTATGCCGGTGTTTCACCGCAAACGAGGTGAAAAACTGCAGGTCAATGTCAATTAGTAAATTTTTGCTCTCAGCTTATTTTCAATTGACTGGAGGAATTGACCTAATAAGATACAATACTGCTATCACAATTTGATCATTTGTAAAATCAGTGTCTTAAAACTTCACAGATGGAAAGAAAAAAAGAAAGGAAAAAAAATTAAAAACAAAAAAATGAAAGCTTAGAATTTAAAAGATGATAGGCTTTGTAAAGAAAAATCAAGAGCACAAAAACTATGATTCTTCAGCATTCAGTGTAGATTACTGCCACCAGAGCGCTACCGTTTGATTAATGTCAAATTACAGGGCCAAAGTAATTTATATTTAAGAAAACGGAGTGTCAGTTTCTAGATAATCATCTGAAGATTGTCTCTGTAAAATATCTCGTCAATAACTTCAAACATAAGGCTGAAAGTACCCTTATATCAAAATGCGATATTTTATTTTTTGGTAATTTTAGCCTTATTTTTGAAGTTATTGACGAGATATTTTGCAGAGACGTTCTTCAAATAATTATCTAATAACTGACCCTCCGTTTTCTTAAGTATAAATTTCTTTCTGCCTGTAATTTGACATTCATCGAACGGTTGCACTCTGGTGGCAGAAATCTGCACTAAACACTGAAGAAAGAACCACCTATAAAGGCACTATTAAGATCAGAGATTGCTCAGGACTACTTACTTTTTATCTCGAAACTGCGCTGTAAAACTGACTGTTCCATACGCCAGTTCGATGAAACGTTCATGAGTTGGAATATCGCCCATCGACTTCCATGCTCGATTGATAGCTTCGCTGGATTTGGACAACTGAGCACAATTGTACAAAGAGGCATCAAGACCATACTGCTTGGCTACGTCACTCTTTTCACTATTGGGGACTTTCAATTCATCGAATCCACCACCACCACCGCCGCCACCACCATTTTCTTCTCCAGCATTGCAGATACTCTGCAAAGAGAAAATAAATCATCTATACCACAGATAAGAGGCATAACAAGTGAAATAGGATTACATGACTCTTGAAGGGCAAACTTAAAGGGAGCATGCACGTATGCATGTGTATATGACAACTTAATTGGGTTAAAGGCTAAAATAAGAAATAAGAAAAAAGGACAGGACTATTTTAATTTCGCTTAGTAATAGCCCTTTAAGCTCTATTTTGATTTTTAAGTGCTGTACATGCAGTATTTTATCACCTTGATTCTAATTTTGGATAACAGTACTTCTAAAAATGATTTTTTTCAGACTCTTATTGCAGAAAATGTGAATATGATTCCATCTTTTGAATAAATTTTCTACGGCTCGAGGCCTCTGAGACCCGGTGGAAACAGTTTAAGAAACAAAGGTAAGCACAAGAATGGGTAAACTCAACAATTTCATTATTTTTGAACTGACCCTTTGTAACTTGACGAGAGGAGATCAAGATAAAAAAATAAATAAATGAAAGGAAAATTGAACAAAGTTTTTCTTTCTGTTTTTGGATTAGTTTTTGGGATTTGTTGGGCATTTCTAGGCATTTTCTTGCTTTTTCGCCGATTATTTCAGGTGGGGGGCGGGGGGGTCTTCAGATGGTGTTCCTAATAACTTGAGTACCAAAATAAAATTCAAAAATGTCAACATTTATTTTTCGCTCAAATTATTGGGAATAACAGCAGAAAATCCTCTGGAACGAAAAAATCGACGAAAAGGCCCAAAAATGCCTAGAAATGCCCGCATAATCCCAAAAACTGCATAAAACCCACTGTCTCCTTAAAGGGGCTGAAGAAACGGGAAATGCCGATAACGACCTAGAGTACCCAAAGTCGCTGGCAGCGCTGCGCCGCGAAGAATATAAACATCGCTTACCAGAGACAAAATCCATCGAAATCATGGGCATGGAAAGCCAAAAAAAAAAAAAAAATGGATAGATGGAACGTCTTAAGTTTCGTCAAAATCGCGGTATTTCCGAGAAATATAGCCAAATTCTCGGGCAATTTCGTGATTTAAGTTGAAATTCGCGCTTTTGCGCAAAAATTCTGGATTTTGCGTTTTGAAGCGTTTTAGATTTAGAATCAGCAGGATGTTCTGGATGTCATCCGGCTGTTTGGGTCCCGTCTCAATCCAATGAAATTCTGGTGTCTCTATTTACTGAACATAATTCTGAGAATTTTTTTCTGCTCTATAACACTGTAAGGCATGAATTAATTTTTTTTTTTTGCCGATTCCGATGGGAAAAATCAGGGATTTTTTTTAACGCCTAGATCATAATTGTTTTTTTTCCTCCCCCACATCAGCCATATTGTTACTTACAGGTAACAACATGAAGAATGAATCGCACCGCATATCTTGATTTTTTAGAAATTCAAATACCCCGTGTTACCTTTAGGTAACGCCTTACCATAGAGGGATAAAAAGTGAACCTGAACAGTGTTGATAACCCCATAATACAAATCCATATCTGATTTAGAAGTTGAACAATACCTGAACACTCTGAGAACGGAACCAAACAGATGTAACAGGAGATAGAAGCAAACCCAGGTCATCAACACAATTGACAGGATTCTGTGAGCCGCCCTGCCCCATCATTTCTTCTTTCATGTTTGTGGCCTGCAAAGATGATGTTTTGTTCATTACAGCTCAATGAAAGTTTGAAAAACAGACTTTGAGTTCTCTAAGCATGCTTCAGAGGAAGACAAATTTAATTCATGATGTCTTAAGCATGATGTCACTAAAATAATTTTTACACATAGTCAGAAGAAAAATACTGCTATATACTGCTGTGCTAAGCAAAAATGCTGTAAGTCACTTAGAATGTCATTAGACATTAGATGTTGAGCACCCTCCTCTACACTTCTCAGCCTATCCCCCCTATGTCTACGGATTGTCATTGTTCAACATCATACGACATCAAAAGGTGTTGGCTGTTGTTTTACATGTTATTTTGTTGAATCCCCAAAAATTCAGTGTGCCTCAAATCTTTCCTATGTATTTAAGCGTAGTGCTCCATCTATATTTGTCTCTGATAGTTATGGTTGAGAAATGTGCATGGAAAAAAGCAACTTTGATGCCATTCCGCAAGATAATTTAGAGCGGAGCATGAACTTAACAACAGAACTATTGAGACGGGATTTCAATTAGAAGACTCACCAGATCTGGAGTGGATGCTATCATCGGAGGTAACATCATCATGCTGATATTGGCCAGAGTGTTATGTGGCATTTTATTCTGTTTCGGAGTACCTCGTTTATTTAATTTCGTTACTACTTTCGCTTTTCCCCATTTCCCTTTTTGTTTCGGAGGTGGGGTGTTTTCACGTTCGTAATCATTTTCACCGTCGCCTACGATAAAGATATTAAAAATAAACAAAACTTGAAACTGCAGGGATTGGAGTAATGAGAGAGACCCACTTTCAAAGAAACAGTGAAATGTTCCAAGATTTCTAGTCCTTTTTCTTATTAATATCCAATTTACCTGATTTCTTGCTTCTCAAAAAAGCTTTCTCTGAAAAAGTTGTCATTAGTTTTGATGAGCATGGTCAAAAACTTGGAATACAAATACATGACTCATTGAAAAGAGGTTGATCCAGCTCCTATAAGAAATGGGCTATCGTCAACAAAATTTCATGATTTCAGGGCCGATAGAGCTTGTCGAGACGCGTTCAAAAATGTCCAGTTCCTTAATTTTGGTCAACTGGGAGGGGGGGGGGGGTCTTCAGAGTTAAATTTCTAAGTACCATAACTTTCGCCCAAATCATTATTTTGACTTGTACTAGCGACGAATTAAAGATTGTCGCAAGATTTCCACTTATTTTCAGTTATAGGTGTGAGTGTGGGACTGATCTGCAATGGTTTTGCCGCCTAACCCGCACTGGCCTCTTGCCTGCAAAGTGTAAGGAGTATGAAAAGTGGCCGAACCGGAACCTTGAAGGCGAAACTTTACATCTCGTGAAAATCTCGCGACAATCTTTAATACATCGATAGTACTTTACGCCAAAAGATTCCTCTTTAAAAGAGCTTTTGATTGATGTGAATGAAAGTCCAATTAAAAAAATTTTAAACCAATTTTTTTCAATTTTTGGAACAGAAAAAAGTTGGTTTTTTGAGTCCAAAAAATACATGCACTGCATGGAGGAGAATAAAAAACTATGGATATAAAAGTGAAAGTTATGTTCTTTCAAATGGTGCCAACCACAATCCGGGGAAAAGATTTGTTCAAAAGTTATAAGCGCTTAAAGTTGTGCACCTCTGAAATTACGGAGCGATTCGTGCGCATTTTCAACAGCGCGTACCGATCTCTTGGTGCAAGGGTGACGCTAGCCATTGAAAATATTCACTGACCGCACCGAAATTTTGGAGGAGAGCAACTTTAAGCGCTTATAACTTTTGAACAAATCATTTCCCCAGACCGCAGTTTGGACCGTTTGAAAGAACATAACTTTGACTTTTATATCCATAGTTTTTTATTCTTCTTTGTGCATTGCGCGTATTTTTTGGACTCAAAAAACCAACTTTTTTTTGCTCCAAAAATTGGTTTAACATTTTTTAAATTGGACTTTTGTACACATCAATCAAAAGCTCTTTTAAAGAGGAATTGTTAGGCATAAAGTACAAGTCAAAATAATAATTTGGGCGAAAGTTATGGGACTTTGAAAATTTAACTTTGAAGCCCCCTCCCCCTTTCCCAGTGGACCAAAATTAAAAAAACTGGACCTTTTTGAACTTGCCTCGACGAGCTCTATCGACCCTGAAATTATGACACTTTTTGGAAGATAGCCCATTACTTAAACTTGGAATACAAATACAAGACTCTCATTGAAAATTCGAAAGCTACTTAGAACAACAACTACAAAAGAATTCGGTGCTAATATCATGTATGCAGTATACCGCAGACAGCTTAAATAGACCTACTTAGTGCGACCTCTCAAAAAAATTGGATCCAAACAAATGCTCTATCTCACTCGCTCTCATAGGTTTTCCCATAAGGAACAGGATCCAAATTTTCAAAAACAAATTTGTGCTAGTAAACAACGAGTTCTTTCAGATTTTAATACACCATTGCATTTCTCATACCTTGAAGAATAATTGCGGTTCAAAAACATTTTCGAAACATCACGCATTATTTTAGAATCACAGTTACGAGGAAGAAAGTCCTATGTTTTGTCCTTGTCTCACTCACAATTTCTTATGGACACAAAATCCTATGATATGGGCTCATCAGCACAATCACATCACGTGTTATACCTCGAGCAAGCTTCAATTTAGAGAGAGGTTAGGATGATTGAGTGTCATGGCGGTGATACGCTTATAAGAGACCGAGAGTAAGACAAGGACAAAACATAGGACATCTTTCAATATAATTGTGATTGTTAATTCACATAAGATCTTTCATGAATGGGTCTGTTGCACACTTCGGCTAGAGCATTTTAAAGTAACAATTCTAATGTAAAAAGCGGTAAAAATAACAATGGCAGCATCAGAAAACACCAAAATTCATTAATAAACTCACAAATTGCGAAAAACACTAGACACTATTCACCCCTGTATCTTTCCACCACGTGCACGATATTTCGCGAAATTAGCGCGGCACATTCAAACAATCACGGCCGTCTTTCATCACAGCTGACTTCATAAACAAATAAACAGTGAACACTGACGGCGTCTGTTTGAATTTTTACGTCTCAATATCCTCAACTCCTCACAAAAGATTAAGAAAGGTACGGAAACCAACATTTGTGTCGAAAACTTATCAAAATGAAACAATAACACACAGGAGTTCCAAAGATGATTCCAACTTCAATCATCATCTTTGGAACTCCTGTGTGTTATTGTTTTATTTTGATAAGTTTTTGACACAAATTTCGGTTTCCATACCTTTCTTAATCTTTTGTGAGGAATTGAGGATATTGAGACGTAAGAATTTAAACAAACTCCGTCAGTGTTCACTGTTTATTTGTTTATGAACAGCTGTGATGAAAGACGGCCGTGATTATTTGAATGTGCCGCGCTAATTTCGCGAAATATCGTGCACGTGGTGGAAAGATACAGGGGTGAATAGTGTCTAGTGTTTCTCGCAATTTGTGAGTTTATTAATGAATTTTGGTGTTTTCTGATGCTGCCACTGTTATTTTTACAGCTTTTTACAAAAGAATTGATACTTTAAAACGCTCTAGCCGAAGTGTGCAATAGACCCATTATGTCCGAGTGAAAAGATACTTCAAGGTATATGGAATTTAATGGTGCAATAAAATGTGAGAAAATGGTCGTTTACTAGCATGAATTTACATTCTAAAAATTGGATCTGATATTTTAAAGGTAAATCCACAGAGGTGAGCGAGATAGAGCATTTGTTTGGATTCAATTTTGATAGCTGAACAGGTCTATGTCTCAACAGCAACCCAACAAAGGCACAAAACCTTTGAATTGGCTTACGTTCAAGAGCAGATAATGCAAAGAAGTTTTGTAGAAAATAATATTTACTAATTGTTACTTTACAGCCCTAAACAACATTACTATCAGATTATTTTATACTCACTTAATCTTGACTTATTCTGGCTTAGAGATGCAATCTGAGACGATTGCAGTTCTGATTCATCGCAAACGGAACTTGTTGTCGAATGAGCATCTTGAGATTTGTCTCTTCCGAAACTGAAAAAAATAAAAATTTTCATTCAGAAACCTCGTAAAGTCAAAACTTCAAAGGGGCAAAGCAAAAGTGATAATAGAGGTCGCTTTAGAAGTGTGGGTGCACCTAGACGGATGATCTTCAGAATTTCCCAACCTTTTTCCAAAGACAGTAAATAATAGAGACCACACACTACCTATCAGAATTGGGCAAATGGGGGTGGTAATCGATTACACGATTATCGAGTAATCATAATCGTTGATTTTTTGGAGGGTGATTTTCTGGTAATCAGGGCTGATTATTTTTAGCCACCCATCATATTAGTTGCAGAGTAATTAGATCTTCAAAATAACCTTTAAGATTATTTTAAAGCAGAGAAGACTACATTCAATGGGGCAGTTGCAAGGGTCTGAAATTTTGTATTTTTTGTGAATAAAATAACAATACTTGATGAGCTGAGAGCAATGGTGCCCTGGGTTTTTTTCCTAAGTGTCCCGGTTTTGGAGATACACTCGTGTAAAGTTGTAAAAAGTAGAGTGCGTAGTGACATCACTACGCTGAATTACCATTTAAAACAATGTATTTTGGACTAAAATCTTGTCTCCGGAACAATGGGACTTGATAAGAAACCAAAAGCATCTTTGTTCTCAACTCATCAAGTTCTTTCATTTCCTTTATAAAAAACACAACATTTCAGACCCATGCAACTGCCCCATTACCGTCCAACGGTTTGACGATTACCGGTTACCCAGTAATCATGTAATCGATTATACTACTATTTGCCCAACTCTGCTACCAATCTTGCCAATGTCTGCGCATTTGTTTGTTTCGGAAAAATAGATGCACCTAAACCATAATTTTTGGCAAATTTCCAATTTTTATTTCTACAAATCTAAACAAATCTTGCCTCTGACTTAAAACTTGTGATTTTTAAGTGCTCTTTAATGAAAAGCCAACGCTTGGATTTATTTTCATTTATTTTCGCAACGTAACACGAAAAATAATATTGGAAAATTCCAAACATTATCGGTCTAGGTGCTCCTACACTTCTGAGACGACTTCTACAAGTCATCTGCGAGGCCCATAAATGTGGTTTTTTATTTATTTTATTTATTTATTTATTTTTTATTTTATTTTTTTTATTGTATTTTTTTTTTTTTTTTGAGGCTTCATAAAAATTAGAATTAGAATTAGACTGAAGTGTTACAAAGTTACCTTGAAATTTTGTGAACTGTGTACAGATCAGAGTCATGGGAAGAGGCTGTAATGTTCGGCAAAAGACCAGACTTCACGGTGTGTTCATCATATGGTTTGGAAAAGAAACAAGAACAGCAACACTCGAGGCATCGCCACATTGTTATCTAGTAACAAACAAAGATAAATAATAAATCATCAGAAAATGAGGATTAAAACAGAGAGAACGAAAACTAACGAAAAAGACATAGGAAATTGAACATTCTTTGTTTACTTGTCTCAATTCTGTCTACCTGGAATACAGGGTGTAACAAAACTCATGGGCCAAACTTCTGGAGCATATATTTGAGGCCAAAATAAAACCTTTCCCCCAATACATTCATCTGAAAATGACCCGCTTTTGAGCTACAGCCCCCTAAAGTTTTAAAAAATGTATGGTTTTTTGGAATAGCGACCACCAAAATGAACCAAATTTCATGAAGATTAATATTCCACGGTAATTTTATGAGTAGAATCTGCAAATGACCTTGAGAAATTTGAAAATTAATTCTGACTATACTTTCCAGGCAATATTGTACCTTTAACGGCACTTTAAAAACTGAAAAATAAGTTTTCTTTCCAATAGTACCTACAAATGCGCCACCCAACACAAGATCATGACACTCATTTGGTTGGCATTGAGAGGGATGAGAGGAGGGGGTGTTGATACAGATTTTAAGAAAACCAAAACCCCATGAGTAAAAATCACTTGTTTCAAGTAATAAGCTCAGAAAGAGAGAGAAGAAATCATGGTGCACAAACAACACCTCAGAGGCAAACAACCGTGAATATTTAAAACCTAAGTAAAAAGAAAGGTAGAAATTCAAAAACTTCAAAGAGAAAAATAAGTTTTCTTTCCAATAGTACCAACAAATGCGCCACCCAACACAGGATCATGACATTTATTTGGTTGGCATTGAGAGGGATGAGGGGAGGGGGTGATGATATTGATTTTAAGAAATCCAAAAAGCTCATGAGCAAAAATCGCTTGTTTCAACTAATAAGCTCAGAAAGAGAGAGAAGAAAAATCATGGTGCACAAATAACACCTTAGATGCGAACAACCGTGAATATTTAAAACCTAAGTAAAAAGAAAGGTAGAAATTTAAATACTTCAAAGTGAAAAATAAGTGATTGGGGATCATTATGCAGTCAGACATTGATAAGGCAATGAATAAATTACACTGTGTCTTCCAGAAGAACTGAGGGGAGTCAGGGAAGGAGGGGGAGGTATCTAAATAAAAAAGGGGGAAAGTAAGTGAGGAAGAATGAAAAAAGAGAGGACAAAACCAAAACAAAAACAAATTAACAAACAAAAGTGACTTACAAAAGGTGAGAGAAAATAAACCATTATGAGAGAGAAAATAACAGGACTTGAGCTAAAGAGAAATTCTGCCCGTGTGATGGTGTGAGTAAGAACAGGTGTTTATTTCACTTGTGTCAATAGCAAACTTTGTACTATCACAAGATAATTATACGTTCGCTTCCTGTCACCTGGTTTTCGCGGTGCCTCATTACTCAGACTGATTCCAGCACGACCAAAAAGGAGAGTAGTTTGTTATTTGGCTTGTGATTCTCAACGAGTCTCTCTCATTGGCACATGGTTACGCGGAGATTCATTAATTAATTTATGAAACCAGAGAATTTGGGAAGAAGAATCACAGGGAACAAATGCATATTTAGGATTTTTTTTTAGGCGTGCGACGTAGTCGCCCTAGTTTTGTTTGTTTGAACTGGAGATTCCTGAAGTTACCACACATCAATGAGGCAGTTGGAAGGGTCTAAAGGTTGGTGTTTTCTGTAAAGAAAATGAAAGTATTTGATAAGCTGAGAACAATTCGACACATGTTTACAGACCTACTAGTATTCCAACGTTGCCATTTAATCTCAACTTTTTAATTCCCTTAAAAATTGATAAAATTGTTTGATATTTTTAGGAATGAGACTTAACGAAGGGAAGGATAGTTCCTGAAAGTTTCAAGAAATTCTTCGCTTAAGGTCCGATTTCATAGGATTCAGTCACTGGAAAAGTCAGGGAAACTGATACCTCAATTTCTCCTCAGTTCTTTGAAATCGATTTTAGGGGGGATCCATGTTGAAGTATTTAATTGATGACATTTGGCAACTGCTTCTTGTGAGAAGTCATTGTCAGCTGATGATTAATTTTTTTTTCAGCAATAGAATTTCTTAACCTGTATCAACTTCTCCAGAATTCACTGTTTGAAACACACTAAAGTTCCCTTATTCTAACTTTAATCCTTAAAGAAAAGAAAATAATTTAATAATCCATTTCACTTAAAAGAAAGTTTTGCAATACTAAGGTAAGTTTATAGATAGATAGATAGATAGATAGATATGACACTCAGTTCTTGCACCTTCCCAGCTTTCACAACATTTTATAATCCTATTTCAAATTGTTGTCATTTTTCTCCTACAACTCTCCCCCCCCCCCCAAACTTACAAGGCTAAACACAAAAATGTTCAATTCTTACAGTTGTATTTACCGCAGTCTTTCATCCTTCTATTATTTCTGTTTTCTTTTTTTCCCTCTCTCCTTCTTTCTTTCCTTCATGATAAAAAATTATGGATAGCATCATTAGCTTGTGGATGAGGACTCATTTTGATTCAAACATAATTTTCTCATTATTTTGAAAATTTTATTTTTGTTAGGAAAGGAGAGGGGGGGGGGGGGTGTGGATTGCATAATTACCTTTAAACTGAGATTTTCGGAACAGCAACTTTGAACTTGGAAAAGAGCAGCAATCCTTCAGATGAAGTGCCATAAAGATATTCTGAAGGATAATTTATGGGTGGAAAGATACACAGGGACGGCACGCGCACCTGTTAATAGGAGTCGGGTGAACCACCTGTGCTTTGATAGAGTGTTTCGCGATTTCTTTGTTCTTACTAGAGGTCAGGAAAGTGCAACAGTTGCCAAATTTAATAGGATACGACGTCACTGGATTTTTCCTTGACAGCAATGAGAGTGGTAAGCAGTGGCGGCTCGTGCAATTTGGCAACAATGTTTATCGACTCCTCCATTTGATTTTTCGTAAAACAATTGCTTCGGCAGTGAAGCAGCACTAAATCAGAAATCGATTATTGTACAATGATTCAAATGGAGGGAAAACATTGTTGCCAGCTGGCACGAGCCGCCACTGGTGGTCAGTAGTTGTAGCCAGAGTAATGCAAAAAAGTATTCAGATATTATTTGGCAAGTCAGGCAACGCTAGTCAATCGAATTAATCTTTGAATAATTCTACAATTGACCTATACCTTCCCTGTGCTTTCCTCTCCTCAGCTCAGATAGCGAACCCAGTTTAAGAATTGCAACATTCATTCCAGTTTTTATTATTAGTTGGTTGCCCAACTCTGATAGTAGCAGTAGCAAAGTCCAGCCGTCCAAAATTACTTGTTTCTTATGCTGGTATTTCTCAGCAAACGACTGGACTTAGAATACAAAAAGGAAAAGAGAAGGAATATCGGTACCTACCAAGGTACCTCACAGTAAAGTGAGAGGACAAGAGAGAAACTGCACCAAGCATGACACCCTGAGGATAAGAAGTATCTCAAGAGCACACCTTTTTTGTTTCTTCTTGTTTTTTTGTTTTGCTTTTGTTCGGTTTATGTTCTTTCTTTTTCATTGGTGTTTCGTATTTTTGGATTATTTCTGTTTTGTTTTGTTTTTTGGCTTGATTTTGATTTATTTTTATTTTATTTATTTGTTTTATGTTTTGTTTTGTTTTGTTTTTTTTGTTTTTTATTTTGTTTCTTCTTGTTTTCTCTGATTTCATTTTTACTTGTTTTTTCTTGTTTTGCCTTGTTTGTTTTTGTTTTTTTTGTTTGTTTTTTTTTTTTTTGTTTTTTCTTTCTTTTAGCTGGTTTTTTTTTTTTTTTTTTTTTTTTGGCTTGCTTTTTTTTGTTTGTTTTGAATTCAGGAAAAAACAGGATTACACAAGAGGGGAGAGGGATCAGGAAAATTGGAAGAGTAAGTTTGGAGGAACAAAAAAAAAAAATTACAAGAAGATAGATATTACCAGGTGCTAGTTATTTTACTCCATTAGTCCATTTTGATGAGATTCATGAACGAGCATTCAGCTTGAATGAAAAATTGATTAAAAAATCCTTGAATCTTTCAACTGAAATACAGTCTTCACGCCGCACACAACAGGCTGAAAATGTTCAAACACTGATTGTTAAATAAGGATCAAGCGGTGGCGCATTACAGCCAGCAGCAATACAAAATATCCAAACACATGAAAATCAAAAGAACACATGAAAAACTGAAACTCCTGTGAACAACAGTGATCAAACTGCTATTTAATTTACTGTTAACTACTAGGCAGCAGTAAAAATTCATTAGTTATCAGTGGATAATTGGCTTAAACCATCCTAAAATTATGTAGACATGCAACTTTTAAATTCCAGCAGAAAATCATACAGACAGTAAGAAATAGAAATGAATGAAAACAGAAGGTGGAGAATAAATGAAATAGATAAAAACCAAACACCTAATTTAAAGTTACAAAGCAATTTGAAATGAGCCCAGAGCTTTAAAACAGGCCTCAGAGACATCAACTAGATTCTATGAAAACAGGACTCCTCTCGAACAAAATACGTTGACCAATTTCAAAGAAATATTCAATAAAATTCTTTGGATGTATGGTATGATATGATATGTGATGTATGATAAATATAAGAAACACTGTATCATAAAAAATTTAAAAGTATCTTTGTGATCCGAGTGTGTTTAGGGGGAAAAAAGTAACTGGATGATTAGTTTGACTAAAATCATGTGAATACAAGGAGAAAAAAAATGATACCAGGCTATTCAAAACTTTCTTTCAAAGATCGTTGGCCAGCTGACGAATAGGCGTAAGTCAAATCCAACGCTTCATGTTTGTCTTTCACGTTTCAATTTTTTCCAAAAAAAATGCACGTACTTATGAATAATAAATGTGAATGTTTTTTCTTTACTCTTTGAGTCATAGAATCTGAGGAAAATATTAACAGAAAAAATAGAATAATTGAATGTGGTTGAAAAATGAAAGTGAGTTTGGAACTTTTGAAACGTTGGCTTCGACTTAAACCAATATTTCAACAGCCAGCGAGATACTAGAGGACGAAAAATTATTTTAATGACTCAGCTTTGTTTTAACAATAAGCATGAAAAAAAAGTTGTCACTAGAAATTTCTTGGAGCGAGATGATAAAGAGCAATGAAAAACCAAAGAAAAAACAAAAAAACTTTGAAAATTGAAAATCACGGCAGAAAATCTGCCATCAAGATTAGAATGATTTTGCGAGCGCTCTGATTATGCCGAAAGATATTTCACACAAACATGAGTTACTCAGTTGGAGTAACAACACAACAAACACATCTAATATCAGTCATTACTACGGAAGAAAAAAAAAAAACGAAATGATACTAAAAAGAGAAATGAGGACAGGATACTAAAAGATAACATCATGTCTGGTCAAGCACCGCTACTACTGGCTGGAGGCTAGGAACTTGAGGGGAAGGGGGCAGGGGAACTAGGATAGGAGCCAGATGATACAAACAGGATTACCACTCCCTCTTTACTCCCTCTGGACTCCATGAGTTCCCTTATTGGTTTCATTCCAGAGATGAGCAAACATTATTCATACATAATGGGGCTCTTGCTAGCTTTTGCTGGAAGCGATTGAGGAGAAAATGCTTGCGTAAAAACCAGCAACACTGACAATGAGTAATGAGTATACTAAAAAGTCATGAAATTCACACAGACTCACAAAATAACTTGTACAATTTTAAGCTTTCCTCAGCGTGTTTCTGTTGACAGAGAGAGACAAATTAGATAAGAGTCTCACAAGATACCTGCATAGCTCGTCCATGTTTACTCTTAACCCTTTCATGCATGCATTTTGGTAATTGCCTTTTTTCCATTCTTTTAAGACCGTTCAAAAGAGTCTTTAAGACCGTTCAAAAGAGTCTTTAAGACCATTCAAAAGAGAATGCTTTTCTTAAGAATTTTGATGAGTCACACAATTTTTTGCAAACTGTATTTAAATTTCATTGAATCCCACTTTACATTTCAGGGGAAAATAGCCAAAAAAGGGGGTAACCCGGAATAAATTGCTTCAGAAACTCTTATGGCTGAAATTAGTCCATAAGTACGTCCTAAATAACATCAAAAGTTTACCAAAGTTTGCCCTCCGGAAGGGGGGGGGAGCTCCTTTTCCCTCCAAAATTCTTCCTTTTTCCCGGTTTTTGCAAATTGCGCGCCTATGCGCGTCTTACGTCAAAATAGCTGAGGACTTGTTTTAAAGAGCATCGAATTTCCTAAAAATGAGTTAACAAACTATAAAATCGGTCAAATCATAACTTCAGAAATCGCGATGTTCGTTTCGCGGAAAAATAAGCAGTTTTCCCAGAATCTGAATTTGCAATTTGCAAAAAACTGTCGAAAACGGGCTGAATTCAGATTCGGGGAATACTGCTTATATTTCCGCGAAACGAACATCGCGATTTCTGAAGTTATGATTTGACCGATTTTAAAGTTTGCTAACTCATTTCGTAGGAAATTTGATGCTCTTTAAAAGAAGTCCACAGCAATTTTGACATTAGAAGCGCCATTGGAGCTCAATATGCAAAAAACTGTCTGAAAAACGGGAAAAGTGAAGATTTTTGGAGGAAAAAGGAGCTCCCCCTCCCCCCCCCCCCAGCCCTACCGGAGGGCAAACTTTGGTAAACTTTTGATATTTTATTTAGGACGTACCTATGGACAACTTTCAGCTATAAAAGCTTCTGAAGCAATTTATTCCGGGTTTTTGGCTATTTTCCCCTGACTATAAAATGTTACACAAGGGACTCTTACCGCTTCCTTCGAAAGAGTTAATTGGTGGAGTTATGCAGGTGTCATGGGGGATTCCTGTTTAATTGGTCAATCTTAAGAGAAGAAATTGGTACACATAGTATTAAATATGAAAATAGGTTAGAAAGGCACCCAATTACTTAGCAATAAATTTATTAGATAATAGCAATGAAACCAGGCGCCTTAAAACATTTAAGCCCGTGGACCTGCCTATTAGGTATAATAATTTGTAAATATTGAACCGCACAAAGTGTACTTATTAATAATTAAGTAGTACCCTTGATGGAGGGTACTACTTTCATGTGTTTTTATTCGTGAAATAATTTTCTCATAGCATTTTAAACAAATGGCTGATTGTAAATAGTGATTCAAAAAAAGAAAAAAAAAAAGTCAATCCCTCTACTGAACACACAGAAGAAAATCTCAAATTAGAAATCTCCCATGGTACCTGCATAGATCCACCGATACACCTTACTGGTTAAAATCATTTTGTGAGTCTCTGAGTGAATTTTGTAATTCTTTAAAGTGCTCATCATGATTTTCAACGGATTTTACTCAAGAATCAACTGTACAAACACTAATAGCAAAAGTTGGCAAGACCCCTTTTCGAATCTGAACACAATGTTCCTCGATCATTTGAACTTAACAAATCTTCATCTTCAATGGAGGCCATTTCCGGAAGGAGAGCCCATAGAACAATGGAAATGCTCTTTCTGAAAAATCTGCACAGTGATTGAATGGAGACTTTTTTATGGGGCTTTTTTTTTTCCAAAATGGAGCAGTTGCAAGGGTCTGAAAAGTTGTGTTTTTTAAAAAGAAAATGAAAGTACTTGGTGAGCTGAGGACAGAGATGCCTTTGGTTTCTAATTAAGTCCCATTGTTTCGGGGATGAGGTTTGGCCCAATGACAATGGAGCAATGTTACAATGTTTACAATGTTTACAATGTTTACAATGTTAACAATGTTAACAATGTTAACAATGTTTTAAATGGGAATTCCGCATAGTGACATCACTGCACACACGATTCATTACAACTTTACACATGTGTGTCTCCAAAAACTGAGACACTTAGGAAAAACCCAAAGGCACCATAGTTCTTAGCCCATCAAGTACTAACATTTCCTTAACGAAAAACAACGTTTCAGACCACTGCAACTGCCCCATTGCCTCAAATGCATCTTGCCAGTTCCTTTTGCCTGATGGCTCCACTAGAGACCTTATATGTATACTATGAGAGTTGCGCTATGTAATTCAAAATGAAGAGGAAGCGGATTAATGGAGCCCCTAAGTGTCAAATTGCAAATGATCATTTGCCTCCGCACTGTTGCCGCTATTTTGCTATCTCTAATGGGTTAAGTTCCAATTCTCGACAGTAACGGTTGTTATTGAAAGAAATTATGTTCTCCAAAGTAACATTCAAGCAGAGGAAAAATTAACAATAATTACCGTGGTCACCGTTACTGCAAATGTGTAATAAAAGCGAGTACACGAAAAGTAAACAAACCCTCCGCCATTTGCATTTGCCTTGTGGGGCTTTCTTGACAGCCAAAAACTGAGAGCCAATCAGAAACAGATTCCGACATGGCGCAACTCTCATAGTATACAGGGACTCTAGGCTCCACAAATGCGTTTCTGTTGGGGCTATGTGAAATTGAACAAAAATTTGTGTAAGTTCCTGAACTCGATTTTATGGAGCTCGAATGCTCTCCCACTTGATGCAAGCTAGAATGATTTGTATAAGAAGGATTGATTCAAACTATTGATCATGTTTTCTTTCTGTCCTCCCCCTTTTCCTCCCTGATTATAAGTCTCCCATTCCATGATCAACAGCATGGAGGTTCATGCTCATGGTACTTACTATGTTAGAGGTATACGGGTGTATATTAGAGTGTAACAATACTAAAAACTACGAAACAGTTTAATTGTTTTTTGACACCCCATCGCAGTTTCACTTATTCTTGAATGATTTTCATCCATCTCTACGATTTGGGTCCACAAGGCTTTAGTCTCATATGAAGTCATGAGTGAAAAAACAACAAAACATAGGACTTTGTTCAAATTATCCATGACTGTAAATTAGTTTGAGGTCCTTGAAGAAGTTTGTTGGAGTTTTCAGTCATTTCAAGGTACAAGGAATCCTTTGAAGCCATAAAATTTGAGAGAACTGGTTGTTTACTGGCATGCATTTGAATCTGCCGGTTGATCATTTACTTCATCGTTCAACCGATCGTTAAGACTCTGTATAAATGATTCTATTGGTTGAAATTTGTAAAACTTGGATGTTGCTATGGTAACCATCGTTAAGAGTCTCCTTAGTTAAAGGCTATTCATGAGTAACCTGTAAAAAACAGGCACTACAACGATGGTTACCATAGCAACGGCTAAGTTTCACAATTTTCCACCAAAAGAATCAGTCAAACATAGTCCAAACAATCAAATCAGCCCGCTGATTTCTTCATGGTAACTTCACGAGATTGAGCTGTATAAAACATTTGGTCTGGGACTCAAAAAAATAACAGCCAATGGTTACCTACTGTTAAGTGGTGAACATTGCTCCAATGGGAATCTACCTGAAATTTTGCTTTTGAACTAATTGAACATTGAACATTGAATATTGAACTTCATCAACTTTATCGTAAACACTATCGGGTAATTCTGATGCATTTTACCGAGTCATCAGTCCAAAGAATTCAAAAACTCTCCCCTTATTTGAGGAGTTGAAATGTATAATGAGGTACACAGCATCAGACATAGCAAAGATTGAGCAGTTGTTTCTTTGTGAGACAGAAAATCCAAGAAATCCGCAGAAACATAATTTATAAATCAAGTTTCTCTCTACATTAATGAATTTCTTTGAAAAAAACCACTTTCGGAAACACACTCGATATTTCAGACAGTTAAGAAGTCTCACAATTTTTGTGACGACTGATGGTGCATACCTCTCATCACATATTTCAATGCCTTATTTTATCCCAGAATGATTCAGCCTAGAAATGCACAGCTGATGATAGCTTAACCAATTAGAGGGCGTTCCAGAAGTGTAGGCGCACCTAGACCGATAATCTTTAGAATTTTTCTTCATTCTCTCTCATAATACAAAATGAAAATGATTGAAAATGAATATGAGCGGTGGCTTTTAACCGAAGAATGCTTTTAAATCAAAAGTTTACAGTCAAAGGCAAGTTTTGTTTTGCTTTGAAGGAATGAAAATTGAAAATTTGCCAAAGATGATGGTGTAGGTGAGCCTACACTTCTGAAACAAGCTCTACTACACTGGTACCAAGACAGGTAGAGGCCGTTTCAGATAACTTCGGTCCTGACAGCTCCTTGTTTACATGAAAAAAATCATTGATGCCGCTCACTGCGTGAATCATTAGAACTTTTTCCCACAAAGTAGACTTGGTTAACTATCGTAATTAGTGAATAATAACATTAAAGCGTAATTGATGACTAGATATTGTCTTTTCGCAAAGAACTGTCAGAACCAAAGCTGTCTGAAACAGCCTCTACAAGGAGACCAATTTAAGCTTCTCTATTCACGTCTGTTCTTTTTCAAAATGAAATTAAGGGCTGAAAGCCTCACGAGAACACATAAAAAAAAAAACTTTGGTAACTTTGGTAACAAAAAAAAAGAAGGAAGGAATGTCACAGTGAAAAAATAAGAGTTCTGAAAGATCAGAGAAAATATTTACCACACCAAACATATGTTTTACTAGTAAAATATAAATATAAATTAAACCAAAGATCCAAACCAATAAAAACTGATTAAAAGCAGTTTTCTAAGTTATTGTGATATTTTAAGAAACCTGAAGAAGGCTATGTGGAGAAGTCAACAAGCTATAGCAATAGAGAGGTTGATACATGTTATAAGTCCTATCTCAAAGTGTGAAAGCATGGGCGATCTGAATCTGGTTTGTTTGCTGCACTTTTTTTAACCTTAAAATAAAAGTTGTAATTAATCCAGAGGAAATTGTCGTTAAACGAAAGAGCAAGTGTTTAAGAGTGGCTATATGGACACATAATTTTAATGAAACTATCCAGGTGAGAAAATTTAGCTTGTTTCCATTATGTGTCAGTTTCTTTACTGAGCAAATCCTTCCAGAAGAAACAACTGCATCGATGTCTGTGTCCAGATGGCCATTTTAAAACACCTGTTTTTTATTTATAACCAATTTTAAATTATTTGTCAGTTTTTTTTTCAAAAATTTAAAGGTTACAAAATATGAGGCTAACAAACCGAGCCTGCGTGAAGAACGTCCAAAAGAGATTTCTATCGCGGCTACCTTCATGAAGTTTCGATATTGCGCCCCGCAAGTCCTCTCTATCGCTATAGCTCGTTGGGAGAAGTGGAGAATAATAATGAGTTGAATGTGCGTAAATATTGCCACAAATATGGGTTCTTTGATTTTAATTTAAAATTGCGACACGATTCGGATTTTGTGATAATTAGTTTCACATAACGTACGGTTAAAGAAGTATAGGAATATTAGTCAAACCGGAGTTACTTGCTTTGCTGACTAGGTTCAGTTGAAATCGTGGCTTGGGGGAAAAGAACCTGATACCTTGGCAAGTACTGATATCTAATAGACTGTTTTCAGCACAGCAATAGATGGTATCCATTGGCGCCCAGGAACCTCTGGTTCCAAATAAACTATGGTTCAGTGTCATTTTCCCATGAGCACATTTTTAGGCGAAAAGTTCGGCTACAAAACCAAGAAATTATGCCTGGTTCCACAGCAAAACTGCTAAAATCAACACGATATTCCAGATTAAATTATGCATTTGAAGGTTAGAATCACTTAAATTTTATTGATGTTGTTAGGACATCGGCTGGAATTCGAGGGATTCTAACCTAAAAATGCATTGTTTAACCCTTACCACTGGTATGTCGGGCCAGGTCCGACATTTTCAGTAACCCATTCTTCCAAGTCGGACGTCGAGAGTTCACTTCTCCCGAGCTCATTTGTCGGACTCCATCGGACTTCTCCAAAAAGTGCAGCGAACATCTGAGGAACTAACCTACATGTCACATGTTTCAATTCTGACTGTAACTATTCTAACCTTTTCGAATTTTTTTAATGAGTGGTAAGGGTTAAACTAAAGAACCTAGTTGATTTCATCAGTAATGGTCCTAAAACCAGGCAAACTTAAGAATTTTTGAGGATCAAGACTTCATAATCCCAAACATTTAGCAATAATTTCTTGGATTAATGACTGAAATTCCCCTTCAAAACTGCGCTTGCACGGAAATTACATTCAACCGGAGTTTGTTTGGAACCAGAGGTCCCCGAACAGCAATCAATACAATACATCACTGTACTAAGATATTCTAATACTTGCTCCGGTACTTTTCTGGTGTAACAAATTCTAGTACGGCAGAAGGGTATGCCAGATTACATGGGTGCCACAAACAATTTAAATTCCGTTGACTGTGCAAAGTGGTAAATCACAAAAAGTCAAAATGATAGAAATGAAGGAAAAATCACAAATAGATCACAAGCGATCTTAGAAAACTACCAATCTATAGGATGCCACACACAAAACCCGTACATAAAGAATTGGTCAGTTAATTTTTATCACAGGAATCAAGTTTCGTAGTTTCTCTAGTTCTTTCCTCCTGTTTCATGAGTAATAATCATGCTAGATTATGACTCAGTCTCTAAAAAGAACGGAAGAAACAAGCTCTGCTGAGTGACAATGGTGTAACTAAGATCATCAGACGGAACGAAAACGGGAGGGGCGAAAAAAAAAAAATGCTTGGGACGATGATTGAACAAATTGTTTCATTTACCTTAAATTGCGTTAGTTATTACTATCACCGTGGAGTGTTGGAAACCGGAACTGATGTGAGGACCGTCCGACAACACGGAACTGCATCGCAGATCACTGGCGAAACGGGATAACTCCGAGGACGGTTGACGAAACGGAACTGCTGCGTGCATCACAGGCGAAACGAGATTATTCCGTGGACGGTTTGGAATTACTCCGTGACTTTGGCGAGGCGAAATATTCCGTGGGCAATCGGCGAAACAAGCCCTGTCAACTCGAACGAGGATCCAGAAAAAAGATGTTCATTGACCGGAGAATTCACGTAATCCGGTTCGGGCGTTGAAAAGTATATCACAAGCGATCGGTTATGTAAGTTCGTTTTTCGAACAATATTGCTCTTAGCAGATAACGAACATGAAAAAAGAGACCCGAAACGCAACAAAATATGCAGCTAGACTTGTAGAATCAAGTATTGGTCTTAAATCTGTCTCAAAAGAATGGTAGTAGATCCTTATTCAAATTAAACATTTTTAAAGCAACTGAAATGCTAAACTGAAGAATTTTGGGGAGATAGTTGGTTTTGCAACAAAGAAACAATTACGAGAGAAAAACCATGGTACCAGTAGCGCAACCAGGATCTCGTCTATCTCTCTCTTTTTCCCCTTTGAGTGCATAAGTTAGAGAAGGATAGAAAGAGGGGGGTTTTTATAACCCTTTATTCATCCTTGTCTAACTTACGGGTTTCAACGGAGATAAGAGAGAGAGAGAGAGAATTTTAGTAGCACAACCATGGATCTCTTTAATATCTCTCATTTCCCCTTTGAATGTCAAAGTTAGAAAGAGGGGGTTTTATCCTCTTGTCTATCCTTGTTTTACATACATATTTCAATGAAGATAAGAGAGGGTTAGGGATTACAGCTACTGATGGTATGATCAAAAGTAGATAGTGAAAAAAGTTTGAATGAATGTGTATCAGAATTGCCTTGATTTTTCTACGATCAAAGATATCAATTTTTCTTCACTCAAGCTTAATTTTTCTTGATTTTCTAAAAAAATCTTGATCTGATGATACTTATAACCGTGGTGAAACTCATATTTTGAAACAAACAAACAAAAAATGAGAGTTCTCACATTTTCAAAAGTTTTATTTTTTGGAAACCAAATGAATAAAATTATGTTACTTCAGATTGTGGAAAATTCTTTTAATTTCAGTTCTACATTTAAGGGCCCACCACAGTTTGACAGTGATTCAAATATTTGAGCCCTAGTCCTATACCTGTCCGCTAAAAAAGCTACCCAATACAAGATGGTAAAAAGTTCCGGTGCTAAAACAGCCATAAAGCCATAGCCATGAAGGTCAGTATTGGAAAATATACATAATAAATTTGGAATAGAAGAAACCAGCTCTTTTCTTTCAGGTTTTGACCCACAGTTACTTCTTTTGGAAATTAAGATGTTTGAATCTTCAGATAGCTTTTTATTTTTCAAAATAAGGTTCTGTGGGACCACATGTCTTCAGGTGAAATCTGAGCACCAGCAGGTACATTAAAATCTGCAAGACACGCGCCACAGTCTTGCGTTCTCTGAAATCATAGCTTTGCCTACTTTAACTGTCGGTTACAGAGTTTAGTCTTTTTTTGTAAATGTTTGGTTCCATTCAAGATCAAATTCTAAAGAGCATATTGATACTATTCTGAGCTTTCAACAACCAATTTTTTGGGTCAAAATTAATGTTCAGGATTGGGAGTTTGACAGTTTTGTACAAATTCAATCAACACCTTCAAAGTCACAATTATTTTCCAGTAATTTTGACCCAAAAAATAAGTCGCAGGAAACTTGAAATGGTATCAAGATGTTCCTCAGGATTCTATCTGGTACGCAACGTTCAAACATTTTTAAAACATTGACAGTCAACAAAGTGTGACTGACGGTCAAAGAAGGCAAAGCTAAGGTTTCAGAGAGCGTGCGACAGTAGCGCATATTTGGCGGATTTTAATGTCACTACAGGTCGCTGAGAATTCAACTTAATAGTGAAGCAGGGTCATTTGACTTACCAAACTCTTCACAAAACTTTTTTAAAGATTTATATTTACGTTATTAATTCATTAAAAAAAAAAAAAATACCCAACAGAGCAATTTACTGAGCAAGTCGAGAGAGATGACCTAAAGGCTAAAGCCTCCTATCAACTGACATTTTTCAGAAGATAAAACTTTTGAAGAGAAAACATTAATTATTTTTTTTACTTCATGAAATACTCCTCCAGGAAAAGATGTTCAGTCACTTTTCACAACTTTTCATAAGTCTGATATGAATTCTGAACCCTCAACATGGAAAAAAAAAAAAAAAAAAAACTAAAACAACGACCAGTTACAGAAAAAAAGACCTCCAGATTTGAGCTCTAAAAGTTATCAATTTAAAACTCCAAACTTTTAAATATTGGTTAGCATTAATGCTCAAAGGTAGAAACTAGTCCAAAAGAGGAACAGACAAGAGGGAATTCAGAATGATATAAAATAAAAGGACTACGATTAAAGCTTTATTTGAAAAGTTGATCTATTTTTCTTCAATATCACAAATACAACACTTAAAATCCGTGGGAAAGTTCAGTTACAATCCTTTAATACTATGATTTGTGGATTCATCGGAAGAAAAACATACGAGGGAACTGTCAGAGCTATACAAAACACGTCGACTCAATGGAGCAGGCAGAACTATAGCAACAACTTTTTTCTGGAGTAAACTACAAGACCTGAGTATCCTTGATGACTTTCGGTTAGCGAAATCGACCGCCTGATTGGCACTCCTTATCATGACACACATAAAAATCGTATTTTGCTTTGTCATCAAAAGCCATTTGATGGCCATAGGCAGGTATTGCTTGTATTTTGCTTTCCCAATGGCCATCGGAAGAGGCAGAGCCTAATTTAATTATTAATTTAATTTCACAAGGTGGCAGTACTGTACCACAAGGCAATGGCCATCAACGTTGATGAGCTCTCGTGCTCGTCAACCGTTTGGCCATCGCCGATGACGGATAATTTGTCGCATGCCAAGCAGTCATCGGCGTAAAGTTACTCGATAATAGCGCTTTTTTAGGATTGGTCAGAGGAATATTATCGCCGATAACAAAGCAAAATACGACTACAATCAAACTGCGCAGTCGATTTCACCAACCGGAAATCGCGAAATTGGGAATACTCGGGTCTTACAGTGTACTCTTCTTTCAAATGTTCAATTCCACCTACTCATCGCGCATATTAAAATGGAAAAAGGGGGAAGAAATGATTTGAGTCCTAATCATATTGGGACAAATTCTATGGAAAGACAAGAGTGAATAGGATGAAGAGTCAGTAAAGGGAAAGGAAGTTAAGAAATGAAAGAAAAAGGCAAGACACGCCAAAGGTCGATGATTCTGACAAAGGATGGAACAGGAATCAAGGAATAACACACAGCTTACAGGCAAAGGACTGATACAGAATGTGGAGTGGCGGCTGAAGAACGAACGTAACACAAATTCAAGGCCAAGATTCCTTCAGAACTAAACGCACAATCTTTGGTTGCAAGGAGAATCAAACATAAATGGGGAAAAGTTTAAGCCAGAGGACCAAATTTGTGAAACAAACACTCGTATTCTCAATGGTTATCGTTAATTTTTTTTTTTTTTCTTAACTTGTCTTGCCAATTTAAAAGTTAAAATGTAACTGTCATCATGAGTGAGAGGGGGTGGGGAGGGGGTAAGGAGGGTGGTGTAGATTGGAGAGGATAGGGGAAGGATTAAGCTTCTTATTCTATAACTTACTTATTCCTAAACATGGGTCGAGTTTGCTAGAAGTCTAAGAGGTTCTTTCACAAGGACATTTACAGTTAGGTCTCATAGGAGTGAAAAAAAAAGTAATAAATAAAAAGAAACCAATATAAGTAAATAAAAATGAGTGAGTGCTATCCCAAGACACAACTGAATGGAAATATTTGTACTTAATAAAAACGTTAAGTAAACGAAGACAGTCACAAAAAATCGTAAACGTTTAATTAAGATGCACGAAAAGATCTTTCACCTTTTCAAGTTAACTGCCTAACAGCTTGGAACATACAGTAAAAAAAAAGAAGAAAATATCAAGCATTGACCAACAAAAAATAAAATTAGAACAAAAAAAAAAGGAAAAAAATTTAATGAAATTTGGACGCCTAATTCCTCTGGGATTATGAAGCACGTTTAAAAGATAAAACCGGACGTTAGTTAACCAGTCATGAATCTTGCGGCTGTTAACGAGGAAGTTCCGTAAGTTAGCGGCTCACGATGCACGACTCGACCACGACCGAACGGCTTAATAAGGAGCGTATCGGCGCGGCGGCGATGGTCCACGAAGACCGACTCTACAAAAAGACAATTATCAAGAATTAGTACGGGGAAAGATGATGAACACACTTTCAAGAAAGGAAAAATTTATCATACTCGTGCACGAGTGAGGAGGCTCACATTAAGCTAGATCTTTAAATCGAATCCTCGAACGATCGTTACGGAAAAATTTGACACGCACCGTCGATATCTTCACAGGCCGATGATATGCGAGTTACGTAGGTGCTTAAATGATTTCCTTTGACCATAAATCACTTTACCTGTTATTGTTGGCATTCGATTTGTCAATAGGCGGAAAATTTCAGCAAGTTGTTGTTTTTTGAAGCCTGGTTTCCAATGAAACATAAGTCTATGCAATGCCGCAACAAAGTTGAACTACATGCCAATGATGCAATCCTTCCCAATTAAACGCAAAGGCTTCCAATCAGAATGTAAAGACAGAACTAGGTTAGGAAATTTTCAAGTTCTAGTGTTGCTGAGCCAGAGACAATATACAGGGTGTCCCAAAATTCATAGTAAATATTTTTACCACGTGTTTTTGGGGTCAAAATAAGACTTTTTTTCCCTATAAACATGGGTCCGAAATTGTAGTCTTTTCAAGTTACAGTGTTGCAAATTTTCCGAAAAACAAATTGAAAAATTGTCATAACTCCCTCGTGAATTGTTCTGAATGTTCGTAAATAAGTACTCTGATGTAATTTTAGGCGCTCTTGCCGATTTTGGCCGTGAAAATGCATTATGCAAAAATTTAAGGGGGGTTTCGGGGGTTTTTCTTGATTTTTGTGACTTTTTTGGCCACATTAAGTGAAAACATGCTTCCGGTTTCATTAATACCAAAAACGATTAGCATTATTCAAAAGTTCGTACAAAAATATGTATTTTTGGTCCTTATGAGTTTTTCCATTTCGCAAACCATTTCCGAGAAAATCGTCCCTGAAGTTGGAGAAGTCGGCCAAGAATTGACAAAATCAAAGAAAAGGCGTTTATCGGCTGACTTCTCCAACTTCAGGGACGATTTTCTCGGAAATGGTTTGCGAAATGGAAAAACTCGTAAGGACCAAAAATACATATTTTTTTTACGAACTTTTGAATAATGCTAATCGTTTTTGGTATTAATGAATCCGGAAGCATGTTTTCACATAAAGAGGCCAAAAAAGTCACAAAAATCAAGAAAAACCCCCGAAACCCCCCTTAAATTTTTGCATAATGCATTTTCACGGCCAAAATCGGCAAGAGCGCCTAAAATTACATCCGAGTACTTATTTACGAACATTCAGAACAATTCACGAGGGAGTTATGACAATTTTTCAATTTGTTTTTCGGAAACTTTGCAACTCTGTAACTCGAAAAGACTACAATTTCGGACCCATGTTTATAGGAAAAAAAGTCTTATTTTGTCCCCAAAAATGCGTGGTAAAAATATTTACTATGAATTTTGAGACACCCTGTATAATAGAGACCAAACACTATCTATCTTGCCCATGTTTACGCTCGGTGGCAACTTTTTTTTGGGGTCTCAACAGAACGACGCAAACATGGAACGTGCGTTGAATGATGAGAAAAGTTGTTGAGGTTTTTGCCACCAAAGCACTGAAAGTGCATCAGTCAACGTATGGTCTATGTTGGTTGATGCTCCTTCATGCTCCCTATGTTAATTCCTGTTGAGCTCCGAAAAAAAGTCAGCTACCCCACGCACGGCTAGTGTGTGGTCTCTATTATATATTGTCTCGGTGCTGAGCAGTAGAGAGCTGGGGCCACATTGTCTCCTTAACGTCCTATCTTCCTCGTGTCTTTAACAATTTGACACTCCCTTTAAAATTCTGATTGCTGATTGGTTGATCATTGCGGACTTTGGGAACAGTTTTCTTTCTCCCCTTTTTGCCAGTCAAAATACTACATGCAACACCCAAGGACTTGTGTCAGATTGGGAGCCAGGCTTAAAACTTATGTGCACTTAACATTTAGAAGCATTAAAAGAGAAGAAAAGCTTTCGGAGAAAAGCCACAACACAGACTAACCGAAACTGATCCTCTAAATCAGTGTTGCAAGAATCAACAAACGAGATGACTAAAGACGGAGCACAGTTTAGAGAAATAAGCAAGCAGAGAGTAGTTATCTCCGGGGGGGGGGGGGGGGGGGGGGGAGACAGGTGCAAACACATCTAATGATTACAATGGATTCAAACAGGGGGCGGTTCCAAAGCAAATGGTTTACAATCTCCTCAACTTGAAGGTCAAGGAAAAATGGAGAAAAGATTAGATTGATGCATTTTTTTGCAGAAAGGGCACATAATACAGAGATTATGCTCATCCTTATGCATCCTGATTTTAAAGTAACCCCAGATTAAGATCAGTGAAGTTGCTGTTTCTTATTTATCTGAAACACAAGACGTAGTGTATTCCTTCAAGGTAGATAAAACAAGGTATGTGCAATGCACGATATTCACCGCTAGGGTCGTTCCGATCGCTAGCGGGCGACGACGTAGGCTGGTCAACTCCTGGTTACGTAAGCAGGTCGACATTTAAAATCCCGCTCCCTCCCGGGAATCAAACTGCATATACCTGGTTTCATCTACCTTGGTATTCGTTGTTAGACGATGAGAAACACCAAGCCAACTCATCCCGATCTCACAGAACAGCGCTTTAGAACTAGGATTTCTAAGGAAGAGTAAACTATCAACTTTTTACACCTTTTCAGCAAGTTCTTGAAAATCACTACAACAAACGTTTGTAAAAGACCAACAGGCCATACATTTATCTAGAGTGGCAGTCTAATGAGTAACCCGCCTAACCACCAGAGGATTTTTAGGTTAAGGTGTTATTTTGTCCTTTTATTCCCATATATTTTAGTGCAAACACACACTGGATAAAAATATGTTTCATCGTCTGTTCGTTGCATCAAAATACATGGAAATAAATGGACGAAATAACACCTTAAACCTAACCTAAAAATCTTCCAAGGCGGTTGCACAGGTTACCCATTCAACTTCTACTCTAGATAAACGTGTAGCCTGTTGCAACAGACCTGTTTTGCTTCATTAGTTGCTTGATTTTGCTTAGAATTTCGTTTGCTACAACAGCACTATGACTATTTAGCATGGCTCAGCCTTCAGTTATCTCAATTAAAATAGATATTTTACAAACACTTTTTAGCCTCAACAGAGAAATTCATTCACAGATGAAGAGTCCAGCGGAAAAGGGAGAAAAGACCATTTCTACGTGGTACAAATTATGAAGATTCTTCGGTATTTAGAAAAAGGAAAAAATTGAAAAAACCGAATGCATGAACTCCTACAAAACAACAATGATTCTGGGACCAAAAACAATGTATAGTCTCGGCAGTGTGTGCAAGTTAAATTTCACACGGTCTCAACCAATCAGAGAGCTTATGCACATAACATAACCGTGCGCGAGTTATACTAGGGACATAACATTAATTAGTCCCTGGAAACTATCAAAACTTTTCCCGGAAAAAAATCATGATGACTTACACACTCGGTTTTCTACATAAAAAAATCCTAACAAAGAACTTGCACAACTTGAGCGATAAAGTGCTGGACTTTCTTCTTGGCCCCTGGGCACTTCAAATGGAAACAATTCTGCAGGACGAAGATTATCTGAGCATGATAAAAACACTTGAGGATAAAATACTAGAAACAAATTAATCATATGAATTTACTGAGCTTGGGGGTTTGGGAATTTCTCTAGACAATTCTATTGGGGCTGAAGTGTTCCACTCCCTTTTTATCACATCAGCTCTTAAATGGACCGATATAGTGCAACATCACGAAAATAATTGGATCCAAACAAAATTCATGTCTCACGCACTCTCCCATGGTTTCCCGTAAGCTTAACAGGTATACAACCATTTATTTGTCAAATCAGAGATTTTGACCCTTTCCACTTGAATGTTGAATATATTCGACAAAAAAAAAAAAAAAAAAAAAAAAAGTGCTCAGCCAAAATATCAAATATATTTGACAGGAAAATGAACCAAACCAGTGGCGCAAATGTCAGATACATTCGCCCTGATTCACCCAGACCATTGCATGGCACTACCTGGCGGAAAGCAGGAGGAATAAATACTAAAGTAGCCAATGTTACTCCCATACAGGGGTGCAAAATTTTCCAAAACTTCGGAAGTTTCACGCGATCCATAACTTATTTCCTCACAGGATTTCAAAAAATTTCCTCACAAAAATTTGAAAGTGATGACTTTTTTTTGGTTATTTCAACACCGTTTCCCATTTTTTACACTATTTTTCTGGGAAATCCTTAGAGCCATTATTTAAAAAAAAAAAAAAACAAAACAAAAAAAATTGGACAAATTTCCTCACTTTCCCAGAAATTTTCTCACTTTCACGCGATCCGCGGATCGATAGATCGGGCACATTTTGCACCCCTGCCCCCATAATACAGTGGAAAGGATTAAGTGAAACTTAGTACAATTTATAGTTGGAGATAAGACACTCTTTATGAGAGGTCCTGGCAATGTTCGCCATCCAAAAAAGTTTTTTCTCCCCTGCATGAAAATTGAAGACCCAAGACACTTTGACGACGACTATCAGTGAGGGAGGACTCTACGAAGCTTCCTACGTACTTACGAACACTTACGCTACATACACCATCTGACCAACAAAAATTGCTAGAGAAATCCAAATTTGTGAGACATTAAAATGAGCACAGCAAACAAAATTGAAAGGACTAGTTATGATCTTCATTGAATAACTAGAAGACCATTGAGAAGTGAAACCTTGAAATGTAATTAAAAATAATCTTACCTGTGACTATCATAAGAATCACGGCTGTAGTCATCGTAGAGCGTTCGAGAACTGAAAGGAGAAAATAGATGGCGATTAAAAACACCAGAAAGTAGGAAAGTTGGGAAATTAGAAAGAATAGGGAAGAAAATTACCGATTCTTCATGGCGATCAAAATAATGACATTCTTTGTGGAGACGCCCCCCCCCCCCTCAATTAGAAAAAAATTACAGATTACTGAGATTATCACTGTGTTCTTTGGTGTCAGTGGTTTTGCATTAAAAAAAAAAAAAAAAAACTTTTTACTCTTCCCTCTCTCTTTACTTTTGAAAGCTTAAAATACACCTTGCTGAATAGAATTACTGAGATTAAAGAGCATTTCTCCTTGCACAGCCATGATACCAGGAATAATTTCATAGCTCCAGCAAAACTTAAATATTCAATTTCTAACGCAAATATTAGTAATGTGTCGTCATTCAAATTTTGAATGCCCTCCCAGCCAGCATGAAAGACCTATTGAAGAAAGGAGACATAAAATCATTTTTTAATAACTTGAGGGCCTTTGTCCTAGAGGGTGTCTACTACAGCGAGGAAGAGCTACTGTTTCCAGACTAAATGTTATCTGTGAAAGTGTACCATGAAACCATTTTTGTAACATTGTATAAGCTCTTTTTCATTTCTGTTCGTAATTTGTAAAAAAAAAAAAAAAAAAAAAAATCTGACCTATACAAACCCAGATTCAGGTATAAATGTACAAAAATAAAAATAAAATTGAAAAAAAAAAAAAAAAACTTCACTGAATCAAAGGAATCAGGGAATAAATAATTAACTACACACCTGTAGCGGGATGAGATGCCAGAGGATGGTGGAGATCTGCGGCTGAAGATATCACCGTACGAGTCTCGCAATGAGGAGGAGCGAAGACCGATACTTGAAGACGAGAATGAGTCTCGACTCCTGGAGGTGAGTGGTGGAGGTGGAGGGAAGTCTCGACCTCTGATCGGTCCAAGGTCTCTGATGGGAGGAAGCCTGCGTTCAAAATCATCGTACGCACTCCTACTGATAGGAGCTTGATCGTACCTGTCACGGTCTAATCTGTCCCGGTCAAGTCTGTCATAATAACGATCGTAAATGTCCTAAAATGTGGAGACAAAGGGAAACGAAAATAAAGTTAGAACTCAGTACGATGAAATGAAGTAATGTAAAAATGAAAATGGATAAAAATGATAAAATGTAATAATATAAATAAGAAAATAGATAAAAAAGATGAAATGATAAAAGTAATATAAATACGCGACAGCACCTAAAAAGAAGGTAGAGAAAAATGATGAAATGAAGAAATATAAAAAAGCTGAAATACGATGCTGAAATCAAGAGACAATATACTGGGTGTACCAGACCACCGGGATAGGGCATTTTTCTCAAAAAACTACTGCGCCACATGATTTGAAACATGAAAGTTAATATGGGAATTGACCCCAAATTTTCCGTTTTTGATATTTTCGAAAGCCCCCGAAAGCCCCTTGGGGGATTTTTTTGGAGAGGGGGGGGGGGTGGTGCTCAAACACATTTTTCAAGTTTCCTCAAAAAAGTCTCATGTAAAGGTATCAAAAAAAGTTCATATTCGAAAATTAGAGGCAATTGGCAACATTTTGGCTCCTGAAATTTTCTTCCAAAAACCCCAAATTTTTGGAGTTAAAAGAGGCTTTTTTTTAAATTGTTTGAATTGGCCCTTGTGACCATCCTGCTTCCAATTATTCAAAGACCATGACAGATTCTGAAAGAACAGATCAAGACCTCTTGATTGATGCAGGGGTGCAAAATGTGCCCAGGCGTCCACATTTTCACGAGACCACCAAGCTGGACCTGTCCACAATTTGCTAGCTGTCCACAAAATCTGCTGACCTTTTTTTTTTTTTTTTTTTGCTTATTTTAACGCGCTGGAAAAAATTTTGGCTCAAAACAACGCGCTTACTCAATTTTCAGAAAAATTAACGTGCTCACTAAATATTCAACAAAAATAACGCGCTGACTTATTATTTCAGAAAAATCATTCTTTTCTTTGGCTCAAAACAGCGCGCTTGCTTCATTTTTTAGAAAAAATCAACGCGCTTGCTCCATTTTTAGAAAAATTTTAAGAAACAAAGCGTTAACTCTAGTTTCTATTTAATGCAGTATATTGGCAGCTCTCTGGCTTAAAGGAGGATTTACCAGTTATTTTTAAAAAAAAAAAAAACAACTTATGCAGAAAGCCAAACTTATTTATTGGAAATCTGTTTTGTGGAAACTTGTTTTGACTTTTGTAGACAGCTTGTATGGTAGAAATCGATTTTTGTGGAAATCGATTTTTGTAGAAATCGATTTTTGTGGAAATCGATTTTTGTAGAAATCGATTTTTGTGGAAATCGATTTTTGTAGAAATCGATTTCCGCAAAGTATACAGATTTCCTCAAATTCAATTTTCGTTCCCTAAATTTCTACAAAATCGATTTTGTGCAAACCGAATATTGTGTCTTTTGGTGGAAACATATACTTTTGCAATATTTTATGTGGAAACCGACTTGTGTTTTTTGGGGGAAATGATTTCGTGAAAACCAATGTTTGTGTTTCCTTTGGAAATCGAATTTCACTTTTCCACAAATTCGATTTTGTGGAAACCGAATATCGTGTCTTTGTGGAAACCGATTTTTGCATTTTTTGTGGATATCGATTTTTGCTTTTTTTCTGAAAATTGATTTTGTGGAAACCGTTTTTTGTGGAAATCGATTTTTTACTAAATGGGTTTCAACTAAATCGATTTCCCCAAAACAGGTTTCCATAGAATTGATTTTGCTCTATTCAAATAACGAGTTTTCCCAAAAATCGCAGCATATAATCGTGGCTGCAAAGCGGTACCAATAACGCACGCAAATGTTTTACGGACGTACTTTTCACGAAATCAGTCTGAGAGCGCGATGTTATGCGCTGCGCCGCGCGTAGGATACGCTAGCGCATGGCGTGAAAAGCCTAGAATACGATGCCGTCGATGCCAAAGTCCTCTGCAGTGCAGTGTACCTATCAGATTTTTCATACTACGCTTCTACATTTTGGGGGGCCGTCCACATTTTCACGCGACCGCGCGGTCGTCAGATCGGGCATATTTTGCACCCCTGGATTGATGTGCCACATGTTACCTTAAAGTGAAAAAATATCAAAATTTTGGGGCTTCGTTCGCTCCATCGCTTACGCCAATTCTGCAATTGAAGCCCCAAAATTTTGATTTGGCGATGAACACCTCATATTTTAACTTTAAGGTAACATGCGGCACATCAATCGAAAGGTCTAGATCTGTTCTTTCAGAATCTGTAATGATTGTTGAGAAATTGTAAACAGGGTGATCACAAGGGCCGATTCAAAAATTTCAAATAACGTAACTCGAAAAATTGGGGGTTTTTGTAAAAAATATAAAAACAAAAATGTCGCAAATTGCCTCAAATTCATGAACATGAACTTTTTTTGATACCTTTCCACAAGACTTTTTCCAGAAAACTTGAAAAATGTGTTTGAGTCCCCCAAAAAACCCCCAAGGGACTATCGGGGGCTGTCGAAAATATCAAAAACGGAAAATTTGGGGTCGATTCCGTACCCGACTTTTTTTTATCAAATCATTTGGTTCATTAGTTTTAGAGAAAAATGCCCTATCCGGGTGGTCTGGTAAACCCTATATACTAGACACCACTATTTATCTTACTTGTGTTTACACGGGGTGGCAACTTTTTTTTTGGGGTCTCAACAGAACACCGCAAACATGGTCCATACGTTGACCGATCAGCAAAGTTATGGAGGTTTTTTTTACAAAATGAGACTGCAGCACCGAAATTGCATCAGTCAACATATAGACCATGTTGGATGGTGCTCCCTCATGCTCCCTGTGTTAATTACTGTTGAGTTCCCGAAAAAAAAAAAAAAAAAAAGTTAGCCACTGCACGCACAGCTACTACGTGGTCTCTATTATACATTGTCTCTAGTTGAAATATGGAGTTTTAATCATTAAACCGGACATGAAAGAAAAATTTGTTCTAAGACCAAACATAGGTAATGGATAGCAATTGAGTGGGTTCCTGGTGATGGGTTTGTTGCGAACTTTTGCTACAGCCTTGTGGTGGGTTGATCCCTCCGTGAATCACATGAAAAAAATGATGGGAGTAACTGGGCATTCCAAAATGCTCTCAAAAACTCAATACAAACGTTTAACAAAATTACAAGATGGTGGTCGAATGAGCAGGAGACGATGAGGGAGTCCCGTCTTATTGCAGCTTTCTGTGCTGAGAAAAGTGATTCATCATTGTAACTTTCTTGAGTGCATTTACTGACTTTGTGAGTGGGTTTAGGAACTTTCTGATTCTCTCAACGTTATTTTCAAGTGATCCAACATAGGGATCAACTCTCCATAATGCTGTTAGCACAACGAATAATTTCCAAGAATTTTAAGAGGATGTCAGCTTTCAACAGCTGCAATAGGTCAGAGGTATTTAAAACCAAAACTTCAACTATGATCAACCAACTAAACAAAGGAAAAGAAAGAACCTCACCCAGAAATTTTTTTTTTAAGTTTGCAAAAGGGGGAAAAAGATACGCAGGTGAGTGAAAGTGGAACTTACTTTGGGTCCAAGAGAAATCATTCGATCTCTCAAAAATTGAGGTGGTGGTGGGGGTGGGTATGGGTCTCGTCCGAACATTCCACGTGGATCACTAAATCTGCTGCCGTAGCGGTCCATAGTTCCTCCTCGACCTCCCTTTGGACATTCCTTTGACCAGTGTCCATCTCTGCCGCACCTGTAACACCTTTCTGGATCTCCCATTCCAGGTCTCTGCCTAACGCGACTTGTGGATACCTGGACTTTGATTTGCTGACCGTCTACTTCCAGATCGTTTAATTCTTTCAACATTTTCTCCAAATCGACAGCATCAATGTGCTAGAAATAAATGAAAGTACCAGATATTTCAGCAAGTTATGAGTTATTAAGTTCCTAAGAAAAGGTTCACCAGTTTTTCTGTGCTACAGCAAACTATTTCCAGATTTTAGGGAAATTTGGGTAGACAGATTTGAGAGCTAGAATAAATAAAACCAGAAAAAAACCTTCTAAAATTTTAACCTCCATTTTTTTTCTTTGGTATCTTTTCCATTTTACCAGAGACGATAGGGATGGAGCACTAATTGGCTGCAGCAGAGGCACACTATAATTTTGCCGATTCAACGAAACAACAATCAACACCCTTCTGATGTCACACGGTGTTGAATGAAGAGTACCCTCCTCTTCACTTCTCAGCATATCCCCCCTGCGTATACTGAATGTCACAAACCACCATGCGACATCAGAAGGGCGTTGACAGTTGTTTTGTTGAATCCTTAAGAATATAAACATAGTGTGCCTCAAATCTGCCCTATATATTTTAGCGTAGTGAACCGTCTCTTTTTGTCTCTGGATTTCACTGGGTCCGTAAGCATTAGGATATTTTAAAAGGAGAAAATCAAAGAGGTCCATGCACAGAAGACCGGAGTCCCAATACACTATGAAAGTTGCATAAAATTTTGAATCTATTTCTCATTGGCTCTCACATTTATGGACTTAACAAACAGACTGAGTACCAACAAGTTTAAAATTGAGTTGGATATGTAAAACCACGATATGTGACAAGTACAAGGTAAAATAGGGGAGGGAGGAAGGTTGGTACAACTGCCAACTGCTAAAGAAAGTTTGAAGACAAAAATTACTTACCACAAATCCAAAGTTCCGAACAATATCGCATTCAACAACATTTCCATAGGGCTCGAACAGAACTCTTACTTCCGGAGATTTGGTATTATCTGATAGATTTCCGACGAATATTTTTGTGGTGTTGCTGTTGGGACCTTTTCGGGAAGTAGCTGCTTCAACTTTGATTGTTGAACCATGTACCATGCGACCGTTTATTCCTCGGATAGCATCCTCGCCTTCTTCTTTCTTTTCCATATGCTACAACAAAAATACATGAAGATGGAATTATTATGAATACTAAGCCAGAGGTCATTACAGAAGCGTAGGCACACTAGGACCAATAATCTTTCCAACGTTATTTCTCTTCTTACATAAAAAATACAAACATAAAAGAATTTAACCGTTGGATTTTCATGGAGGAATGCTTTAACCCATTGACAAGTATATACGAGTCTGACTCATCCAGTTACTAAGCAACCTATAACGTAGTTCCCTTTTCCCCCTAGAGATAGCACCATGGACATTGATCATGGGGTAATTAGAGACACAGTGGCTGACATTTCACAGTTTTTTCTTTTTCTTACATTGGTCTGATATTAGTCGTGAGATCTTAACGTCAAAGGACACCGCGCTTTGCTTATGGGAACTGGCTCCCAGTCAAATTTTTTTAAATTGAAATATGTGTCGTAAAAGTGTCTCCTGAGAAAAAGCTCTCACGGGCGGAAAAAAAAATAATGACAGGATTTCGAGATATTCGCGTCTAAAGTTGGGGACTATTTGCCCTCCGCCTCGTATTCTCGTACGTAGCAGGCCGCTTAACTACTACGCCAACTGGAAACCTTCTCGGTCGAATCGCCCGACTCAGCGCGCATTGATATTTGCAGTCCCTCCCAACTGCTTATTTGTTTACCGCAGACCCACTGCTCTGCCTTGACCACTCCCTCAACTGATTACTTACCTACATCAACATTTTCTTTTTCTCTGCGAACTATCTGCTCTCTTCCTCTCTCTTTCTCTCTCTCCCTCTCTCTCCCTCATTGTAAATGTAGTTCCGATTAATAATAGTTCATTGTTGTTTCTCTCGCAATATTTGACACCTAGTTTTTGCGTCCTTTTTTTTTGTTTATTTGTTTATTTCTCTTTTATTATTCATGGATTTATTTATTTTGATTGAGGGGGAAGGGGTCGTTAGCACACGACGTAGTGGTTCATGAGCATTATACTATCGTTCTACTTCCAAAGCTATGTTTGTTTCGATATCTCCTCTATTTAAACCTACAAGAGAGAGTCGATCTTCAGACTGTTCATTTGGGCTTCCGAATAATCGATACATTTCCATAGGTTCAAATGGGATGGAAAATTCAGTTGATTGTTCACGATCCGCCGCTGTCACTGTCGCCATCGGATCGATTCTTTTTGGTAGATTTTTATGGAGGAGCCATCGATACACCAAGATACACGATTGTCCGCGTTCGTGTGGCACACTTTTTTTTTTCTCTCTCCGACCCCCCTTTCCTATTAAACTTCAGTACGGCTCTATAAACTTGTCAAAAATTACGTTTCTTTGGTTTGATTTTTTTAGGGGGGGAGAGGTTTGTTTTTGTTTATTTCTTTTCATTTTTTCTTTTTTGACGACTCTTTAGAAAACTTGTATCACATCGCTTGAAACATCGCTTTGGAAGTAGAACGATAGTATAATGCTCATGAACCACTACGTCGTGTGCTAACGACCCCTTCCCCCTCAATCAAAATAAATAAATCCATGAATAATAAAAGAGAAATAAACAAATAAACAAAAAAAAAAAGGACGCAAAAACTAGGTGTCAAATATTGCGAGAGAAACAACAATGAACTATTATTAATCGGAACTACATTTACAATGAGGGAGAGAGAGGGAGAGAGAGAAAGAGAGAGGAAGAGAGCAGATAGTTCGCAGAGAAAAAGAAAATGTTGATGTAGGTAAGTAATCAGTTGAGGGAGTGGTCAAGGCAGAGCAGTGGGTCTGCGGTAAACAAATAAGCAGTTGGGAGGGACTGCAAATATCAATGCGCGCTGAGTCGGGCGATTCGACCGAGAAGGTTTCCAGTTGGCGTAGTAGTTAAGCGGCCTGCTACGTACGAGAATACGAGGCGGAGGGCAAATAGTCCCCAACTTTAGACGCGAATATCTCGAAATCCTGTCATTATTTTTTTTTCCGCCCGTGAGAGCTTTTTCTCAGGAGACACTTTTACGACACATATTTCAATTTAAAAAAATTTGACTGGGAGCCAGTTCCCATAAGCAAAGCGCGGTGTCCTTTTTTTAGAAAACAAAACAATTTAAAAGAAAAAGCAAATAATCTCAAAAATTGGCTGGGGCGTGGTTGAAAACTGAAAATAACATCATGTATGAGAATGGGCATTATACCCTAAAATTCTTTAGTATTTTCTTCACAAGCAAAAAAAATCACGAAAATGGGCTGGGAACTGTTGCGAACTGAAAATAATATAAAAACTTAGCATGAGCGTTCTAACCTAAAATTAATGATTATTTCTGGGCGCGGCGGGCTAAAATTAATTCACATGTCAGTGGGTTGAAATTGAAAAGGCAAAGTTGCAGGCAAATTTTTTATTTTTTTTCTAATGAATGAATATTGAAAATTTGCCAAAGATTACCAGTATGCTGTACCTACGCTTCTGAGACGAACTCTAAGTGTCTTGAGTGGCAATTAAATCAAGAAAGGGAGAAAAGAAACTCGTAAAAATCTATCAATTCAAAATGAATGAGTTTCGGCTTGTTACAAACCATTCACTCACAGATGCAGATAGGTAGCAAGCACCGCTTCTTGTCAGAACCCAATACCCGAAATGGTTCTGCTCTGGGAAAACTAGCCTCTTAACCTAACCCTAAATCTTCAGTCAGTAACACTAGTTACCACTAAACTGCTACTTTAGATGAATGTGTTACTCGCTGATAAGGGACAATTTTTGTTGTTGTTGTGGGAATCGTCTAGCACCAAAATTTGTGCAGATCCATGTTGTTAACCTAGTTATTATTACAATGTATCCTCTACCTTGTGGTTAGAGCCATAAGATAAACAAAACAACTCATTGTGACTGTGAGAAAAAAAATGTTTTCTTTCTCTTTGGGGAGAGCTATAGGGAATGTTTTAATTTAAGAAACCAAAGTCAGACAGGAATCTTTACCTGCCTATTATATTTCAAGATAACGACTGATCTTAAAGTTTTTGACATATTTGAGCTGGGCAAGACTTCTACGGACAACCAAGAAGTCTTTTGAAGAGTAGAGGGAAGTGTATGGACTCAGCTAAGCAACATAGAGGTTACGATAACTATAATATGGTTGGAACTTATGAGTTAGAGAGAAAAAATATATTCACTAAAGTCTAGGTATGTGTGGTTAGAACTATTTCCCTTGCTTTGTTTTTTCCCCTTCTTACTTTTTTTTTTTTCAATTTTTTCACAGTTGTACAACAAACTGACAACACTGCTTTGAAATTTATCACCTGTTTTTGATCCAAAGAAGATTTTGAATTCACCTCAAACAAGGTTTGAAGTACAAGTGAAAAGATAATTTGGGAGGGGAGGGAGGGGGGGGGGGGAGAGAAAAGTTACCAAGGAGATACTGAGGCTTGTGTGGAGAGACCATCTCTTTTTGCCAAAAGGTTAATGAAACTCAACATAAATGCTAGAAAAATATGGGTGGGGGATATCATGTGACATTGACATTAGCTTCCACCTCAGACCTTTTCTGAGACTTAATAATAACATAATTAATGAAAGTTCGATCAATATTATTTTTATTTCATCTACGACTTTCAATTTGTTATTCGTAAAGATATAAATATAATTACTTTTTTCTCTTTCTTTCTTTTTTCTTTTCATTCTTCACACTTTCTATTTCTTATAATTTTTTTTTCTTTCTTTCTCAAATGACTTTTAATGCTTAAATGTTTAACCTTATTTGGGCTGTGTTCATAATTTTGTTACATGATCTTCACCTAATTTGATTGTTTCAAATTGTGATGTTTTGTTCATACACGCTTTTTGGTTTGTTACGTTGGTTCTTCTTCTCATCATAAGTTTATCTTAAGGAGTAGTATGATTTCTTTTTCTTGAATGATTTTGTCAATACACTTGTTCGAAAGTTGGTTACTAGTAAAATATTACTAAGATTATTAATATTATAATTGCACTTCAACAGGCAAAGAGGGATTCAAGTTCCTTGAAACCCCTCTAGCTGGACTTCAACAAACTGCGGACATACTCGAACGATCCCACTTATTCAGAAGGTTAAGCAATTCATCCAAAGACCTCTCACATTCTCTCACATGTAATATATCTCCTGCTATTTGAGCAGTAAAATCTCAGTTATCAATCAGTTTTACACCAGTCTCTACGAATTTTCCACAATTTACTTAGTTTAGGCAAGTTTGTCAATTTAAGGTTAGGTTTGGATTGATTCTGTTTTTCAACACAGAGTCAAGTGCAAATGTGGAATAGAGGCTCAATTTGGATTCAGCGTGTTTACAAACTTGCTTAAGTGCACAATTCCATTACAATTGGTCTAAAAATTAAGATAACATTCCCTCACATGCAACGGTTCCCCTGAAATTTGAGCAGGAAAATCTTAGTTCTCATTCAGTTTCTCGTCAGCCTCAACGATTCTTACAAACTTTCCCAAGTTTAGACAGGTTCACAAATTTGAGGTTAGGGTTCGATTATTTATGTTTTTGTAGTGGAATCGCATGTTGATGTAAAATGGAGGCTCTATTAGGATTCAGGATTTCAAAATAATAATGGCAGCATTTCATCAAATATCATCCAAGAAACTTGACTTTCACTTCGGATAATTTGGAGAGGTAATAACAGCATCCAGCACTGTAAAGTAAACGCAATGCACTCGCAGTGCAGGGTAAAGGGCGGGCACGGTTTGCTTCGTAGTAATCAATAAGATTAAAAACCAATTCACTGCAAAGATGGGATGATAACTTTTACACAACAGTCTTCAGGTCAGAGAAAACGAGCATTTACTTTCAGAGCCAGTGTTGCTGCTTCCTTTTTCAGTTTTGGGAGCCACTTGACCGGCACGTTTGCTTAATAGGGGCCATCTACAATTTTTTAGGAGCCGTAGTGATTTTTTTGCATACTGATCACGGCGCATGATGTTTCATTGAAAAGAAAACACGCGTAATGTAATGTTAGTAAATAAGCCCAGATAACTAAGGAATATGCTATAGAATAATAGTAAAGAAGTAAATAATTAATAAATATTCTCTTATTTCTCCACGCGCTTTTGGTGTTTTTTAAGGAAAACATAAACTTCATGTTTTTTTGCGGCAATTTTTTGGATATTTTTTTTTTTTTTTTTTTTTTTACGGCATATTTCAGCGGATTGTGCAGTTCAATTCTAATTTTATATCGTCTATTTACATGAACTCAAGCCACCGCCTCCTCCCATAAGGGGGGGGGAAGGCTTTCACCTCGGTAAAAGACGCGATTTGTACGAGCTACCTCGCCAGATTTGCCGGACAGTCGATTACGCGGCTTTTTTCGGGAAATTCGCCGATTCCCGCAGAATTTCGCTGGAAATCGCCGATTTCGCGAAAATTTACTTTACAAAATTGAACCCAAGTGGTCACAACTGATACTCCTGTGAGGATCAGATCGCAATACGACCGTTTTAAAAATTTCTCGGCATTTCGCTGTCGCGAAATTTTCCAAGCTCTACTGGCATGAGCATACGGGCGAACATTCAATTAGGCGCCACGTTTGACCGAAGCAATTGTTTCTTAGGCGCCAACGCCGAATTTTTAGGCGCAATTCGCGAGTGGCCCCTGGGGAAGCAGCAACACTGTTCAGAGCAAAGAAAAACTTACCACAAATCCGAAATTTTTAACGACATCACATTCCACAACTTTCCCATATTCTTCAAACAACGGCTTGAGATCAGCTCCAGACGTTTTGTCCGACAGATTCCCAACGAATATTTTAAAGGTACCAGGGGGCGAGGAAAAACCCGGCATCTTGGCAGCTATTTTGATTTTTCAGAAATAACCTGAAAAAGAAACAAAAACATTAAAGGAACAAACGCTAACGTAAAAGTTCAAATTTGACATTCCAATGGGGCTATTGCACACTTTTGCTATAAGCGATTTAATAGTCGATTATGGCGTAAAATCCTCAAGAAATAACGATGGCGGCACTAAAAACTTCCAAAATCCACTCCTAAACTCAATAAACGCAGTTATTTGCGCGAGCGTAATGGTGGCCGAAGGCACTAACAATGGGAGATTCCTATCTTAATTTCGTCACTCTTTCTATGTTGACAAGGATGATTCACAGAGTAAATAGTCATCAGAGTGATGATCCACATCCGATGAATGGTGCCGCAACACCTAGTGACACCGGTGTCAAATGAAAGTAGTCTCTTATTGGTCACTTCTTGGAGTTTCAGAATTGTTAGATGGGAATCTCCCATTGTTAGTGCCTTCGGCCACCAATACGCTCCCGCAAATAACTGCGTTTATTGAGTTTAGGAGTGGATTTTGGAAGTTTTTAGTGCCGCCATCGTTATTTTTTGAGGTTTTACGTCAGTATCGACTATTAAATCGCTTATAAGAAAAGTGTGCAATAGCCCCATTGGACAAGAAAAAACGTGGGAATGACTAAATCTCAAAACCCAGAGCGGTCAGTTCCATACATATTTTGGCCCATGACACTATTTAAATCATACGCTGATAACAAGATACGGGGACGACACAGGATTGATTATCAAGAAACATTTGCGGAAAACTTGTATACAAAAAATGTTTGTAACAAAATACAAGAAAAAAGTGGTATTTTTCAGCGGAATAATATTGTGAAAAGATGTTCGAAATCTCAAAAATCTCGAAGTCTCGTAAGTTCAACAAGAAAACTCTTGTGATTCTTGTAAAGATGAAAGTTAAAAAAAAAATATGTTAAAGGTAAGAGTGTCTACTATCTGTAAAATAAGGTGCTCCGCTACACAACAGCACCTAAAAAACAAATGCAACTCAGGAGAACGAGTTTGAAACAAAAACTGGAGTGGAGGAAAAACACATCCGAGGTTGGCTGGTTGGGTAGGGTCTGGGAGGATCTCGAAGTGTAGCCAACTCACATGGTGAGATCTGAGCTGCTTTTCTGGAGCAAGAGCAGGCGAGGAGCTGCACAAGTTGGACTTTTTCGGTCATGTTTTCAACACACCAGCGTTGGTTTGGGGGGGGGGGGGGGCTTCAATTATCCAAACATCCGTGACATAAGACGATTTAAGATGCAAAAATTTAACCAAAAATTGTTGGACTTTTTACAGATTTCTGCACGGTTTGGCGTTAACCCTATCATCATTATAAACTTTTGCATGATTTTGCACATCTAGGACCTCACTTTTTTGGCCACAGTTGTGTCGTAACAGTATGATAAGCGTTTGGAAGTTTATCTCTAAAATTTGACATTTTTCGGAATTTTTCACGAAAATGTCGAAATTTCAATGGGCTGGCAGGGGCAAAAGATATGGTCTGATCAAGTTTCGATTTGCAGGGTTTCTTATTGAAGCAAAAAGACAACTTTCCCCACCCCAGGCGTTTTGATTGGTCCCTTTTCAATTTTTCGCTCCGCCCTAATCAGTATACCTTGACTGTATTTTCTAATTTCTCGCTATTGATCTTCAAAATGAAAAGAAGCAGGTAGCAGGTGTCACAGGAACAGTAACGGGTGTCACGCTGTCCACTTTTACGCTAGTAAAAACCAATTAAAGACGTTTTCATTTTCTTTTTCAGTTTATTACATGAACTTCAGTGAAACTATCATTAAATTACGGTTTTTTTGTGAGATTTTATAAGAGAAACTTACAAGTTTTATACCTGGCGCTCAAACTGTAAAATCAGCCCTTTTCAGAATGCTGAGTGTGACACAAATAATGAATTTTCTTCTTTTACGGGGATAAAACAGTTGAAATCAACAAATTTAGTCAAAAATTTTTCTGAAGAGTAATTCAATGGTGTTCATAGCTTCCTTATTTCTTTATATTCTTGGAGAAGGTCGTTTATGCAAAAAAAAAAAAATAAATAAAAACACTTATACCCCCAGACTCACTTCTGCATGGAATGCAGAAATTGCAGAAATGGAAGGAATGCATTAACCGCTTGTATCCAACGAAATCCCAATTTCAACATGGATTGTTGAAATCTTTACATAAAGATTCTAAATAAACTAGAGCTGTCGCAAATTCTTACTCCAGGCAATTAATGGGTTGAATCGGACTAAATAACCTACAAAGAGAATGATGATGGGGGTGCAAAATATGCTCGATCTGACGACTGCGCGGTCGCGTGAAAATGTGGATCGCCCCCCAAAATGTGGAAGCGTAGCATGAAGAATCTGATAGGTGCACTGCACTGCAGAGAACTTCGGCATCGTATTTCTCGGCTTGTCACGCCATGCGATAGCGTATCCTACGCGCGGCGCAGCGCAGAACATCGCGCTCTCATACTGATTTCGTGAAAAGTACGTCTGTAAAACATTCGCGTGCGTTATAATAACGCAAATTTCTGACAAAACTTTTGGAGGGCCTTGCCCCCCCCCCCCAAGGAAAATCTGAAATGGCGCCCCTGGCATTATTGGTACCGTTAAGGGGTGTCTCCACCTGCGACTTTAAAAGCGCGAATAAACTGATTGAGCCAATGAGCTGCCTTGAAGTCGATAGGTCGAGTCCGATGTATCGACAACAAAGAAGCTCATTGGCTCAATCAGTTTATTCGCGCTTTTAAATTCGCAGGTGGAGACACCCCTTTACGCAGCCACGAAAATATGCCGCGATTTTCGGGAAAACTCGTAATTTGAATAGAGCAAAATCAATTCTGCGGAAACCTGTTTTGGGGAAATCGATTTTGTTGAAACCCATTTAGTGAAAATCGATTTCCGAAAAAAACACAAAAATCGGTTTCCACAAAAATAACAAAAATCGAAATCCACAAAAAATGCAAAAAATCGGTTTCCACAAAATCAAATTTGTGGAAAAGTGAAAATCGATTTCCAAAAAAAAACACAAACATTGGTTTCTACGAAATCAATTCCCCCAAAAAAATCAAAAATCGGTTTCCACGTATTGCAAAAATATGGGTTTCCACCAGGAGACACAATATTCGGTTGGCACAAAATCGATTTTGTAGAAATTTAGGGAACGAAAATCGAATATGAGGAAATCTATATACTTTGTGATAATCGATTCCTACAAAAAAACACAAAAATCGATTTCTACCATAAGCTTCCTACAAAAGTCAAAACAAGTTTCCACATAAGCTATTTTTTTTTTTTTTTTTTTAAATAACTGGTAAATCCTCCTTTAAGCCAGAGAGCTGCCATATCCTGCAATAAATAAAAACTTGAGTTTACGCATGGTTTCTTGAAATTTTTCTAAAAATGGAGCAAGCGCGCTGTTTTGAGCCAAAGAAAAGTTGATTTTTCTGAATATTAAGACAGCGCGTTTTTTGTTGAAAATTGAGTGAGCGCATTAATTATTTCTGAAAATTGAGAAAGCGAGTTGTTTTGAGCCATAATTTTCTTCAGCGCGTTAAAATAAGCCAAAAAAGAAAAAAAAAAAAAAAAAGTGATCACATTTTGTGGACAGGTCCAGCTTGATGGTCTCATGAAAATGTGGAAGCCTGGCCTGGACACGTTTTGCACCCCTGCCTTGGCCCAAGACCATGATTCAAATCGCGCAATCAACACCATCTCCTGAGTTTAGGAGTTGGTGCTGTAAGTTTCTAATGCTGAGCAGAAGCCTTCAGAGTATCGGGTTTTTATTAGGTGCTGTCGCGTAGCAAAGCACCTTATGCTATCGTCGCTGTCCGTACGGGTGTATGTGACGCTCGACGCTCTCAGTTTGTGCACGCGAAAAGTGGTAGTAAATATCAATCGATTTTCACGAAACTTTGCAGAAACGTTTGTCACTACCTTAGGATGAACTGCCAAAAATTTGGAAAGATTTGGTCCAGAAATTTGAAAGTTATTGAGGTTTTAGTTTTTACGTTTCATCAGTTTGTCGAGTTCAGTCCTTCGGTGAGTTTGCCGTGCAACGCGATCTCGGCGTTGCACGGCTTCCCCACTCCCGACTGTCCATCCCCACTCCTCGACTCACTGACTCACCGACCATCCTTCCCCCTTCCTCACTCCTCGCTTTGCTCACTCTCCAACTCTCCGTTCTTCTTCCAACTTCTAGCGGGCTGTTTGAGGTGAGCCCATCAAATCCGCGCATCCCTCACCATTCCAACATGTGAAACCGAATCAATCAGTATCTAAATTTGATGGTTTCTCGCTACCAGTAATTCGGTTCCATTGCAGAGAATCTTCTGGCGTGATACTATTTGAAAAATTTGCCGGACTCGAACATCACTATACCATAATTAATTAATTTGATTAGAGGATTAAAAAATCAATAAAAATGGGAATTAAATTCCAAAACTAGACAAATAGATTAATAAAATGAAAGTAAAAACCTAAAGTTCATAACAAGATGATAGGAAAAGAAATTGGAAAAGCGAACAAACAAACAAACAAACAAACAAACAAACGAAGAAGCGCAAAACTAAAAACAAAATTGAGAAAAAACTTTCCAATCAGATGCTGTCGCGCCGAAAATTGAAAACAAAATAAACAAAGAAAACCCATAAAATCAAACAAACAAACAAACTATAAATAAAAAAAATGAATAATAATAAAAACCAGAAACCAAAAAACCCAAAAATCTAAAAAGCAAACGCACAAAACAAACAAAGAAAACCTATAAAAATCAAACAAACAAACCGACAAACTAAATAAAAAACATACAAGCATAAAAAATTAAAACAAATGAAGAGGCAAACAAACAAACAAAGCAAAAAAAAACAAACAAAGCAAAAAAACAAACAAAACAAATAGAAAATAAAAAAACAAACAACAAACAAACAAAAACTTGTGAAAAAACTTTCTCATCAGGTGCTGTCGCTCCTAAAATTGATAAAAGAAAAACAAAAAAAACAAAAAAAAAAACAAACAAAGATAAATAAATCGGACCAGGTGCTGTCGGATTATTTCAAAAGCTAGCAAATAAAAGGAAAGAGGAAAAAGTTTAAAAAGATAAATAAATTAGATCAGGTGCTGTCGGTTTGTTTTGAAAGTTCAAGATGCAAGTCAGAGATGAGCGACAGTCTGGGGACCAATAAATAATATTACGTTTGACATGTGGAAGATGATGTAGAAACGGAATGGTAAGGTTTATTGGTCCCCAGACTGTCGCTCATCTCTGACTTGCATCTTGAACTTTCAAAACAAACCGACAGCACCTGATCTAATTTATTTATCTTTTTAAACTTTTTCCTCTTTCCTTTTATTTGCTAGCTTTTGAAATAATCCGACAGCACCTGGTCCGATTTATTTATCTTTGTTTGTTTTTTTTTTTGTTTTTTTTGTTTTTCTTTTATCAATTTTAGGAGCGACAGCACCTGATGAGAAAGTTTTTTCACAAGTTTTTGTTTGTTTGTTGTTTGTTTTTTTATTTTCTATTTGTTTTGTTTGTTTTTTTTGCTTTGTTTGTTTTTTTTTGCTTTGTTTGTTTGTTTGCCTCTTCATTTGTTTTAATTTTTTATGCTTGTATGTTTTTTATTTAGTTTGTCGGTTTGTTTGTTTGATTTTTATAGGTTTTCTTTGTTTGTTTTGTGCGTTTGCTTTTTAGATTTTTTTACAAGTTGCAGTGCCTCCTTCAGAAAGGAAACGCATCGATTGGTTGGCACAATTCCGACTCGTTGCTAATCAACTGCACACCGATGTGATTTGATGCAATTCAGAAGCAAGGCTACACTACTTGTCAGAACCCAATATTCAAAAGGCTTCTGCTCTACCATCATCATTTTTGGAGGCTTTTACCTCTGAATCAACCCTTAGATCACCAGTACTTAGCAAATGTTTGCAAGTTGCTACTAAATTTTAGTCAGTGCTGTATTTTTTTCTGAAAAGAGCTTGCTTTTTAGAGTAATTCAGAATCCTAGATTATTAAATTCGGACTTCTCAGGGAGGAGTACTAAATGATTTTTTGAAAATGGGTCCTAATCAAACTCTGACCTTTGATATAACGAATACGAAAAATGAAATTGACTAGTATTAGAATAGTAAGCTCTTTCAAATGACGTATCAGAAAATAGAGGTTGCTAAATTTAAAAGTTTGCCATTTTGATTTTCGCCAGGATTTTCCCAAACAACTTAACGCTGGACCTATTTTTCGAGGAACTCGAGAAACATATTTCCTGTTCCGCCTTAAATTGCTCCATTTATACCCCACTTTAACCCTTTCCGGATGTATGAGTTTCACCTGACAGGACGATTTTCCCGTTGCGGTCAGATGACGGGTTCCACCTGACATTTTAGCTCTTGGTCCGGAGTTGTTTTGTCAGGCCTGATCCGACTTTCCTATCATGTGGCACTCTCTGGTAGAGCTCCGAAGAGCTGGTTCACTTGTTAGTAGCGCTCCACAGCATATTGCTACAATAGCCACAACAGAGAAAAAAATTCCAACAAAAAAGGGTTAAGCTTAAGGAAAGATCCGCGAGGTCCATCAATTTCTTACTTGAGGTTTGATACCTTTCCTCTATACAGCCGTTAAATCGAAGAGAAATTAGGTCGAATTTCAGAATAGTGATTGAAGCCCACCCACTTGGCAACGCCGCAATCTCTGAACCACAATTTTGCTGCAGGAGATTCAAAACACTAATGCTAACTCCTTAATTGAGTGAGTCTAGGCATCCAGATAAATTTCTTAACACCGCAGAAACCTATGATAGCCTACTTTATACAACAGATCTCAAACTCGGTTGGGCCAACCCGAGTTGAGTTTCGACCCAGAAGGCCAATCATTTACGTTATCGTTAAACAGATTGTTAAAACTGTCTCAGAGTGATGCTATTGGTCAAAAATTGTAAAACTTGGCTGTTGATATGGTAACCATCGTTAAGAGTCTCGTTCAATAAAGGCTATTCATCAGTAACCTATAAAAAACGGACACTTTAATGATGGTTCCCATAGCAACGGCTAAGTTTCACGATATTCAACCAATAGCATCACTCAGAGACAGTCTTAGCGATCGGTTTAACGATGAAGTAAATGATCGGCCCGCAGGTCCAACTCGGGTTAGCGCATAAAGACCCGTATATTTGAACCGAAGTTCAAGGATTTCCTTCTTCTACTCTATGTTTGTTTACATTTATGACAAAAAAGTTGGGCCAGTGCGGCTGTATGTGATGCGTGTTTAACCTCGCTTCTTTAGATGCAGCATGAACCTGGGTTCAGAACTCCCAGGTGCTAATGCACAAAATCTCAACCGGAGTTCACAGACTCGACTAAGATTCGAATCAGGTCCAGTCTAACCAGAGTTCAGCAGGTCGAGTCTAATCCCAGTTCAGCGAAAACCAAAGTGTTAAGGCGAGAATCTCAGCCGGAGTTGAAATCTCTCGCATAATCTAGGCTAGTGTTTCACTTGATCATTACGAAGTCCAGTTTTCCGCTCATGAATCAAAAAACAGAGGAAGGGTTGGACGGGAACAACAACTGTGCAGCAGCAGTATTCACTTAGATTACACAACTCCAAAATCACTATAGGGCTTGCGAATGAACTAGATTCGGTCAAAGCTCCTTTCGAGCTTCACCTCTTCCGCACAAAAAATTGTAATTTTACAAGAAAAGCATAAACAGCACAAAAATGTCCCGGGGATGCTGGAATAACATCTGCAGTGCTACAAGCTTGTCCAGCTTTCTACATCACAGTGGAGTTTCTAACTCCAAAGTAGAATGAATAAGTAATGCTTCTACACAACATAAGCAAAGCCAAGGTATCTCAGCACAGGGATGAGGGACAAAGAACAAAGGGCGGTTCTGAGGCTCCTCTGATAAGGCTACGATATAAGAGAGACGATTGTTAAAATCAGTTGAACGAATCGGTACTCAAGTCACACCTTCTAACTTTCAAGATGAGCTGGAGCCGATGGTTTCACGCGAAAATACGAAACTTGTGCAACACCATCCATGTTTCACTTCGGACAAACACACCTAACTTCGGAGACAGCGAGAAGTTTTTCAGCGATGGACTTTGCAAAATGTGAGATTGTTTTTACCCGTGTAAAATAGCGAACGTTAAAAGAGGTGCTTTACAAAGCAAATTACAAAATTTTACCTGGAGAAGTCAAAGAAAAGTAGTCAGTGGTCACGGGCACGTAAAAGTCGGAGACGCCGATTGGGGAAAACGCAATGGCGGAGGCAAGCCGCTGAGCAGCGGATTCAGTGGAACCGTAGGAGAGGGGGTACAGTGGGCAGGGTTGCCAAGATGTACTATGGAGAATAAAAATAATTCCTCACAACTCACAAGTCTCAACTCTCTCAACTCCCTTTACCTGCTTATTTTTTTTCCACTGTACAACTAGCAACGTGCATTAGAGCAGTCCAGCTAGGTAGGAGGGCGAGGGTAGGGTTGTCAGGTTTGGCTCCTTTGGCTAAAATCATTGTTGCCAGATGAACATTATAAAGGATCATCACTATACAGGGTGTAACAAAACTATGTACATTAATTTTCAGGGCGTGTTCTAGAGGTAAAAGTAAGACTTGTTTTCCAATAAACATAGGTCCGAAATTGTAGTCTTTTCGATGAGTTACAGTGTTGCAAAGTTTCCGAAAAACAAATTGAAAAATTGTCATAACTCCCTCGTGAATTTTTCTTAATGCTCGTAAATAGGTATACAGTTCTCATACTCTGATGCAAGGTATTTGGAAGAACAGGTATGGACAGGAGGCGGAGCCTATCTCAGTTGGTGACGGCTACGTCACAGATCAAGGTATATGGAAGAACTAGAGTCCCTGTATATCTGAGTCTCGCCATACGAGGTATAGATTCTGGTTGGCTGCTAGATTTTAGGCTGTCACGGAGCTCGAGGAGGCGTTCTGTGTTATTCTCCATAAGAAGACCGTTGGAACGTACCTACCGATGAAGCGTACACGCCCCCTCAGCGAACCCAACCAATCAGAGTGAACGCCTCCTTCTAAATTCTTCTTCTTCATGCTTCACGTGGCGAGACTCTTTGATATACAGCAAAGACTTCAGCCTGCGACTCATCGCTTCCTTTCGTCCGTTTCAATCGTTACGAGGGGCTCAAAACGATTCGATCAGTTGAGCCACCCATGAGGTTATACGTAAACGATAACGATAACGATACCAAAACGATCCGATCCTCCGTGATCACCCCCCAGTTTATGACTGCGATCAGAGACAAATAGAGACCGTGCACTCCCTATTCTTCCCGTGGTTGCGCGCGGTGTCCACTTTTCGTGAACTACTTTTGTCGGGACTCATCGGCCTCAACAGTCAACCTTCGCATAATGTTGGATGGTGAAGCTCAACAAAAGGCTGTGATTGGTCCGCGGTCCCGGAAACGGAAACAGGTTTTGCTCGGCGAATGCAAAATACGTGCTCATCAGTCAACATTATGCGAATGTTGGCTGTTGTTTCGATGAGCTCCGAACAAAATTGAACCACGAAAAGTGGACACCGCGCGCAGGAATAGTGCAAGGTCTCTATTTGTCTCTGACTGCGATATATCGTTTCGTGACCAAACAAACTACCGACCAACCCCCGCTTCACCTCACTGGCTGAGCGGGGGGGGGGGGGGGGGGGTCACCACCTTGTCTTCTATTTACTCCGTGTATCTTGAATTGTTGTTTGAGGTTAGGTTTGAAGAGGAAGTTTATCTGAAGCAATACTTTATTTATTTAAACAATGAAATGTAATTTTTATCTTTAAATTTTAATGTTGTGATTAGGTACACAGGGTGTTTGTTGAAATAGTTTCCACTCGAGTTTTTTTCAAAAACGGTCGCGAATTTCAAAAATCTCTGAAACACGTGTCAAATATATTTGAGAGGGACGTCTTCGAAGGGGGTTAGCAATTTTGGGCCCCCTCTCATCATCCATTTTATTTGTTTGATATCAAACTTTGACCTTCGATTAATCGAGAACGAAAAACGATATATCGACTGCGGTTTGCGCCAGAATGTTTGGCTTAAACCGTTCTGCCCAACGATATATCACAAAGCAGGGTTCTGAGATGTCATCATTTTAAATTTTCAAATTTGAAGGTTTGTGACCTCCCCCCCCCCCAGCCCCCTGTACTGTCTGAAAAATTTCGATGTCCTGGATAGGTGCATCCTTAGAAATGATGGGACCCTATTTTAGCGTTTTTTTTTTAAAATTTGAAGCCGTCTCTTTTTTAGTCTCTTAAAATGTTGAAATTTTCAAATAACAATTAGGGGCCCAAAAACGCCCCTGAAGTAACTTTTTTGGAAACTTCGTATTTTTTTTAAAACAGAACTCGCTCTTTAGAGCAATTTACACCCAAAGTTTTTTCAATTCGAACCATTGAAAGGGAGTTACACATTTTTGAAAATGGGTCCATATCGAACTTTGACCTTCGATATATCGAAAAGGAAAAACAATATCGACTTCCGGTTTGCATCAAAAGTCTTAGAACTTGATTCTCTTCTTAAATATTAATTAAAAATTGGGGGTCCCCATTTGAAATTTTTGGAGGGGGGCTCCGCGCCCCATTTTTTTCCACAAAAGGATAAAGTGTGGCACATCATTGGAAAGAGGACGTTCTGAGGATTCAGAAAGTTTTTAGTTTTTGAAAAAATATTAATTCAAACCGAAGTTATGGGCCTCTTAAGTATGGTGTAGTTTTTTGGCCGCCATTTTGTTTTGAGAGGGGCTACCGAAAATCTGAAAAAACGAAATTACTCAGTTTCTTGAGCCCTTTTGAATGATGAAATAAAAAATACCCCCTGCCATTTGAAGTATGCGATATATAGGCAACACGGGGTACATTTTGGGGCCTACGCCCCCTCCTTAAGGGGGGTGAGAGCCTGAAGCAATACCGCCTCTACACATACCAAGCTGCTTCTTTGAGGTTAGGGTCATCTTGGTATACAGAGCTTATGGAGAGTGCGATGTTGATGAAATTCAAAATCGTGATTTATCCTCTCTAAATATGATTTTCAAGTCTTTTAATACTTTAGGTAAGTAACTAAGCCCAAAACTTTCATTACTGACGTGCTTTTCCAATTTTGGTTGAACTTCAAAAAACCAACAAAATACTCGATAACTCCATAAGCGGGCCATAAGCTTACGTATACCAAGACGAACATAACCTACCCGATCTCAAAACAGAGCAGCCGGGTATGAGTAGAGGTGGTATTGCCTGAAGTCGCTTAATTAGGGGTAATAGATTATTCCTGAATATTTCAGATTTTTACAATCAACCAGGCAGGGGCGCCATTTCAGATTTTCCTTGGGGGGGGGGGCAAGGCCCTCCAAAAATTTGGATGACCTTTTTTTTTTTTTTTTTTTTTTTTTTGGCCGTGTATCTTAAAAAAATCTGCCCATCTCTCTGACTTGTTTGGGGGGGGCCTCCAAAAGTTTAGTTTGGATTGTAGCATTGCAGCAGCTAAATTCAAATATCCCGCGCTGACTGTCGTCGGGGGAAGGGTATGTGGCGATTGCAGGAGCGTAGGTGCCATGCTTCTGGCATCCTCCTCAGTTTGAAGGCGCATTTACCGCACCAAGCGTGGGTCTATGTTTTCCGACTGAGGTGGATGGTAGGAGCAAGACTTTAGCGTGTTGGTTGTTCGGACATCGAATGATGCTGTCTCGACCAATCAACGCGCTCGTTACGTTCCTGGGATCGCTACGGGGCTCGTTCCCTCGGCGCATAGTCAAGCCAAATCAGTCTTATTCTGTCTTCGACGAAGAGAGACGCGTATTTTCGTTCTCAGGAAAATGTAAGTTTTACCTTTTGAAAACAGGCCGTCCCCGATGGGGCGGTCTAATCCTTTACTTTTTACTTTTCGGTTTACTCTGATCGGCTGGGGGGCAGCAAAGTGTTTTGTGTCAAAATTTAAATCCGTATTCTATCGTTTCATTTGAGTTTTACCTCCCACCCTTTTTTCTAAATTTATTTATTGCAATGCCTCAACCCGAACCCACGGTTGCATTAATTTCTTAAATAAAGGGCAATGCTATAGGATGACCTTTTTTTTTTTTTTTTTTGCTGTGCATCTTCAAAAAAATCTCTCTAACTTGATTTTTCGGCCACTTTGAAAATCCTTGGGGGGGGGGGGGGGGGGGCAACTGCCCCCCTGCCCTCCCCCAAATGGCGCCCCTGCAACCAGGCGCTCACAGCAAAAGTGTGAACTCATTTCTCGGACACCCTGTATATAGAAACACCCTGTATACATTTGTTCTGAGTAGGTACTTGTATAGAACGTTCAGAAAACATGGTACTCTCTGGTCACACGTCACCAGGGCTGCCAAAACGCGTATAATCGTATCCTTGGCGTATAGTTTGATTTGAAAAAAAGTATCTTTTTTCGTATCTTTTAAAATTTGGCGTACAATTTTTTTCTTCCCCGTGTTAAAGCATAGGAGTTTGCGTATCCTTGTAGTTGCAGGATACGATTATACGAATTGGCGTATCTTTTGAAATTGGTTCACGGCAGCCCTGCACGTCACAGTTCACATAGCTCGGCGCCTCGCCGCCCTTCCCGGTCGCCGCATTTTCATTTTTCGGTCACAGTAAGGATGATAATTTAAATTATTATCTTTGGTCACAGTCAAAGTAGCTTTTTGTTGGCTCACTAAGTGTTTATTGTTTTTAAAAAAGAAACTGAAATTGTCAAAAATCTAGCTGGCTTTTACGGTGGTGCAGGTGGTGTGATTAACGATTAACTGTCATGTATTTTGTCAATAATATCTAGCCAGTAACATCTTCCTGTGATAAAAATGGACCAAGAATAGCCTCTCATCGGTTTTATTGGTTTTTCGTAAGTAATAGTTTTGTTATCCTCTCCTTCTACCCTGAACATATTTGTTTCTTCTGAAACTGCATCTCAGGGCTAGCCCTGTTGGCCAAGTCTTGAGCCATCTTTAGTTTGGCCACAATAGAGCTCACAGTGGACCACTGTGGTTCGGAGTTCCAGGTAGGTGATCACGGAGGATCGGATCGTTTTGGTATTGTTATCGTTATCGTTTACGTGTAACCTTAGGGGTGGCTCAACTGATCGAATCGTTTTGAGCGGCCCCTCGTAACGATTGAAACGGATGTAAGGAAGCGATGAGTTGCAGGCTATCGTAATCTCGATCGATTAAAGTAGGAAGAGGTGAGGAGGGGATCACCTGCGCGATCGAGTTGCGCAGAAGCAAGCCCATTTGATTTAATGCAAACGATAACGATAACGATACCAAAACGAAACGATCCTCCGTGATCACCCCTTAGTCTCTTGTTACCTCGTGGAACGTGTTGAATTGGCAGAGCTTCTTGTAAGGGACCCCAGTGAGATTTCTTGGTGTCCCTGGGTGGTAAAGCTCGTTTAACAGAAGAGGGCTGATGACATATCATGCGTTTTGCTGCGCAAAGACGCGTTTGCATTTTTACACATGTGTTAAAATGCACTCATCTCTGCGCAGTAAATAAACCCATCATCGGCCAAATTTTGTGAAACGACCTCTACCTAGCTCCACTTTGATTGATTTTGTTTATGGACAACCATTATCTGAATCAACAATACCTTGCACCCCCATGCTCTTCAGCTTGTGAATGGAGGAAGGTCGGCAACAGGAAGTGTGCGTTGCTACTGTAAATTTTTTATAGATACTTCTTGTAGTAGTCTGTTACCTGTAGTGTCCCCGTCCCACTTGCCATCCACTGATGCCACTGTTTACTTGATGACCATAGATGTGTAGTATGAGAGTGGTGACGTGTGTCATGTTGTTCAAATCCCTTTGTAACTCTCAGAATAAAGTTGTTTGAGTGTTTATTTTGGTTCATTGCGTGTTTCACCACAAATTGAATGCAGCTAGAGCTCGTTTCGTGAAAGAAGGCCAATGTTAGATCATGCGGCTCGCTTCGCAAAGATATTTTTGGATTCTTGCACATACGCCAAAACACAAAATGGTCTCTGCGCAGCGGACAAATCCGTCTCTCATCGGCCAACTTACGTTAAACGACCTCTAGCAGCTTCCTACATGTATTACCTCTGCCGATGCCAACAATAAATCTACGAAGCACGTCATTTAAAAACTGACTAAAATTGCATTTTGAGACCAACTCTTGCAATGCACTGCACAATGAACTCTGCTACAGATTCTCCTTCTCTTGGGAATCTTTGATGGAATGTGTATTTTGAAGCTTCTAGTAGGTCTGTGGGTTCATAATGGGCCAACATTTGAAGGGGTCGGTTTTGGGGCGTGTTTAGGAGGCAAGCATTTATAAGTACCCGAAAGGCTCGAGCTCCAATATATGTCAACATTAAGGCTCGTCTTTAGTCTTGTTGAGCAACAGCTTGACCATGCGCGCAGTCTAGTTCTTCAGGTATTGCTTTTTTCAGAAGTGTAGGTCCACCCAGACCATAATCTTTGGCGAATTTGCAATTTTCATTCCTTCAAATCAAGAAACTTGCCTCTGACTTTAATCTTTTGATTTTAAATCGTTCCTCAATGAAAAGCCATTGCTCACATTCATTTCCCACTAGTTTTCGTCTTGTAAGATGAGAAATAATGTCGAAAAATTCCAAAAATTGGCGGTCTAGGTGCGCCCACACTTCTTAAGCGAGCTCTATGGTATTTATAAAACAAAACTGTTGGAATATCGCAAACCAAGTAAAAAATGTTAACTTGTTTGCGTTGTAATGTTGAAGGGAGCTGAACACTGGCAGGGGTTGATCTTCATTGGTATCGAAATTGGGCTGCTTTTGTTGGGTTTTGTGCAGTAAAACGAGAGAAAATTTGAATTGTATCCATTCGAATTTGAAAAATCCTGTAGACCCCTGTTACAAAGTTTTCTCCTCCGAAAAAAAGTTTTCTCCACAAGTTTTTTTTCTCTCCACAACCTTACGGAAATGACGCCATACATATGATAGAGTATCATAATCAAAATATACATATAAAAAAATCGAACGTTTTAAAAAATTTAAAGAAAGAGATAAAATCTCAATAAATACTCTTCAGATATATTTTACATTGAATTAATACTTATTTTACAAAGATAAATTATTGAATAAGGTACCTATACTTAGTGTAGTACCTTACTCAGCGTACAGCTCTATGTATTTTTTCATTGAACAAATAAAATGCTTTGTAAAAAATTTACGTTGTGTTTTAATATAGAATCTTATTTAGCACGTAACAGTCGTATGCCTTTGCCAACACATCGATAGTCTCTTTAATCACAGTGGATACTTTGGGTAATATCGCGTGAAACATTTCCTTCGAAGTACCGCTACCTTGCTTTCACAATGTGCACTCGCAGCCCGAATTCCGAGTACAGGCCATCTCCTACTTTCTGTTACTGCGCCGCCATGCTTTTTTTATCATTTACCTCTCGCACACTCCACTTTTTCACACCGAGGTGATATGACACTGCAAGCACAAGCATCCACTCCAAGGACCTAATCCATAAATGTAGAGACGAGAGGCCGAACTCATAAGCAACAGCATCTCGGGGCAGCCTAATCAGTACCTCCAAATTGTTCATTTTGCTAGGAGTAGCTTTACAGATGGGACAATTTTGAGACGGGACACCAGTCAGATGGGACACAATTTTTCCATCCACCATGGTTAATTTAAAAATATGATTAATGAGAATATCGAGATCATTAATGGAAGTTCTAGTCGGCTCAAGTCGTTCTATCTCCTCTCGGAATTTTCCCACTTTTTCTTCGATAAATTCAGTAGTTTCTTTTTCAAAATAAATGCCGAGAGGTGGACAGTAGCGGGTGGAATTTTGCATAGGCTTGTTCCAGATGACAATTTTTTTTCTATCGTTCTCTAAGAATCCGTAGAATTGCAATGGCACGAAAGTAAAGAGAACAAGGGTCGAGTCTTCGGATTTTTTTCTGGGAGGAGGGATCTTCACGTTTCGCTTCTTTTTCCAGATAACTCGATCTCTTCCGGCTCATCCACTTCATCCTCTCCCACATCCACCTCCTCAACATTCTGGTCACTTTGAAATTTTTGCTTGTAGTTGCTGTGACCAGAACTTCCATCCACTCCCCATTTGAAAATAATTCTATAGTTTGCGCATGACTGAAGCTGCTCAGATGAAAAAAACTTCTTTTTGACACTCAACTAAGCGCTCGGCCGTCAGGGTAACGATGCTCTGTAAAGAGATGACGGCAGAAACATCGGTAACTCTGATGGACTCACGATTTGGGTAGCATTGAGCCTTGGCAACTTTAATAGCATCATACGATGGATATAAATGGCACTGTCGAGCATTGGCTCCTGCACATATTGTCTCGTATGTGTGCACCGACATTTTACCATCTACAATGAGCCCCAAAGCTTCGTTAGGTTTGTAGGGGGTAAAAGACAACTCTGCACTATTTGAAGGAGATGGAGCCTCTGATAATTCGCCATCAGCATGAGCAGTGTTTCGCTTACCCTCAAGCCGTAGTTTTGATTGGACCACAAACATCAATTCATTTGATGAATGAGCTTCAAAAAGTGGCTTTACGCAGCGTAGTTTAGTTTTTGAGGTTGTTGCCTCGTCAAACTTAAGCTTCGGAAGACCCATGGACGAACGTGTCGAACTCGGGGGGCATTCTGTTGAAGAAAATAGCGATAAATCTGTTGATTTTTTCAACCATTCTACATTTTTACTCGCAAACCGAGACCGCGTTCTATTACAATCAACCCATTTTTCTGACAGAGTACGACAAATTCGCAATGAAAAATTATCGAATTTTCCCGCAACCTCGGGATCTGCTGAGTTTTGCAATTTTTCGCGTAAAAGCTTCCCAACTGCCTCTGTTTTTTCCTTTCTGCGATGCCTCAAACCAAGCATGAGAAAAGGCTCGGTGTTCCAAGCTGGTGTCATCTGCAAATCAAGTAAAGTGGAAAAATAATTAAATTTGTTTTATTTTATAAGAAGAAGCGACATAGTAAAAAGCAGGTGGGAGAAGGGGGCATTCTATGTCGTGCACTGGCGTATTATGTAAAAGTGTCAAAGCTGTATTTTTATCCAAAACTTAATTGCTTTTTAAACTATTTTTGACTTATGGGGGGGGGGGAAGTAGGCAGTATCTTAAAAATGCTAAAAGTTAAACAAATTCCTTATCATCGAGTGAATCAATTTCTCACAAAATAATTCTTAGCAAAATAGAAAAAGTAAAAAAAGTGTCGGAGCCGGGATTTGAACTCTGGACCTTCCGCTCCGAGACTCGATCGCGCAACCACAGCGCCACAGCTGAAGCTTTTCTACTTGCGCGTTGTTCCCATATCAAACCAGTGCGAAACGAGCGTGTTCGAGAAGGCTGACTCTAACACTCCAACGTGTTGACAGAAACGACACTCCTCACTTTTCAAATTGATCTAAATTTCGTGGTGGCAGCTTGTGACAGCAACTGTTTACATGGATTTATTCTCTGAAATATGGGCTTTCTCGTGGTGTAAGCCAAAGTTCCGCCAAACGCCACCAAATTTAGTTCTTGTCCAACAAAGATCACGATTCATGTAAAATTAAGGTGTGGGAAAGCGTTTCATTCACGGCTGAAAAAATAAGTTATGAATAACGGAAAGTCAAATAAATTGTGTGAAAAATGATCAGCATACCTTCCTCTTTAACATCCATCCAAAAATTTTTGCATTCCACAAAGAAAAACTCTTAAAATAACATTAATTCTAAGTTTACGTAAATAATGCTTGAGACTGTCATAAACAAACTACGGTGCGGTGGGCGGTCACAGTTCAAGCTTATTTGCACTTACCTGGTCGAAGAACGTGGATTATGTAATACATATTCGTGATCAGCGTACTCTCACCTTTCATTTCCATCCAGTTTTACACCATTTCGAGCGACTTCATTTTTAGACTTTTTTCTAGCTGGATCGGTCATATTCCACACTGTGCGTCGCGCTGCTCAAAAATTCAACAGTTTTTGTTTAAAATTGACAAATTCACGCTATAAACACAAATTTGAGGAACGTCATCGCCTGCGAGCATTCCTCAGGAAGATATCCTGAAAGTTTCAGGCTGAAACACTCAAAAATAAAGCCGGAAATTATGAAATACGAAAATTCTCATAAGCCTCAATGAATGCGAATGAGGCAGATACACGTATTATCACTCGCGCTCTCTCTCTCTCTACGCTTCTGGCAAAACAAATTTCATAATTTAAAGCTTTAATTCTTAACCAATTTTGCTCGTTTTGGGCTCAAAAAATCCATAAAAAAAGTTTGCAGGTGCTGACATTGTTGGATTTTGCGTTTTATCTACGATTTCAGTTTAAAACGCCAAAAACATGACTTTTCCGTAAATCGACCAGTGGCGCTATCCATCGGATTGAAATCTGGAAAAGTTTCGCCTGGAATCACCTTAAGGTGGATCCTCAGCGTTTAGTTCCATATTCTGCCACCAGAGAAAGATACGTTCTTTAAATGGGAAAAAATAATGGTAAACGCAAATAAATTGAAAAAAGGGTTTCGATGGTCCATTTCAGTACAAACAGTATGCTAAAATGTTACAAAATAAGCGAGAAACTATTGAATTTCGGAAACCCCCTTAGGCCCTAAAGGCGTCCAACATAGAATTGGACGCCATCAGGGAGTTTCCGAAATTTAATAGTTTCTCGCTTATTTCGTAACATTTTAGCGTACTGTTTGTACTAAAATGTTCCTTTGATTGCTTCCGAGGCTCCATCAAAGCCTTTTTTTTCATTTATTTGCGTTCACCATTATTTTTTTTCAATTTAAAGAACGTATCTTTTTCTGGTGGCAGAATATGGAACTAAACGCTGAGGATCCACCTTAAGGTGATTCCATGGCAAACTCCCGAAAATTTTAATCCGATAGATGGCGTTACTTGTCGCTGGCTCCGAAAATAGCTGTTTTTTGACGGTTTTTAGCTGTTTTCTCTGAACAGACGAATGATAGACAAAAAATCGAAATGTCAGCACCTGCTTAATTTTTTGCTTGATTTTTTGAGCCATAAACGGGCCAAATTGGTTCTGAAATAAAGGCGTAACTATGCAAAGAAAAAATCATTTGTAATTTGGAGTTGTATCAGTAAAGATTACAGGTTTCTGTTTCACCTGTAATCTTTACTGATCCAACTCCAAATTACGCATGACCTTTTCTTTGAATAGTTACGCCTTTATTTTAGAACCAATTTGGCCCGTTTATGGCTCAAAAAATCAACCAAAAAATTAAGCAGGTGCTGACATTTCGATTTTTCGTCTATCATTCGTCTGTTCAGAGAAAACAGCTAAAAACCGTCAAAAAACGGCTATTTTCGGAGCCAGCGACAAGTAACGCCATCTATCGGATTAAAATTTTCGGGAGTTTGCCATAGAATCATCTTAACTGTTGAGACCAATGAGTTGAGACAAACACGAACTTACTTATTTACAGGGGTTTGGAGCGGTCTCCACGCTCCGGCTCCGAACTGGAGCCAGCTCCAATACAAAAAGTTGCTCCGTGGCTCCGGAGCGGAGCCAAGCATACATCGGTCCAAAGTGGAGCTGGCTCCAGCTCCACTAACTGCTCCGGGGCTCCGGAGCGGAGCAAATAAATTCCGCTCCAAAGTGGAGCTGGCTCCGGCTCCATCAACTGCTCCGGGGCTCCGGCTCAAGAGCGGAGCCAACGATACTTTGCTCCAAAGTGGAGCTGGCTCCAGCTCTATTAACTGCTCCGGAGCGGAGCAAATAAATTCCGCTCCATAGTGGAGCTGGCTCTGGCTCCATCAACTGCTCCGGGGCTCCGGCTCCGGAGCGGAGCCAATGGTACTGTGCTCCAAAGTGGAGCTGACTCTGGAGCGGAGCCGTAGTTCATCGGCTCCGCTCCGGAGCCGAAGCCCCGGAGCAGTTGACGGAGCCGGACCCAGCTCCACTTTGGAGCGGAATACATTTGCTCCGCTCCGGAGCCGGAGCCCTAAGTAACTAGCTCCGGAGCTGAAAAAGTGCTCCACTCCACTCCATAGTTTTAAACTAACTTAAAAAAAGCGCCAACTAATGCTTATATGAACTATGCAAACATTCTCGTGGCGTGGCTAATTCACCCCATTCTATCATTTTGGTTTTTTCAATATTCCGTTTTCTTCTGTCATCTGACGTTTCATTTCAGTGAATACTCACAGGAAGGAGCCGACGTGGATTAATTCAATTCAATCTGCTTGATATATTTAAAAAAAAAAAAAAAAAAAAACTATGGAGTGGAGTGGAGCACTTTTTCAGCCCCGGAGCTAGTTACTTAGGGCTCCGGCTCCGGAGCGGAGCAAATGTTTTCCGCTCCAAAGTGGAGCTGGCTCCGGCTCCGTCAACTGCTCCGGGGCTCCGGAGCCGGAGTCTCGGAGCAGTTAATGGAGCTGGAGCCAGCTCCACTTTGGAGCAAAGTATCGTTGGCTCCGCTCCGGAGCCGGAGCCCCGGAGTTACTGGAGCTGGAACCAGCTCCACTTTGGAGGAGAGTAGCGTTGGCTCCGCTCCGGAGCCGGAGCCGCGGAGCAGAGAATAGAGCCGGAGCCAGCTCCACTTCGGAGCGGAATACAATTGCTCCGCTCCGGAGCCGGAGCCCCGGAGCAGTTAGTGGAGCTGGAGCCAGCTCCACTTTGGAGCGAAGTATTGTTGGCTCCGCTCCGGAGCCGGAGCCCCGGAGCAGAGAATGGAGCCGGAGCCAGCTCCGCTTTGGAGCGGAATACGCTAGCTCCGCTCCGGAGCCGGAGCTCTAAGCAACTAGCTTTGGAGCTGAAAAAGTGCTCCGCTCCAAACCCCTGCTTATTTAGTTGATTAGAGAGGAAGGAATTAAACCCGGCTCACAGGAATTTTCTACTCTCTTGGCAAAATTTTTCAATGATGGTAGCCAGAGAACCTTATCTGAAACAAGTTTTTTCTCTATGTGAAGAATCGATAAATTCAAAAATCTGGATTGTCCCATCGGGGATCGAACCTGTGAATTGATTCTTCGCATAACGAAAAAACTTCTTTCACAGCCGGCTGAGCTGACGGGCAGGCCTATTGCTACTTGAAGAAGCCTATAAAAAGTCTGCATTATGTCTTTATTTACTTCTTTTTTTTTGCACTTTTAAGGTTAATCTCAAGCCTCTTGTTCTTTAGTATATTTTTCAATACTATTGCCTCGGCATCCAAGGCATGGTTGTCAATATCAAAAACGTCCTTGTAATTGTTTATGAAATCTTCAGAATCATGTAAGTTTAACTGTGTGAAGACATCCAATCCCACTGCCAGAGGGACGTGGACGGTCGAAACCTATGCTTGAATTCTCCCATTCAAAATGTATTGCCGTTAGATTGGATCAAACAAGTTCTTAGCAGTTCAGTCGGCAAAGTTCTCAACTAACTCTCTCATTGACAGCTGGATAATTTAAGTTAAACACTTGGCAAAATGAAAAGATTCAAAGTATTGTTTTGCAAGATTAAAGAAAAAGGGGAAGCACTACAAACAGAGAAAGGTATGATTAGCAGGGGAAAAATAAACAACAGTAATAGCACACAATGTAAGTCAGGTGACTTACATAAATAATAAGAAATAGCACCTCTCAAAAGAGACTCTTAGGATCATTTCTTAAAGAAAATTAAGCTCCTGAGATGGTGGATGGATTCTTTGTTGTTTTTTCCTTTGGAAGGTCTGGATTGAGAAATTTAGTCGGCCAAGTTGTCTTGCCATTGATAACATTGAAAATGTAGAATCGCACTTGAACGACTGATCTTCCTTTTAATGTATGCTCCTTTTTTATGGATTCTGAAATCTCTAAAGTAGAGGGGCATCATTTTGAAAACAACATTGACTTCCAACATGTTTCATGTTGCCCCGTTTCTTCCATCTCTCCCGCTCCGTGATCCAAAACCTTGTTGAAGACATCGATTTTCCAGGAGTCTATAGGTATAGGTCTGGTGTCGGATGGTAGATTGGTCATTTGGCTACTATCCACAGTAACTTCAACGTAGTTGCTGCACTCAATGCTGTTTTTTTTTTTTTCTTTTTCTTTTTCTTTTCTTTTTGGAGACAAAAATTGGCTCCAGCATAATGACGTGGTTGTTTGCAAATGCTTCTGTTTTGTCCCATAACTTGTCAAAATCATTTCTCTTGACGGCAAACGATGTTTGAATGCTATTAACAACTGAACTTGCTCTCCCCAGCGTCGCATTCGGGTCTTGCAAATATTTACTCAGCACATTCGTCACTGATAAAACGGAATGGAAAACGAAAAGATCTACCGCGAACTCAGGTTTTGTGATAGATCTCAAGAGACCGATTGCCTCCACAATGCCTCTATCCTTTGCCTCGTTAATTTCCTCCTCGAAGGCTTCTTTGATAGCGTTGTAGTTATTTAATACCACGTTGCAATTGGCATAACGGGCGCTCCATCTTGTGCTACTTAAGCCCTCCATCTCTTTTCCACCCTTAATCCCTAGTTTCTTCTGTATCTTTACCAAAACGGCGTGATTACCCGGTTCTGAATAGTGGATGTAAAGGGCTTCAAGAGCGTTGAAGAAAAAATTAGCTGACAGAATATCGTTGCAGGAATTGACATCGACCAAATTTACTTTGTGAGACAAACAATGGATATAAATTGCGTGCGGGTACAACTCTTCTTTTTCATCTAGAGACACCTCCGTTTTTTCCTGATATAACGCTTACACCATCGTAGGATTGTTCAATGGGGCAGTTGCAAGGGTCTGAAATGTTGTTTTTTATGTAGAAAATGACAGTACTTGATAAGCTGAGAAAAATGGCGCCTTTGCTTTTTTCTTAAAAGTCTTGGTTTTGGAGATACACGCGTGTAAAGTTGCACAAATTCGTGTGTGTAGTGACGTCACTACGCGGAATCCCCATTCAAGACAATGTATTTTGGGCCAAAAGCTCATTTCCGGAACAAAGGGACTTAATTAGAAACCAAAGGCATCTTTGTTCTTAGCTCATCAAGTACTTCCATTTTCTTCATAAAAAACACAACATTTCAGACCCTTGCAACTGCCCCATCATTGGTGCACCTTTAGACCTCATTTTGCTAAAAATGTTTAAATCATTTGACTTACCGATTCGGCATCTCTTCGTGTGGAACAATTGAGAATTGCTAAAAATAAAAAAAATCGATAGGCTCCAATCCTTTAACGTACCTGACAACGACGGGCAATTGCTCTTCTTTGTAAGATTTAGCCTCATCGGGCGATAATGAGTAGAAACCACATTCTTGCACCTCCTTTTGAATTTCTTGTAAAGTGAGATCGGCCTCAACTTCTATGATTTCGTTGGACTGCGGTAGTTGAGGCGCTCCTCGAAATGCTTTAGACAAACGCGACCGTGCGAATTCTACATGCGTTGAGAATCATGACCGAACAATATCATAGACCACATGCAAAGGTTCTGACACTAAAAGAACATGTCAGATAAGCAAAAAAAAAACAAAAAAAAAAAAAAAAAAAAAAAAAAAAACACATACACGCGCACACACGTTTTTTGGTAGTACTCTCTCTTCCTCGCCTTCGCTCAGAGTTCAGGGGACACTTTTATGAGATCCTCTTGTTCCGGTCTAATGCTTGGCGCTAAGCCTTTACTACCAGCGTTGTATTAATCAGATGAGAGTTAAAAAATCTCAAAAGAGTTGGGAAATGCGTTCACGCAAATCTTTTTGTTTACTGAAGTTGGCCTCGTTTTGATACAAGGATTGCCACTTTTTGATTTTATCTCTTGTTTTTTGTTGAGACGATTTTCTTTTGAATTTAATAATTTGCTTGTATCAGTTACTGCGTTGGACTCGGTAGTCTTACTTTGAACTTCAGTTATTTTTTGTAGATGGATTTGATGGAGCTCGACTAATCTGATCGTGTTTACTTTTACTGTTTCAATGCAACTCACTCGTTGTGCTCACTGAAAAACTGGTATGCTGCGTTCTGCAAGTTTAAACAAGCGATCGAAACTTTCGTCGATTTCTTGTTGAAACTGTTTCGGCATCCCTATTGGGGTTAGCTCGAATTTGAGATTGGTCTCAAGCGCCTCATGAAATCTAACAGAGTCGGAGGTCGGAGTTACACGATTGTGTTCGTCCTATCTAAAATTTTAGAGGAGTTTGTGCTGCATGGGAAACCAATATCTCTGTGCTGGACCCTGCTGCTGGCGGTTTGAACAAACCATTTTGATTTATAACATACAACAAGGATTTGAAACAAAACGAAAGAACACCTAACGCTGGTGTGGGGACTTCTATTATATCTCGAATAATCTCCTACAAAACAGAGCCGACGAATTTTGATCAAGAACAGTGCCTCCAGGACACTGGTGGCACATCTAAAAGAAGAGTTCTCAAATCATTTTAGTTTCTCTGACTGGGAAAGTCTTTGCGATTAAAAAAAAAAAAAAAAAAAAAAAAAAAAAAAAAAAAAAAAAGGAAAACATATTAGTTAAATATGCAAAATACATGTAGATGTTAGCACCAAGAGTTGCTAAGCAGCTCGGGAGGCCCGAAATGAACTTTTGTAGTAACTGTCGTTCAGAAGGTAACGATTCTTAAAATTATGAAGGAACAGTGGAAAACGAAACAAGCGTGACTCAGCATAAACTATTGGGTTTTAATGGTCGACGCTGTGTCGGATCCAGGGGGGGGGGGGGCACGGGGCTACGTGCCTCCCTCCAGAAGCTTCAAATTTTGCCTTTTTTCAGTAGAAAATAGCCCGAAATTGCGTCCACCGACGATTCAAATTTCAATATTTCACAGGCGTGCCCCCCCCAGAAAAATTTTCTGGATCCGCCACTGGGTCGACGAGTGGTATAAAGTTGATATCGAATTAAGGGGGACGAAACCCCAGTACAGCAAACGAAAGAAGTCACGGAGGCCTTGGCAGTAAAAATAAAATAGGTTCTCTAGCCGACCGCGTCTCGACCTATTCGTGATTTTTAAGAGAGTACCAGGCCCCGGAATGGGGGGTCCTACAGGGGATGGTCCAGAGGATTGAAGCCCCGAGAGAGGCAGAACTTACTCACGACCTAAAATTAAGAAATCACGAAGCTTAATTTCGATGTGTAAAGGACAACCCAGTAAAAATAACTGGCGGAGAAACAAATTAGAAGCACGCAAAGATAAGTGTGTTTAACAGAAAAATGAGAGTATGGACTGGCGTTATTATTATTAGGTTATTTGGTCGGCGTTTACATTCTCGCGTGAGTTACGACCGGCTTCGGCCATCTTTAATGTTCATGTCATCAAGACATAGGTTGACATTTCAGTAAGAAAAATGCTCGTGGCCGTTGCAAGAATGTGAACAGCGGCAGGATTAAACAGAGGGGCGGTTTGAGTACGTTCTAAAAATGGAAGGAAAACAGGTGAATCAATGAGAGGGTGTTCCCTTTTTCAAGATTTTGGTAAAGTCGAATCCTTTAATCTATGATTTATAAATTGTGTCGAGCCTTATATTCTGGATGAGGGCATTTTTAATGGCATGTTCTTCCCGTTTATAGTATTTGCAAATAACAACGGGTTTCAGCATGAATGGTTTAAGGTCAGAAGTTTGGGGAGAAAAATTACTGCGGACTGCTCAAAGGGGGTGGGAGGCACAGAGGAGTATTAAGGGGCATGCAAATGGTGAGGGTGAGATGAAGCTTGAAATGAAGGAGGGTAACTATATGGCGGATAAGTGGGATATTGTGAAGCAAAAGTTCGACGATTGTAGTTTAAAGCTTTTTGTTTTGGTGGTTGTGCAGAGGAAGAAGAGGTAACATCGGCGGGAAGGCTTTCATCATACTGGGATTCCAAAAACTGTTCCGCTTCTCCTGATGGGTAAAGCTTTTTCTCGAGTTAACTACTGACAATTGTTACACTCGCAGCAGACTTTTGGGCATTTGAAACAGTGCAATGAAAGCACCCAGTCACAGAAATTCTTGACTTCTTCTCGAGGAAGATGCATTGCAACGACTTTTGGAATGCTTGAGCAGGTACAATATTTGTTTATACTTTTTAGTACTACACCTTTCTAACCTTTGATAAGCCGTTCTAGAAAGCCGCTTCCGGTTTCCAAGGGAAAAGTTGAGTATGAGCCCAAGTGTTCGCAAGCGATGACACATTCTTTAGTATGACTGGTAAATTGGACATCGCATGTCGGGTGTACTAAGCTGTGAAAAGTAAGTATGAGAAGTAACACGTGGAGGAGACTCCTTTCATTCTTCTTTTAAACCTTTTTCGTGATCTTTCCTTCGTTCGCATCTCTTTTAAGTGTCAACCCTGACCGTGCTGTGTACTCATCTCTAAAACCGTATACGATGTGACTTCGTTTTGACTACGCTACATGGTCGACAAAAAACGCCTGCATAAAAAGGGTTCTAGCGGGTTCTGAGAATTTATTCCTTTCCAGTAGACAAATGACAAGTCCCCCCTCTCCATCTGGCACAACGCACAACCATATGTCAGCACGAGGTGTTTTCGCCCAAAATGAACAAGTAGCAAATAAAATTCGCGTCTCGCAACCGCCTGTCATTTCTTTCTTATTCCTGTAAAAGCTCACTATGCATGTATCCGCTTGCGTATGGAGGTCTCCAATTAAACCTTGAACGGGACTATTTTTTTTGTCTGGGAGCCACAGTTTTAGACGCTTTCGTTAAACGACCAATAGTGTAAATCAGAATTTGGAATTCCCACGTGATCAAATTGTGGTTTCACCATCACTAACATATTATTCGAACCGTGAGCGAAGAATGGGAGTGAGATAATTTGGTACATCGTATATTGTTCCGCTGAATTCAGTAAAACCCTCACCACTAAACCCAGGTTCGCATTGCTAATGAATGAAGAAAACTCTATCAGACTGTAATAGCCTTATATATTTTTATCATTTAATTCTATGGAGAGGCTTGGCCCGGCAGGTAACTGAATGTGATGCAGCACCAATAGTAAGAAATCTGGGGCTACTATCAGCGGGCTCAGTCTCCCAGCCCGTGCCTCGTCGTGCGCTTTCATGACAATTGTCGTGTAATAATTCAACGCATTAATTAATTCGACCAGGACACTATGAGAATCTGTCAATTGCCGAGTCAGTTGTAATTCATATTTCGTTTTCTGGAGTTTGGACTCCAATTCCATGTTTAGGAAGGTGGTCTGATTTACGACCGATTTAGGATGTTGCCTATTGTCCTCCCATTCAAACAGGGTGCCTTTCAACGCATGGATCACAGACGAGATCACTGACGCTTGCTCCCTTGCAAGTTGGTACACCTCCGTCCTCCTGCCTGGCCTTTTTATTTTCATTTCGAGGAACCAGGGAGGGAGCGAAGAAAAATTGGGTTTTTCAAATTCTTTGGGTCCGACGATTAAATTGATAACAGGAAATCTTGACCACAAAGACACTGAGAAAAAGACTCGAAATTAAAACAAAATGGCCAGGCAGGAGGTGTACCAACTGGCAAGGGAGCAAGCGTCTTTGATCTCGTATGTGATCCACACGTTCAAAGGCACCCCGTTTGAATGGGAGGACAAAAGGCAGCATCCTAAGTAGGTCGTAAATCAGACCACCTTCCTAAAGGACAAATCATAAACGGTCATTCAGAAACCCAAAAAAGCCAGTAAAATTTAATACATGCTGCAGTAAAACAAGAAAAAAAAAAATGATTTGCAATTATGTTGGGCAAGGAAACACTTGGGTCATTAAATAGACTCGAAAATCGTTACCTGGGTAATGAGGTTAGCTGAGATTTCGTCCAATGCAAAAATGTCCAATTTTTTTTAGTCCAACTTTCTATTTTGTCCAATGTAAGAATACGTCCAAAAACGATTTGTCTAAATTTAAAAATGTCCAGAGTTTACTTTCGTTCAACAGGAAAATTGGCCAAAAGCATGCCGTCCAAAAATGAGAGGATGCACGCTCTACGCAAAAAATAAGAAGATGCGCGCTCTACGCATGAGGGTGACACGCTCTTAGCATTCAAAGAGTTTGTTGTTTATTGTATAAGAGTGATGGTGATAAAGATAAAGGCGGTGCCTCAGCATTGCTTTACCACGCTGCGACAAAATAATTTCAGTGACGGTCATTTTTTTTATGCTAAACTCTTGAATTCTTAGAAAGAAAAATCAATTTTTATTTGATGTACAAGCAAAGCCATAAGTCCTGCGTCGACGATTCGACGCAACCCGCACTACACATAAAATTAACCCTCTCTTATCTTTCTTTTCTTTCGTTCTCTCAAGACCGAGAAGGGTTCAGGCTACGTTTAGCGCGGGTTGCGTCGAATCGACGACGCAAGACTAATGGCTCTGCTTGTACAAAGGATTTTGTGAAAGGGCACTTTGGACGCATGTAGTACGTGGACGAGCAAAAGGAAACCGAAAAAAGTAAATAAGTGGATTACAATATTCAGAGTTAAATAAATAAATACAAAAAAAAAAATTCACCGAAAAAAAAATGATGAAAATTTGACACTTAATTTTGACATTAGGAGGTTATTCAAACATTACATTGCTGCATAGGGGAAAAAATTCGGTCGTTGCCGTGGGAACTGGTCATAATTAACCTCTAAATGAAAATAGATATCTTTGTTTCTTCATCACTGAGCAGGTATGCTCTATCTACAAACATAACATTCAATCTGACAATTGGATAGTTAACTGGTCTCTTTCTATAGAAAAAATGAGATTGTTCATTTCCTCTAATAAGTAATAGGGTGTTCCATTGATTTGTTGATTTCCACGAATATTTCAAACTATTGGACGAAATTGAAAAACTGTCCATTCTTTCGATTGAAAATGGACTAAATAAATTGTGGCTAAGTTGTATGTTGGGAAAATTAGCGCTTTGGACGAAATAATAATGGACAGTTTAAATTGGACTAATTTACATTGGACGATATTTTTTTGGACAAAACTTGTATTGGACGAATTAGGATTGGACGGGATCTCTTGGAACCGGGTAATGAAGTTACTTGAATGAGTGCCAAGACCGCATTCAGAAGAGGTTACTCCGGAGGGAGACTTGAAACGCCTTCCATTAAATCATTCGGTTCACCAACATCATCAGGCTCATCTAAAGCATCACTTTACTTTCTTCGTCATCTCTGGAAGAATCCTTGTGAAAATCCTTGCCTCGTTGTGGATTAGGGAATAACTGGTTTTTCCGTCAAATAATTTTGAAAGTCAATGTCATCATAATAATCGCCTATTTGAGGTTAATGCTGAAACGGTCCTGTAGCTCATCCACTACATGGTCTCGGGTCAGAAAGTACTCCTCACACTCCTCAGCTTTGCCTCACCGTTTCCGCCAAGCCTCCACCGAAATATCGTCCATTTTTTGCCAAAGTTAATCGTTTGGTATCAGCCAAAGAGAAGGTAACGTTGTTTTCCGCCACGCATTCCTTCAGCAAAGCCCAAATTTTTCGATTAGGCTTAGGTCAGGATGGTAGGGGAAAGTCTAAGAAGAGTAAAGCCACGCTGTTTAGCCATTCGATCAATGAGGGTCCTGCAAACTTCGGCCATAAGCAAATGAACAGTTAAAATTGATGTAAAAACCAACATTAATTACGAACATCACAACTACAGTCTATGTTTAGTACTAAACTCAGAAAACAGCTGTCTCGGGAAGGTCGTAATGGCGGAGTTACGCAGATATCATGGTAAGTTCCTGTCTAATTTGTCACTTTCTCTACGGAAACACAGAGATTTGTCTCAAATTCAATAGGAATCTCTTGCGATATCTGCGTTGGTTCGCCACCAAGCCCAGTTTGCAACGGCCCCATTACAATTTTTTTCTCCCTGGTTTTGTGCGCCTACTCTAAGCGTTGAGTTCAGGCTTGTGCTTAAGAGGATTCCAAGGAATGGTTTTTTCTGTCAACCAATTTTGCATGTCTTCATTCCTGCTGTTTGGTGTTGAAGCACGGCTAATTTCTACGTTTCGGTACGAAGTATTATCTATCCCAATATTTCTGCGAGGCGGAAAAGAGGGAAAACTGATTTTCTAGCCAAGGCAAATAACTTTGAAAGTTCATGTCATCATAATAATTGTCTGTTTTGGTCGACTTTCGCCACCTTTATTGTACCGTTGAAGAATTCTTGCATCAAAATGCATTTTGTTGAAGAATTCTAGCATCAAAATGCATTTTGTTGAAGAATTCTTGCATCAAAATGCATTTTGTTGAAGAATTCTTGCATCAAAATGCATTTTTGTTTCAGCTCCAGATTTTCAATAAAATTCATCCAACTTGTCCTACATCTGGTTTGGACTCGTGCAGCCCATCAGGTATGTGGTAAATGTGGACTCCGCTGTAACCGCTATGACGGCTTTCGCGATTGCGTGCTTACATTTATTATCTGATGGATCAGTTCCACCTTTCTGAGGCTGAGCTTCGGTCTCATTTGTCTCTCGTAGCCCTTGTTGGGCTTCTATATTAATTTAAAGTTTGAATCGACACTTTCTACAGTTGTTCATACTTCGGAGGGTTTCAACTTTAAGAGTCAATTTGTTTCCATTTTTGTTTTGTCGATTCAGTTCGCGGGTTTTTATATCATCTGGATCTCCTGTGATCTTAGGTTATTATTTTAAATTTTATTTGGATTTTCAGTGATCCTGGGTTTTTATTTTTACCTTCATTTAGATCTTCACTGATCCTGGGTTTGCTGGTCGCACTTAATTCGCCTTTACACCTGACGAGAAGAAGTCGTTATTTCTCTCTCCATTTTCCTTGAGTTTCTTATTGCGGAATAAACTACTAGTTCTGAAACTATACCGCCGTATAGAAAAGAAAGAATGTGTATTAATTTATTTTATTTAGATTTTTTTCTTTTAATTTAATTTAATTTCTTTCTTTTTTAAAAAACAACTTTCCTCCCCTCGACTTTGATTAGCCTTACTGCATTCCATTCATTCCTCTAACATTGGATTTATCCATGTCTCATGTTTGCTCCATCCACGTCTTCTATATCAGTCCATTTTTGCACAAATATTATTTGCCACCCTTATTTTAATGAGAAATCTCCTTAATACTTTCTCCTGAAACATCTCATTATCACATGAGGTTTATGGCTTATGTGGACACGATTGAACAGTTTTAAGCGTGCCCATGGAACATGGCACGCTTATTCCGATCGTTTTGCTGCTAACAATATAATACAATGTATACAATGTAATAAGGCAGCCTATGCTTTCCACGTGTATTCCTATGCTGAGTGGCCTAAAGTTGAAAATCGGCTGTTTTTGAATTTTGTGATTTTTTCCTGTCGTGTCTGTTGCGTTTTGAGGATTGCAATGGTACAATTATGAAATCGTACCTTCTAAAGTTTGCAGCAAAAATAGTTGGATTCATTTTAATGCTTTAGTTTTTTTATAATTCCAATTAAACGACGGACTCACCACTTTTGAGGGGTAAGTGGAGTGCGGTGAGGTAATATTTTGCGTTTTATGTTGCCAACTTTGTTGTAATTTTACTCTGCTGTGTTGGTTTTACGATGAATAAATTTTTGTTTGTTTTTATGATTAATTTGTTATGTTGGACATTGTTTTTGTGTTATTTTATTACGTTTATTAAATATATAATTGATTTTAAAGTACATTCGGGGTTTTTTCGTACGGGCGGCCGATAACGAGTCGTTGTGTGATGTTTTTTTTTTTTTGTATTTATTATTGTTTTGCAGCCGGTGATTGTTTGGCTGCATTGGCTGCACTGCGGCTCACCTGTTCACTAATTTGATAATCTTTCTCTGTGAATGTCTAGAGTCAGCTGATATTTTCGAATAGAAGGCGCGAAATAAAACCGATACAGATCATGGATTTACTTATAGGATACCTTCTCACAAAAGTAAAGCTTCAAGAAGAACCCGCTAGAGAGCGCGGAATGAAGTAGTCACGTTTCTTTGCCTTTATTTGATCAGCTGATAAATGATTTTTTTTTTTTTTTTTTTTTTTTTTTTTTTTTTTTTTTTTTTTTTTTTTTTTTAAAGCGCAATTTTTAACATTCAATCTTTTATGGGTTGAAAATGGATCTCTTTAAAATAAACAAATTAAATCAGTATTCTTTTAATTTTTTAGTTTCGGGAATTGTTACAACATTAACGCCTGTTCGAAAGTGTAAGCGAAGTTATGGTTTTTGTATTATTTTTTTAGAGGACGAGACAGGCTCAATTAATGGTATTTGTTTTGATGAAAAGGGGTCCATCCAGCTACCATTAGGAGTGCCCCCCCCCTCAAAAATGGATGAAACTTTCAGGGATGATAGAGCTAAGCATCATCTTTCAGAATATCTGCAGTTTTTTGAATTTGGTCAATTGGGAGCGGGAGTGCAGGGGGTCAAAGTCAAAACCTCCAATGCTCCATAACTTTTGAACGAAAATATATATTGACGTGAACTTTGCACCAAAAGATGCGTATTTCAAAGATCTTTCGATTGATGTGCTACAGTGTTTAGTTCAAAAATATTTGACCCTTTTTTTGCATTTTTTTTCACTTTTGAAGTTTCCAAAAATCCGTTTTTTGAGTTTGAAAAATAGGCGCAATGAAGGAATCTGAACGAAAAACTATGGCGGCCATATATGATTTGAGAATTTTGAAAAACTTATGTCGCAAATAAATTCAGCGACCCAAAAAACCCGCTTCCACCAAGTTTCAATGAATTTCATCGATTATTGGTGGAGCAACAAATTTTTTTGTAGAGTCGAAAGTCGGAACCCTATTTTTGGCCTAGATTTGAAACTTTGCGCGGTCATAACTCTTGAACGAAATGTTTTTCGGCATCGCGGTTTGCGCCATCTGAAAGCTTATAAAATCAGCTTTCTTCACAAAAGTTTTTTGTTCAGATTCCTACGTTGCGCCTATTTTTCAAACTTATAAAACGAATTTTTTTCTCTACTTTTAGATTATAAATGAATTTTTACATCTGCATTGAGGGTTTTTTCGAGAAAAGTTGAAAAATGTGTTTGAACCCCCCAGAATACACCCCAAGAGGTTGTCAGGAGCTTATGAAAATATCAGAAATGAAAAATTTGGAGTCAATTTTCTGTCTGATTGTTTTGTTTCAAATCATTTGTTTCAGTAATTTTCGAGAAAAATGCCAGCAACGGATGCTCTGGCTCACTTTGTATATAAAATATAGTAGACTTCTTTTATTCTATTCAGGTCCTCTGGTATTTAATCACTGTCCGATGAGTAAAATAATTGAAATCTCATGCGCTGAGTCCAGACTATACTTGCTCTCTTTGAGAGAATCCAAAAATTAAATATAATCATCAAAGGTACCACTATACGGCCAATTTTGTAAAATAAGCACATGTATGGAGAGGGGGGGGTGGAAGCTTTTATATGCGTAACTTTTTTTGCTTCTCATTGATAGAATGTCATCGAATGAAAGGCTAGAAACTCTGCAACTCTGATAAGCAACTCTGTTTGCTTGAAGGGACGCATCGCAATGAAGTAGGGGACTACACTAACTATAGTTGTCAAAGTTGATGCATAAATTATTAATACTTCAATTAGTATGTACGTCTGTAATGTTTTTACTGGATGCTAATCATAGCATTTTTTCCAAGTAGATGATTCAGCCTAATTTTATCTTGAGTATTCACCATAAGGTTTCTCTGTACAGTAAAGCCTTTAATGAAAACATAGCAGGAATTGCTTTTATTGACATTAATTGTAATTGTTTAATTTTCAGATCCAAATCGGCCAATACTGTGTCTAAAAATTCAGATATTGAAAGGAATGACTCTATTTCGTCTCTATCAATATGTAGACATTTATTAATTACCTTCTTTTACCTTTCATCACCATATTCCACTAACAAAACCATGAGCTACCCATCTTTTCTTTCTCATTTTATTAAATTATAAATAGCATCTTTTACATCCATTCAACGCAGAATCATTTAAACTTCAAATACTCTATAATCAGTGATTTCATCCAAATTTTCATTATTGAATCATTCATGTATATTATAAATCTATTTATTCAATTCATATGTTAGTTACATACTACAATGTCTCCTTAAGTATTGCTGATGCATTTCAAACAACTGTAATCCACAAATGAACAAAACACTGAACCAATTGTAATGTGTCACTGCAAAAACAACGACTCAAAAATATTTTTTTCAAATATACCTACGTCTCAAATGCATTTACATTGTCATATTTTCTTAATCAAAGCTCCAACAGCACTTCCTGTACCTTAAATAATATACAATAAATTGACAAATCTTCTCCCATGAACTACATTATAATAAATATATTTAAACCATGTATGCGTAAGCCTTTATGCAAAACTTATTTCTGCAAAACCCAGCAGAGCAGAAGACCAAATGAAACAACTTATGCGCAGATTTTTATGTTTACAATTCACAGGCACGCTTTTCCAATACATGCAATGTATCGGAGCTTCCCTGCTTGTTTTTTACTGCAGTTAGCCACCGCGTTTTAAGGGTTCCAACAAAACGGAACCGAACGAGCCAACCTCTCTAAATCGTCGGCCCCCCGTGTGTGGTTACTTTTGACCAAGCAAGCGTAACCGCAAGTAACCCGTTTCATCAGTGTTCACAAATTGAACAAAAATTCTTTAAATTTTATTTACCTAATGAATTCTCAATTTGTTCATGTTATTTTTTTTTATTATTATTATTAATTTGTTTTGTTTGTCTCTCCAGAAGAAAAAAAGAACTTTGGATGTCAGGCTGTATATTCTCAGCATGGAGCGATACTTGCAGTTTATTAAAAAATATAATCGCACTCTCAATTCCCTCTACTTTTCTCCAATTTTCTCTCCTAATTTCATCAAAGGTGCACTCGGCTTCTCTCTTCTCATTTATTCTTTGTAAGTTCTAAACCCGTTCTTTTTATGAGTATTTCTAGCAGAGGTCGTTTCAGATGAGCTGGCCAATGACAGTTGTCACCTGATTAACAGCAGAAAATTTTCAACCGATGGAGACATTGCTTTTGATGGGTGGAAATCACAAACTTTCTCTATGCGGATGAACCCTAGTTTAAGTGAAATAATTTTTATTATTGCGATACTCTAATGGGAAGGAAAAGCGACGGTGGGAAGGTTAAAACTAAAATTAAAATTGTTCTCCATGAAAGAAACTTCAAACTAAAGCCTCCGAAAGTCAAAGATGTTAAAAAATGTGTGTTATTTTGGCGTTCATCTGACGTATAGGCGTAAGTCGGAAATTTTACAGTTAACTGACTTTTTCATCGATTCCTAAGTAATATATGACGTTCTTTTGACTTGTAATGTAAATAATGCCAAATCTCCAATAGTTTTCAAGTCATGCCGTAAAACGCATAGGTGTTGGTCATTAACTCCAAGAAGTCAGTCAATATTAATTTTGCTTTCCTGTTAAGTTGCAAATATTGACTTACACCTATACTTACTTTTTATTTTTACACCTATGCGTCTGATGGACAATTTACTGTAAACATTGTTTGAACTGCTGAAAACGATAGAAGCTGAAATAGTTTTAACCTTCTGGCTGCATGGATCGCCACCGTCACTGCTCGCCATTGACGTAACATTAAGTTTCGCAACCGGATATATTTGTAAACTGTGGCATGAACATAAACAACCGCCACTGACCAATTCATCTGGAATGATCTTTAGCAGAAAAATGCATCTTAAAGTCCCCCGTCTTGGCATCAAAATTTTCATGAACCTGGTGGTAATTTCCACAATTTTTAGAACCTTCCCCCCTCCAAGACATTTTGTAAATTTTTCCTTAAAGTTGTCGAACATTTTGTAGCAATTGTGGCCATTTTTCTTTATCCATAAGTATCTTCATAAAACGGGGTTTCTTTTTTCAATTTTAATGTTTTCAAGTAACCTACTTTTCATGATTTTAAGTAATGAAATAATACTAGTTTAGACTTTATCGAGACGGAATATTTTCCTAAGTTAATTGCATGCAACTCGAAAAAAAAGTTCAATAAATAGTGATTGCCCTTTGGCTGTCTTCTTTGGTCATTTTCAGTGTGGAATTATTCCATTTGCAACAGGTTTTGTTCATTGATTTTTATTTAATTGCCTTGTCCGCAGTGAGCTTTTCTTCTATCAGAAGAAATGCTTGTGCTTCTGAGCTACGCACACCCAAGACTAATACGATCCTGTGTCTGGCGTTATTAATTCCCAAACTTGCAGGTTTCTGCTGCTACTTTAAGAGCTTAAACAAACTGTTCAATGGATTGACTCTCATTTTGAATAATTAGGTTGAATTTTAAGATTTTAGACACTTCGTTAACCCTAGGGAGGCAACTGTCAAAAGCCTCAATAACTCCCTCATACGTTGCCTTGGTTGAGCGAGTCATAAATTCCGATACACTCATTACCGATTACATCCAAAAAACGGCTGTTTTGCATCATTTGTGTCTTGTAGTTTAGCAGTAGCCGCCAGAAATTTAAAATTAATTTTGATTCTGCGTTTGAAGGTCGTCCACCGCTGAGAATAATTGTCTGAAAAGTTCATTGGTTGAATCCTCGCTGGTTATCTATGATTATCGGAGCTTTACTCACTAGACATCATGTTTCAAACTCATAATAATGCTGTTGGATTTGAACTTTACAGGAGTACGGACATAAATGATGGGAGACTGAATTGTAATCCTGGCACTTTATTAAAATGCGGCAGTAAAACACCTCAATTTACGATTTTCAATTATCTTCTTCTTCTTTTTTCACAGCTACAACTAATTCTGACTTTCCTAATTAGTTGCAACTGCGAGTTGCCGCAATGGGTCTGTTGCACACTTCGGCTACAGCGTTTAAAAGTATCAATTCCTATGTAAAAAGCCGAGAAAATAACAATGGCAGCATCAGAAAACACTAAAATTTAGTATTAAACTCACAAATTGTGAAAAACACTAGACACTATTCACCCCTGTATCTTTCCACCACGTGCACGATATTTCGCGAAATTAGCGCGGCACATTCAAATAAACACGGCCGAATGTCATCACAGCTGACTTCATAAACCAATAAACAGTAAACACTGACGGCGTCTGCTCGAATTATTACGTTTCAGTATCCTCAAAAGGTTGTGAAAGGTACGGAAACCGATATTTGTGTCGAAAACTGATCAAAATGAAACAATAACACACAGGAGTTTCAAGCTTGATGATCGAAGTTGGAATCATCCTTGGAACTCCAGTGTGTTATTGTTTCATTTTGATAAGTTTTCGACACAAATATCAGTTTCCGTACCTTTCACAACTTTTTGTGAGGAATTGAAGACATTGAAACGTAAGAATTCGAGCAGACGCCGTCAGTGTTTACTGTTTATTTGTTTATGAAATCAGCTGTGATGAAAGATGGCCGTGATTATTTGAATGTGCCGCGCTAATTTCGTGAAATATCGTGCACGTGGTGGAAAGATACAGGGGTGAATAGTGTCTAGTGTTTTTCACAATTTGTGAGTTTAATACTAAATTTTAGTGTTTTCTGATGCTGCCATTGTTATTTTCTCGGCTTTTTACATAGGAATTGATACGTTAAAACGCGGTAGCCGAAGTGTGCAACAGACCCATTAACTACGCCTAAACGTTCTTAAACGGGGTCTTATCATTTATTGCTCTGCACCGTTGTGTAAGGTTGAAAAGAGTACAAAGCGTTAATTCTGTTAAAAAGAACCAAATCTGTTCAAAAATTTGCTGTCCAACGTGAGATTGTCCTGCCTGGAAGTCCTGATACCAGGGGTACAGAAAAGGCTGGACCAAGGATCCGTGGATAGCGTATAAGCGAGGAAATTTTTCCTGCAAAAATATTTCCTCGCGTAATCGGCCACATCAAAAATATCGGACATTTGGGAGTCATCAGACTTCAAATCTGTGTGCGGACATTTTTCGGAAATCCTGCTTGGAAATAATCCCAGGTCGCGTGAAATTTCCGGCGCTTTATAACATTTTGCACTACTATCCGGCCCTGGGCACTCAAATGCACACTCGAGCATACCAGGGCAAAACTAATAGAGTCGTCGAAAAACAACTAAATCGTTGACTTAGTCGGGTGATCTACTATCCAAATACAGCAGCAATAGTTGCCTACACTTGCGTATTCTATGATTTATTTAGCTGTTTACCAGACTAATTAAACGATTTAGTAGCTATTCGACGACTCAATTAGTTTTGCATTAGTTTTGCCCAGTACGCTCGAGTTTATCAGTTTTCAATGTACCTGTGAACCTTATTTATTCATGTCCTCTCATATCTTACGTTTTCTCTTTGCTTTCAGGAAAGCATTGTATGATGAAACTTTGATCAATGTATTGGAAAACGAAGCAGACATACAGAAAGATCTAGAACTTCGTAAATTAATGCGTCAAAATCAGAATGCACTCCATCCGCCGATTATTCAGCCGAGAGTGACTCATACAGAACATTAGGGATTAAAGCCTTTACGCACATTTTATTTTGTGACCTGGTTCGGTTCCGGTCTAGTCACTTGGTGTCCGTATTATATGCTCAATGTTTTGTAAAATAATCATCAAAATCATTTTATTTCATGTTAACATTAGATTAGTGTAGGTAATATTGTAAAAATTCAACATTTTCGAGTCTCAGATTTTTGTAACCTGATCAAGATATTCGAAACCAAAGACGGTGGACACCCATTTGATTACACAAACAAAGCTACCAAACCAGGTCCCAAACAAAATTTGCCTTTTGGTTCAGCTTTGAAACTAGTTTCATTGCTTATTCACTCTGTTGCTAAAAACGTATTATAAATTGTTGAGTTTTAACCATTCAAGTCTTTTATTTTTCTCCCTCCACTCCTTGTAAGGTTCAAGTAAATGCTATTTTCTGATGTATTCTTCTTAAAGTTACCTAGCATGTTGAGTTATTGTTTGATCACTTTACGTGTTCTGTTTTAAGGTACGTGTACCCAGTATGTTTTAAACCTAAAGTTTGAAAGCTTCCAAAAAATGTGGGTGCACTAAAACTCAAAGTTGTAAAAGGTACCTTGTAGATGAAACTTTTGAGCATATCTTAAAGTATTGTTGAGCAGTTTGAGCAAAACTTAATTATGAGCTCACTTTAAAAGTTTTCCCAGAAATTGTAAAATGAGCCAAATTGGGTATAAGTGTGCTCAATATGGCCCATTCGTTACGTTTGTCCAAATTTTAACTATTAAAGTGTAAATTTGGGCATATGAGATGAGGATATGCATTTATCTCAAAAGCTGAAAATACTGGGAATATACAGGGTGGTCCAGTTCTTTCCGGCATAAATTTCAGAGGTCATTCGGGAGGTCTATACGAACAAAAAAGTTCCTTCGAACCGTAGTCCGAAAATGCTTTGTTTTCGAGTTATGAAAGCTCAAAGTTGCGCGAAAAGTATTGTACGCAAAAGAGAAAAAAAGAATTCTGAGCAGCAGAGGGGGAAATAAGAAAAATCAGAGTACAGGTTTTGTTCTACTAAACAAGAGCTACATAAAACGTTTCCTGACTTTTTTCCCCCAAAAACGCGTTCCAAAGGGCCTACGGCCGATCCAAAAAATTACCGTATGACCGTACGCGGCAGAAAAGTAGAAAAAAAAGTGTGTTACGGTCAAAACCAATTCTGGAAAACACTAAAATAAGATTAAGCAAACTCTTAGCTTTCATTTGAGCTATTATTCGATCCATTTCGAGTGCGAATTATCGGAATGGCAGCGGTTTTAAGAAAAAAGTCGGTGCGCGATTTTGAGTGCAGAGCTGACAATCAATGAGATTTCCCTACTACAACGGCATGTGCGGTAAATCTTGGCCCTCCTCTCTAACTCAAGCGGAGGCCGTCTGGTTTGCGTCGCTCTCTACGGTAGTCCGAATCTTCCTCGGATGTGGGTTCGATCCTGCCTCATACCGACTTAATTTTTAACAGCCTCTTCAAGTCCCGTCGCATCGCGACGTTGATATTATTTCGCTCGATAAATGTTGCAAATCCTCATTGCGGAACACCGCAAAGGCACATAGCTTCAGCGTGCCGACATGCCTTTTGTCACTTAATTTCATTAAAAATGTTAACATTTACAATCGATTACGAGTATCGATTATCTTACATAATGTTTAATTGGAGAAAAATCCAATGTTGCCGAAACTACTTTGAATACGTTGATTTAAAATGAGCCGAAGCCGAAAAATTATGCTTCGAAAAAGGGGGGGGCTAAAAGTGGTCCGGTTTCTCATTCATATTTTTTCTAATGATTAGAATCTTTCCATCAATCAAAGGGGGGGGGGTCCCCTTTTTGAGAAAATTGACTTGTATCATAGACATATCGAATGAAGCTCTAAACCTAACCTAACTTAACCACTCTTAGGTTTTATAGGACTGCTAGGTTACTGTTTACCCAAAATTTTGCAGATGTAACGAAACCTCTAACGAAAAGATTAAAAAAGGTACGAACATCTTCTGTGTGCTGCATAACAGAAAAAGCGTTCATGACCACAAAACGTTTGTTGAATGTGTTACATAGTTCATAGTTGTGAGATAGTTCTAAATCCTGCCGCCTGTGGAAGCACACTCTTTACGCCGAGCTGGTCGGGGCTGTCGTCTCCGACGATAACTCTCCGCAGCGTCTTGAGTCTTTCGAACAGATGCATCTTTGAACATCAGATGCATCAGATGATAGCTTTGAACATTCGATTAAAATTAAATAAAGCAATGCACCATGCTAGACAAGGAATCTTTGAAAGAGAAAAAGAGAAATGGCGAAACATTTTGAATCGTCTTTTAAACATCACATTATTTGTAGCTAAACAAAATTTTCCTTCTCGAGGCCACAGGGAGGATTTGCAGTCTAATATTGTTTATTGTATATTTGGTCGCCCGTAGCATGCTAACAGATTATTGGCCTCGTTGATGGATGATGGATTGGAGGATTTCTGGTTTTTAGATATTGTCTACTTGGTTCCCTCAAACCATTAATCAATTTTCGTATCGACAATAACTTGTTAACTTTATCGTGTCTGTGATAAATAGCTGTTTGATCGTTATGCTCTTTGGTTTAATGCTTTTGTGTGTTTCGTCACAGTAACTAATATACCTAAGACATGTTTTAAAATAATGTCGAAGACGGTGACGGCGGGACATCCTCGGCGTTTCTGATGGGACGGACAATGGACATACGTGCCCTCGAAGTTGGACTTCCGTCAGCAGCGGCGCTACGAAAGGCCAACTTTGGAGGTTGACAAAAGGAAGAAAAAGAAAAAAGAAAACCTGGCATAAAGCATTACGATGAAACTTGGAGGAAAGGTCCTCAGATAGTATGTAAAACGCTTTAGAAAGAACATCTTCGGCGTTTCATTTTTTTTTTTTTTTTAACTTTTTATTGATGGCTACTTTGTCTTTAATTTATAGTTAACAATTCCTCGTTAGGGTGGACGGACAACCGACGGACGTAACTTTTAGTTATCTTTTTAATTTATCTTCCACCGAGGAGACACCGAGCACCGGACCTGGCGTATTACATCATTGCAGATTTAATCATCCCATTTTACCCCGGTGATTCCTCGAAGGTTTTTATTTTGGGCCGTCTGAATCCTACTAATAGTACTTCTGGAGGCACATCCCCACAATTGCGATCCATAAGTCCAGATCGGCTTCAAAATCATTTGGTATAGCATTAATTTGTTAGCTAGCGACACTCTACTCTTTAGTTTGAAGAGCCACCACATGCTTTTGTATTTGGTCATTAGCTGTCGCTTTTTCTGAATATGAGAACCGTACGTAAGTTTTGTGTCCAGTCTCATGCCCAGATAATTCGCAATATCCACTTTGGGAACAATCTCTCCGTCTAAATAGACAGGCATGTGAGAAGATCTCGGGTTAGTAAAAGTGCAGTGTTGCGACTATGGACTGTTGAGGAGGATACGCCAATCCCCGCAAAACATTGAAGTCGCATCCAGACTTTTTTATAAGTATTTATTCGCTTGCTTATGATCCCGCCCTATCGTGGACTAGGCGGTATCATCAGCAAAGGTCGTAAGTCTAGTACCTTTAGTAGCTGGAAAATCACTCATATAAAAGAGAATAATATAGGACCAAGTACTGACCCTTGGGGCACCCCAGCCAGTAAGTATGGGCATAAACTTTGATTTAACTCCCTCTTGCCTGACACAGAAGGACCTATCATTCAAGTACGAGGTTAACAAATCAAGATGATTGCTTGGAAGTAATTTATACAGGGTGGCCCAAAAGTAACTTTAAAATGGTCATAACTTTTTTAAAAATGAATATTTTTGAAATCGGTTTGCGCCATTCTTCATCATACAGAGGGGCTGATTGATGAGGGGCATTTTCAAATTTGGAGCCCCCCGGAAAGGGCCCTTTCGGGGGGGCAACTCAAAATTTTCAAATGGCACCCCCTATCGAGTGATACCTCGTTTGAAAGAGGATAAAAAATGAAGACTTTCGGCGCAAACCGCGCATCGATATCTCGATTCACGTTCGAGACATCGAAGGTCAAAGTTCGATATCGACTGATTTTCAAAAATTCGCAGCGCCCCTCAAAATGATCCAAATTAAAGAAACTCTGGGTGCAAAATATTCTACTAAACAAGCTCTTTAAGAAAAAAAATACACCTATCCCGAAAATTTAAGCTAAATATGACGTTTAGGTCCTCAAAAATGTTCTAGATTTTTTGAAAAATATTGAAACGCCGATCGTCACGGGTACGGTCCAAATATCAGAATGTGGACAGAAAACTGCTGCCGGAGTCTCTACAATGGCCTAGGATCCCTCAAAAGCTTAAATTTTTTCACTACAACCCCAAAAAAATTGGCCATTATCGATAGTGAGATGAGGAACTGTTGGATGGTCAATTTTTTTTTTTTTGTTTGTTTTTTTTTTTTTACTTTTTAACGGATAGAGATAAAAAGTTGTGGGTTGCGGCATCTTACCCGTTAGAGAGTCGGGGGGGGGGGGGGGGTGTAAAAGATCACCACTCCCTCTTTTTCACCCAAAATAAACAATGACACAACACGGGAAAAAAGTATGCAGGAAGGTATTTTCGAAGACTTACCTCATTAAATTAAGTGTTCGAAATGCCCTCCGTTTTGCTGGAGACAATAATACAGACGATTCTCGAACTCCTCTCGAGCTTTTTGCAAAGTTTCCGGAGTAATTAATGAACACTGATGCACGATTCGTTGTCGTAAATCTGCGAGATCAGTTGGTTGAGTTTTATAAATCACCGATTTTAAATGTCCCCATAAAAAAAAGTCTAGTGGGGTTAAATCAGGGGATCGCGGGGGCCATGCTATTGGATCCCCCCTGCCTATCCATCGATTCGGATAGTTCTCATTTAAATAAGTCGTCACGTTACGCGAAAAATGTGCTGGACAACCATCGTGTTGATATGTTATTTTTTCTTCGTCGTAAACAAGTTCACCTGATAATTGAACCTCAGTCTCCACAATGATAGTAAGGAACGGATCAATTGTCTCTTGAAGTAGTTCTAGGTATCGTTCACCATTCAGTGTGCCATCGAGGAAAAATGGACCTATTAACTTACTACCAAAAATGCCTGCCCACACATTTAATTTTTCGGGATATTGAGTGTGCGTTTCGAATAACTCGTGCGGGTTCTCAGTTGCCCAAAATCGCACATTTTGGACATTAACATCACCATTCACGAAAAAAGTCGATTCATCGGTGAAACAAATGTCCTTTAAAGAAGCACCATTTTCTGCAATTTTCTGGAGCATTGTTTCACAGAACAAAATACGGTTTTCTAAATCATTAAAAAAAAGTTGTTGCAGACAACTAGGTTTAAACGGATGAAATTTATGGCTTTTTAAAACACGTCTCACTATTTCCTTAGGAATATTATTTCGCACTTGTTGTTGACGCAAAGAAGTTTTATTATTAATCGCGACAGTGCCTAAGACTGTTAGTTGAGTTACCTCGTCAGTTTTAGGTCTCCCGGAGCGAGGTAAATCGGCAACATTTCCAGTCGCGATAAATTTTTCCACCAAAGCTTTAGTCGCAGGATTAGAAATACTCGCTACTCCCTCAAATTCTACATTGAAACGTCTCATTGTATTCGAAAAATCATTTTCTGCACCGTATAATAATATAATGCGCACTATCTGATCTTGAGTTAACTTCATTATTAACACTTAAAGTAAGGGGGGAGGGTGAGACAATCGCGAAGAAACTTTAAGGGTCACTGAAACACTACAGCAAGCAGAGTAATTAACTACTCTTTTTTAGCAGATACCTTGCAATTACTGCATAAAAAGTAAGAGATTTACTTTAATGATAAATCGACCGACCGAAAAACCGACAACGATCTAACTGATTACTGTTTACATGATCACAGTGATCCATCCAAACAAAAGTAAATTCAACCGATGATCTGTTTCAGATTATCTAAGTAAAAGGTAAATAATTCGTGAGACGGCTAAGAAAAAGTTGCCAGATTCGATAAATGTTTTATCAACTGTTTTCCCAATAACATTTCCAAAAGCAATGCATTACCCTAGACTAGGCAACAATGGATAAGGGACAGAAGACATCTTATCAACATCTAAAATCGAGGCGAGCTCATCTCAAATCAGGAGATAGTGCAGTAACAACTTTAAGCTGCGCTTTGCAAAGTATCATCAGTGCAGCTCAGCGCAGTTCGGCCACGGCAGTGGAATGGACGCTGATAACAAAATCAGCATGCGAATATTATGCGTTGACACCCAACCCAACCTATCAATTAATTGCCGTCTTCAACGCATTTTGACGACTTATTTTGTCGGAGTAAAAAATAGGGAGACAAGGGTCTGATTCTAACTTTGAATAATGCCGCAACCCACAACTTTTTATCTCTATCCGTTAAAAAGTAAAAAAAAAAAAACAAAAAAAAAAAAAAAATTGACCATCCAACAGTTCCTCATCTCACTATCGATAATGGCCAATTTTTTTGGGGTTGTAGTGAAAAAATTTAAGCTTTTGAGGGATCCTAGGCCATTGTAGAGACTCCGGCAGCAGTTTTCTGTCCACATTCTGATATTTGGACCGTACCCGTGACGATCGGCGTTTCAATATTTTTCAAAAAATCTAGAACATTTTTGAGGACCTAAACGTCATATTTAGCTTAAATTTTCGGGATAGGTGTATTTTTTTTCTTAAAGAGCTTGTTTAGTAGAATATTTTGCACCCAGAGTTTCTTTAATTTGGATCATGTTGAGGGGCGCTGCGAATTTTTGAAAATCAGTAGATATCGAACTTTGACCTTCGATGTCTCGAACGTGAATCGAGATATCGATGCGCGGTTTGCGCCGAAAGTCTTCATTTTTTATCCTCTTTCAAACGAGGTATCACTCGATAGGGGGTGCCATTTGAAAATTTTGAGTTGCCCCCCCGAAAGGGCCCTTTCCGGGGGGCTCCAAATTTGAAAATGCCCCTCATCAATCAGCCCCTCTGTATGATGAAGAATGGCGCAAACCGATTTCAAAAATATTCATTTTAAAAAAAGTTATGACCATTTTAAAGTTACTTTTGGGCCACCCTGTATATTTTAAACACGAGTCCTTCTATCCAGACACGATCAAAGGCGTGCGTTATGTCCAAAAAGGCTATGGAGCATACCATCTTGTGTTCCATTGTCTTTTCTATTAGATCAGTGATTCTATGTACCTGTTCGACGGTAGAATGCCCCCTCCGGAAGCTGAACTGGTAGGGTGGAGTAATTTCCCTCTTATCGATAATCGCTTGTAATCTTTCAAGATACAGTCTTTCAAATAATTTGCCTATTGTAGACAAGATAGAAATTGGTCTATAAGATGATGCATTCTGCAAAGGCTTACCGCTTTTCGGAATCATGATCACCTCTGCCCTTACAGGCTGATGGCACATATCTGAAATCGAGCGCAGCATTGAATATATCAAACAGCCTTCTGAGGACCTTGTTGGGGAGCTGCTTCAGCATTTCCCCAGTGACGAGATCAATACCGGGTGCTTTTTTAGTTTTAGTTTCGAATCTAATCATGTCAGCGACCTCAGCGTGAGAGATTTTTGACATTTCTACCGCGTCAGCCGGGATAATTTTGGCTTTTTCGGCTTCAATGTCCACAGGCACCTTGTTGAGGTTGTGGGGTTTGAAAACTCCAAATAGGTGACGAAAATTCTCATCAACTTCCTCTTGATGAGTCCTAGTCTACGTACCGCCAGGCTTTTTCATAGGCTGTTAAAATGTGGCAGATTGTTTTCAGATATTTTGTAACCTTCCACAAAGAAAAGTCAGTATTTGAATATGGTGACAAACCTTTCAAAAAAGTAAATGTTCTGGATTGTCTGTTTTCAGTTATTTCAGTTGTAGTTAATCGGCTTATTTTTTGAAAGTACACAATTCTGGGGTAGGTTTTTTCCCCTCCAGCTTGCCCATGGCTATTTTATACCCCATTGACCAGGGATCGCTGTTGAGGTCTTTCAGCACTTCCGCCCATTTACGCTCCTTGCTGGAGAAGATCGCTTTCCTGAGCTCCTTCTTCTTTTCTCTCAATAGCTCGAAGGCTTCGCGTCTTTTGTTATCCGCACGTCTTCGGATTTGAGGCTCTTAATATTCCTCCTCAGTTTGTTGCAATTCTGGCGAGCTTGTTTTATTTCCTCATTCCACCAGTAGATTGGCTTCCTCTCTCTGGGGACCGCTTTCCGTAAGAGCACGTCGTCGCAGGTTCTCGTGATTACGCTTGTGTACTCGGCCACCATTGCCTCTGCGGTTTGAGATCCGTCACATTCCGTGAGTAGTGTCTGCAAGTTTCCCTTGAGCGCATTCTTGAAGGCTTCGTGGTGCTCTTCCTTCCATAACCATCCACGGTCGTCTCTGTTATTACTTTTAGGTTGTGCTTTGTTCCCTTCCGTTCTGATCTCGTATTCGACATATCGGTGGTCGGAATGAGTCTCGAGATCTGCAAGTACCTTCCATCGTTCGATAATCACGCTGTTGGTGGCGAGGGTAATGTCGATGATTGACTCGCCGTTCCATCTGACACATGTTGCTGTCGTGCCTTCCTTCGCCACGCAGAGGTCGTTGCTATCTATCAGCCTTTCGATGCACTCTCCTCTGCGGTTGGGTTGTTTCGACCCCCACCTACGGGATTTCGTATTGAGGTCACCACGCACGACGATTTTGCAATTTGGCCCTTGCGAGGAGCTCTATTCTCTGGAGATAGATCTCGTACTCCTCGATCGCCTTGTTATTGGGTGAGAAATACACGCTGATGTAAACGATACCACGCACTTTAACGCCGATGATTCCTTCTGGGTATCTCAATATTGCTTCTACTAGCTCCGGTCTCTTTGTCCAGATCCCAACTTTCCCGTTTGGATGGATCAGCCATGGTCCGTTGTTTTCTTTTAGGTATGGCTCGCTTAAGACAGCTAAGTCGTAGCCCCCTTTCAGCAGCCTCTGCTTGCACAGCTCGTGGGCGGCCCTGCAGTTCATCATATTGAACTGCTGGACCTTTATTTCCCGGCGACTGCTTTCGTGGCTGCTTTTGTCATCCGCACTCTTTTTTACACAAATATCTATATGATTATCACTTTTTACAGGCATATATACATCATTATTACTATTTACACGCAAATCTATATAATTATCACAATTAACACTGGTAGCAGCATCGGCTCCGTCACTTTCACGATGGCTTTGGCATTTTGCAGCTCCTCCTTCTTCCAGGCGATGGGTGGAGCCCGGTTCGTCGGTAACGCGACTTACCGGGACCACCCACCGATCGAGCTTTGATTATCACTTTTTACAGGCATATATACATCATTATTACTATTTACACGCAAATCTATATAATTATCACAATTAACACTGGTAGCAGCATCGGCTCCGTCACTTTCACGATGGCTTTGGCATTTTGCAGCTCCTCCTTCTTCCAGGCGATGGGTGGAGCCCGGTTCGTCGGTAACGCGACTTACCGGGACCACCCACCGATCGAGCTTACTTTGCCGCGACATTGCTGGGTGCTGCTCCCTCCCTCTGGGGACTTCGCTCTCCTGTTGTTACTTCCATCGCGATGTCCTTGGCATTTTCCTTAGTAGCAACGTTAATTACCGAATTTACACAAATGTCGGCTTTTTCATTTGCACTATTCACATCGGTGTCGTTCCTCTTGGGGCAGATTTTGGCGATATGACCCTCGCTCTTGCATCTGAAGCAGTTGCTCGATAGGTCAGTCTCGGCCGTGCATGCCTTCATGATGTGCCCTAGTTTGCGGCACTTTAGGCACCGTTTCCTCTCGCTGCTCAGTTTCACCTTGCAGCACGTAAACCCAATGCGGATGACCCTTTTGCCTATTAGTTCGTTGGCCTTGGCGTCTTGCTTCACTGTGCATAAGGCAAGCTTGGTGCCCCATATACTTGGTCTTGTTAGCTGAATATCCGCCACAACTATTCCAGCGCTGGACAGTTGCTCGGCAACCTCCTCTTGAGCTGTGCTCTCCTCCACGTCCTCGATGGTCAGTCTGACGGTGGGTTCGCGTGAGTACGCGGCTCTCCGCCCCGCGCAATTTCCCCCATTGTGTAAGATTTCCTCTATTGTGGCAGCACTTTCGGAGTCCACTATCTCCAGAAGCAAGTCTCCGGTTAGGGTTTTCCTCGCTTTGATGACTTTGTTCATCATTTCCGAGTTTGCCATTTGTACCGTGGCTCTAGTTTCTCTGATCTGCTCTGAGTAGTCCTTACCGTCAGCAGGGACAATTACACATGGGTTCTGGACCGGTAATGGCTTTTTCCTGGCTGCCTTAGCCTGGGCAGCATTTGCAGAGTTGCCCTGAGTGAGTGCAGGGTACTCATCCCTAGTGCCTCGTACGGCGGCTGCGTGTCCGATCGGTTTCACTGTTTGGATCTCCAGCTGCTGCGCTTTGGAGCAGCGGACCTACGAAAAACCAACTTCGGCGCTGAATAAAGAAAAACTGACCCAAGGGATTCCGACGAAACTCGCAGGAAATGTCCTCAGAGAGTATGTGAAACGAGTCTGTAAAGAACTTGCAGGGCGTTTTTTTTTACCCTACCGGCTTGTTATTTCCACAAAAAGTCAAATTTATAAAGAGCTTGATTCAAAATGGGGGGTTTTCTCCCCCCCACCGATTTTTCTGAAACTTTGTATTTTGATAGTACTTGATAAAAGTAGTCTTTTTTTTCAAATAAAATTTTTCCAAAAATAATTAGGGGGGAGTTACAGTGTTGCAAAGTCGCACCTTTCAAAAATTCATAACTTTCGCGTAAATCATCCGATTGAAACGCGGTTTTCACCGAAAGATGCGGATTGTAAAGCACTTTCATGTCATTTAAACGGGATTCAATTTTAAAAATTTTTGACTTAGTTATCGTCATTTTTGTGATTTTTAGGCCACTCAAAATCTACTTAAAGTGAAATAAAAAAAAAAATGGTATTTTTTTATTTTGACCGGGTTGAAATATGTCATTTCTCTTTAAATTCTGCGTAAAATGAGTCCAAGCAGAATGCAGGGCGATTTTTTGTTCCGGAGTTATGTATTTTTTAGTAAGCGAAAAACGAGTTTTTTAGGGTCCCCATGAGCGTTCGAGAGAGAGGCTCAAGTCAAGTAAATGGAAACGGTATTTTTTGATTTTGATCAAATTAAAACATGTTACACCTACTTAAATTCTGCGTAAAATGAGCCCAAGCAGAATGGGCGATGTTTTGCTGCGGAGCTTTGCGCGTTTTAGTAAACGAAAGTCGAGCGTTCTATGGAGAGGGTCAAAGACGTGGGTAGCCTGGGTAGCCTCAACCACTCGACTTTCGTTTTCTAAAACGCGCATAGCTCCGCAGCAAAAAATCGCCCCACATTCTGCTTGGTCTCATTTTACGCAGAATTTAAGTAGGAATAACATATTTTAATTTGATCGAAATCAAAAAATACCGTTTCCATTTACTTGACTTGAGCCTCTCTCTTGAACGCTCATGGGGACCCTAAAAAAACTCGTTTTTCGCTTACTAAAAAGTGCATAACTCCGGAACAAAAAATCGCCCTGCATTCTGCTTGGGCTCATTTTACGCAGAATTTAAAGAGGAATAACATATTTCAACCCGGTAAAAATAAAAAAATACCATTTTTTTTATTTCACTTTAAGTAGATTTTGAGTGGCCTAAAAATCACAAAAATGACGATAACTAAGTCAACAATTTTTAAAATTGAATTCCGTTTAAATGACATGAAAGTGCTTTACAATCCGCATCTTTCGGTGAAAACCGCGTTTCAATCGGATGATTTACGCGAAAGTTATGAATTTTTGAAAGGTGCGACTTTGCTACACTGTAACTCCCCCCCCCCCTAATTATTTTTGGAAAAATTGTATTTGAAAAAAAAAGACTACTTTTATCAAGTACTATCAAAATACAAAGTTTCAGGAAAATCGGTGGGGGGGGGGGAGAAAAACCCCCATTTTGAATCAAGCTCTTCAGAATTTCAGAGAATTCAACGCTTGTGTTCGATTATTATGTCACCACGGTGCGCGGTGCCACGATGAACACACCATCAATCAAACATTTTTTCGTAAACTTTTGCCTCCCACGTAAACCTGAGATTTAAGGAATCGTTCAGAGCGAAAAGCACTAATTCGGATTTTTTTCAAGTTTTCACTTTCCGTCTTGCAGGGTGTTTCTGAAATTTATGTCATCCTTCCTGTATTTTGGAGGTCAAAATATGACTTTTTTCCCTCTAAACATGTGTCCAAAAGTGCTCCCCTTTTGAGCTACAGCCCCCCAAAGTTTTTAAAAATTGTTGGTATTTTTGGAATATCGACCATAGTTATGAACCAAATGTCATGAAAATTGGTGTCCCGAGGTATTTTTACGTGTAGAATCCATTAATGACCTCGAGAAATTCAGAAATGAGGTTTGACTGTACTTTGTAGGCAATCTTACACCTTCAACGACACAAATTTTATGTTACGGAATTGGAAATTTGCAAAATAAATTATGAAACTAGATGGAAAAAACTCTTAGTAAGATATTTGATCCTCTTTATTTTGGTCGATACGACGCGTATTAAGCGAGATAATCGCTGCACAAGGTGGAAAAGTCAGCGCTTTTACTGCAGCGGAGTGGCGGTATACATATTCCACTTTTCCTACACGTAAAATTACCTCAAGACACCAATTTTCATGACATTTGGTTCATCATAATTATGGTCGACCCAAAAACACCAACAATTTCTTAAAACTTTGGGGGGGGGGGGCTGTAGCTCAAAAGGGGGGCATTTTCGGACACATGTTGATAGGAAAAAAAGTCTTATTTTGACCTCAAAAATACGTGGTAGAAAGGATGACATGAGTTTTAGCAACACCCTGTATTAAGCAATGCTTTGAAGTTTTTAGTGATAACTGCAAACCTCCAATGCCTTCCTCCACCAGAAGCTGTTTGAACTTATGATTACAATATGATAATTTACTGATGCTGTTGATTTTCTTGTACAGAACATAGGAGTTGAAGATAGCCATGTCGAACATATAAAAAAAATACTTTGCGGTAACCTTTGGCATAGCGCCGCATGATGGGGAACGATGCCATCACCTGGTGGCGATCGACACCATTCATGCCCGCATTGTACTCTTGAATGAGGGCAGGTTTTTCTTTCTCCTCTCCTGTTTTTCGGTCTTTCTTACCAGTTTTTATCATTAGAGACCTACAATGGTATGATGAAAGTATGGTTACCTGCTTTTTATCCTGCCAGCGTAGCGCAGTGAGTCCATGGCTGAAAAATTGCTCTGTCTTTCCACGCTGCAAACCTTTTACCCTTGGTTTTAAAAGATGGAGGCATATTTTGTCTGTTGGGTCTCACAGTACCAAGAACATTGAATCCTTTATCCACTGCTGCAAGGAAAACATTAGGGGAAAAAACCAATTATCCAGGATGATTGTATGACCTAAAAACTGGACGGCCTGCGCCATCTCAATGACGATTGCTTCTGACACCTTCAAATTTTCTGGGTTTGGATGATCTTCTTCTCCTGAAGCTCCAGTGTATATTTTAAATTTCTTGCAGTAACCTTATGATGACTCACAGAATTTGTAGAATTTGATTCCAAAGCGTGCTCTCTTGCTCCGGTTGCACTGGACATCACTGAGCCTACCACGAAATTTCATTAGAGATTCAACTAGTGCGAGGTCTTGTTCGTAATCATAACTGTGCTCAAACTTACGGTTGAGGTACTCATAAGCAAATCTAATTTTACCTAACTTATCACCATTTTCAATGTCATCGTTATTTATGATGTGGAAGATTTAAAAAATGAGCAAAAATCGACGGTACGGCATATCAGTACTAAAAAAGGAGGTCTCAATTACTTTATTTTTACTCCAGTAAGCTTCAAGGGATTGCTTTCTAACCGGACCAAAAGTAGTGCAAAGAAACAAATAACATTTTAATTAATCTGCTGTTATTGAAAACCATTCCTTATACATTTTTGCCTGCGGAATGTTGGGTCCATTTGAAAATGATTTAGCGTAGTGGTTTGTTTCTTCAACCAAGTTTTGATAAAAATGCTCATCAGTAAAGACATCAAAAATACTAACAACAGATGGTGCATTGGGATCATCATTCCAGGACCATGCTGGCTCTTTCATCTTTTTCGCTGTACGTTGAGTCGCTATTGTTGGTTTTTTGCGTTTTGAAGTTGCAGGATTGGTAATAGGAGGATTAGCCCCACCAGGATTAAAAAACACCAGAATTAGGACTTGAAGGAGGGTTAGCGGGAGAAGTGCTAGGAGTTTGCAAAACAATGGAAGTGTTTGAAATAGAAGTTTCAACAGTGTCATTCACCTCATCTGCGCTGTCGTATACCTCACCATGTTCGTCTTCACTGTCATACTGATTACCTCCTGTATCACTGTGTGAATCACTCAGTAAATTAGTTGCATCACCTGAAGCTCCTGAATTTTCCTCTCGATTCAATAATGTGTCATACCTCCTGTATCACTGTGTGAATCACTCAGTAAATTAGTTGCATCACCTGAAGCTCCTGAATTTTCCTCTCGATTCAATAATGTGTCAACATAGTCATCATCATCACTCTCTGCTAACGCATTGGCGATTTGGGAGGAATTCAGACAATTGCCTCGTCGCGGTAACATTTCGCTTAATCAACAAAAAAACAACTACTTGGCACTCAAGAAGTGATAAAAAACATCGCTACCATTGCAAAATCAACGAAAATCAAACGAAACTTGGCCGAAAACTTGTAACACAGCGACGAAAACATACGATGTAATAAACAGAGGTTATGAGAATGACTTGTTGATGAAGTAGAATTCAAGTGACAACTTGAGAAAACGAAATTCCACTAAAAATACAGTGAAAATGGGTGGGGAAATTTTTTGAGGTTGGCCACAATGCATGCAGGAACATCCATTTTGTTACCGAGGCGCTACCCAGCGGAGGAACGCCAAATTACAGGCAAATCTATGGGGCATTTTGATGACGAACTGAGCTCGTCATTTCATTTCCTGCCCAGGCAGTGCGTGACGAGTTCAGTTCGCCATTCTCAGTGAATGGGTTAATTTAAACAAATCACATATCATCATAGAAACTTTAATTGGCCACCCATCTTCAGACCAGTCATATTTATTTAAATTGGTAGAGCTGCTGAAGAATTGGCCGATCTCCATGATTATAAATTGTTTTGCCAAAGAAACATTGAAAGAAAATACAAAATAAAGTAATTATCAATCGAGCGATCGTGAGATGCATACTTTCCATTCCTCGTGAAAGAGGAAGGGGAGGAGAAACAAAATGTTTCAGAATATTCAGACGATAACTTTCAACGACAAGATAGGACGTTCAATCAAGATTTTTGATGAGACAAAAATATTTTTAGATTCTTTTTGTTGATTTTCTTATTTGCTTCCGCTGCTTGCCGGTACTGGGAGACTTAACAAATATTTTGGATTGAGGGGTAGCGCCCTCTTCAGATTCAGCGGCTCCTGACAGTCTTGCTGTTGTAGTTTGGCGCTGCATTAGTTCTTTACTCGCTTCTTTAACCATTTCATTTTCATAGGGAATGAACATCAAAATGAAACTGAAACGGAGCGCTTGCTTAATTGAATCATAACTTTCCAAATGAGAAATCAACATCAGGAATATCCTCCTCAGTTCTTTGTGCTCAATTTTCGATAGTTTGGAGTTGACAGTCTTCGTTGAATAGCTTTACCTTCTGAAAAGTGTTGTCGCAAAACTCTTAGCCAAATGAGGAACGCACGGATAAAGAAAGCTCAGATGACCTTCCGTGGTTTCCATTTCTTTCCGTGAAGCATCCTTGGCAACAATTCTGTAACAGGTGTTCAAGTAAACGCTTTTATCCGTTACGCCTGCGGAGGGAGAGGCTTGTGCGAGCTGTCGTTTTAAAATCGATTCGTTCTATTCAACCATCCTTGAATACTTTCTATGTTGTGCTCACTAGCGTAATAATCCGATAACGATATTACGATATTCGCATCGGTCGCACGTAACGATTTAACTATATCAAGGCTCGAGTGAAAGTGACAGTTAAAAGCCAATGGTAAAATGATACAGAAATGGTCGGTTGAAAGAAGAAAACTTCTAAACATTCACAATTACAGCAATGAAGTTTTATACGAACATCAAATATATTTTTAAAAAGAGAACGAGGAGGAGGAAAAAAATGGGAAAATGTATAGATTTCAAAGAAACTTAATTCAAACAAATCACACATATCACCAAAGAAACTTTAATTGGCTAACCATATTCAGACCAGTCAAAGTCATTTAAGTTGGTTGACATTGTAATGACTTGGCCGATTTCCATGACGTTAAGTTGATTTTCCATAGAAACATTGAAACAAAATACAGAATAAAGAAAGAATCAATCGAGCGATCGTGACATGCATACTTCCCATTCCTCGTCAAAGAGAGAGGGAAGGAGAAACAAAATGTTTCAGACTATTCAGACAATAACTTTCAACGACAAAGTAGTACTTTTAATCAATATTATGGATGATAAAAAAAAATGTATTGAGTTCTTTTAGTTGATTTTCTTATTTGCCTCCTCTGTCTGCCGGTACTGAGAGACTCAACAAATATTTTGGATTGAGGGGTGGCACTTTCTTCAGATTCTGCGGCTGCTGACAGTCTTTCTGTTGTAGTTTGTCGCTGTATTAGTTCTTTATTCGCTTCGTTAACCATTTCATTTTCATAGGGGATGAACATCTAAATGAAAATGCAACTGTGCGCTTGCCATAAGTTTTCAAATGAGGGATCAACATCAGTCCTGACTTCAGGTTGGCCCTCCTCAGTTCTTTGTGCTCAATTTTCGATAGTTTGGAGTTGACAGTCTTCGTTGAATAGCTGTAGCTTCTGAAAAGCGTTGTCGCAAAACTCTTAGCCAAATGAGGAACGCACGGATAAAGAAAGCTCAGATGACCTTCCGTGGTTTCCATTTCTTTCCGTGAAGCATCCTTGGCAACAATTCTGTAACAGGTGTTCAAGTAAACGCTTTTATCCGTTACGCCTGCGGAGGGAGAGGCTTGTGCGAGCTGTCGTTTTAAAATCGATTCGTTCTATTCAACCATCCTTGAATACTTTCTATGTTGTGCTCACTAGCGTAATAATCCGATAACGATATTACGATATTCGCATCGGTCGCACGTAACGATTTAACTATATCAAGGCTCGAGTGAAAGTGACAGTTAAAAGCCAATGGTAAAATGATACAGAAATGGTCGGTTGAAAGAAGGAAACTTCTAAACATTCACAATTACTTCAATGGAGTTTTATTCGAACATCAAATATATTTTAAAAAGAGAATCAGGAGGAGGAAAAAGATGGGAAAATGTTTAGATTTCAAAGAAACTTAATTCAAACAAATCACACATATCATCAAAGAAACTTCAATTGGCTACCCATATTCAGACCAGTTAAAGTCATTTAAGTTGGTTGACATTGTAATGACTTGGCCGATTTCCATGACGTTAAGCTGATTTGCCATAGAAACATTGAAACAAAATACAAAATAAAGAAATAATCAATCGAGCTATCGTGACATGCATACTTCCCATTCCTCGTCAAAGAGAGAGGGAAGGAGAAACAAAATGTTTCAGACTATTCAGACAATAACTTTCAACGACAAAATAGGACGTTTAATCAATATTATGGATTATACAAAAAAATGTATTAAGTTCTTTTTGTTGATTTTCTTTTTTGCCTCCTCTGTCTGCTGGTACTGAGAGACAAAAATATTTTGGGTCGAGGGGTGGCACCCTCTTCAAGTTCAGCGGCTGCTGATAGTCTTGCTGTTGTAGTTTGTCATTATATTAGCTCTTTATTCGCTTCGTGAACCATTTCATTTTCATAGGGAATAAACATCTAAATGAAAATGCAACGGAGCGCTTGCTTAATGGAATCATAACTTTTCAAATGAGGAATCAACATCAGTCCTGACATCAGGTAGGCCCTCTTCAGTTCTTTTTGCTCAATTTTCGATAGTTTGGAGTTGACAGTCTTCGTTGAATAGCTGTAGCTTCTGAAAAGTGTTGTCGCAAAACTCTTAGCCAAATGAGAAACGCACATATAAAGAATGCTCAGACGACCTTTCGTTTTTTTTCCCCTCCGTGAAGCATCCTTGGCAACAATTCTGTAACAGGTGTTCAAGTAAACGTCTATTGACTTTCTGTTAAGAGCTAAGCAAGCTGATGCAATTGGAGCTGCGCTTTTATCCGTTACAACATGCGGAGGGAAAGGCTTGTGCAAGCTGTCGTTATAAAATCGATTCGTTGTATTCTACTATCCTTGAATACTTTCTATGTTGTGCTCACCAGCGTAATAATCCGATAACGATAGAACGATATTCGCATCGGTCGCACGTAATGATTTAACTATATTAGGGCTCGAGTGAAAACACAGTTAAAAGCTAAAGGTAAAATGATACAGAAATGTTCGGTTGAAAGAAGGAGACCTCCAAGAATTCACAATTGCAGCAATGGAGTTTTATACGAACATCAAGTATATTTTTAAAAAGAGAATGAGGAGGAACAAAAAAAAAAATTAGAAAATGTATAGATTTCAAATAAACTGAAGTCAAACAAATCACATATATCATCGAAGAAACTTTAAAGGGGACGTACACCCTAAAATCGTAGTTAAGTTAAGCACGGAAATCGATAGAGGAAAGCGAGACTAGAGTTCCTATATTTAGAGAGTTAAGACAAGAGAAACCATGGGCGCCGCCATTGGATGCGATTTTGCACATTTGTTTACATTCTGAGGGCCGTTGTTGTGTTTTTGTCCACTGCAAAGATTACAGTGCCGCTGAGTTTCTAATGATGTAATCTTTTACTGCTTTTGTGCATCGACATCCATTTACGCTTTGAAAGGTTCTTTTGGGATTTTTAGACATTCTTGAGGCGTTTCATGATTAAAATTTACAGATTCGTCGATATTTAACTCTTTATCCGTAAAATACTGTTGGTAAACAACTGCGATTGTAAACAAAAGTGCAAAATCGCATCCAATGGCGGCATCCATAGAGCCTAAAACTCATCGACCAATCAGAAGTTGACTACCCTCTTGTCTTAACTCTCTAAATATAGGAACTCTAAGCGAGACATGAACGATGGTGAAATCCGTTTGTCGAAATTCGTCTTCGTTGCGAAGATACAGCCGCCGAAAGATCCGGCGCTGACGTCATCTGCTCCAAGCGCACGATGCGGTACCATTGCGCTTAATGGGAAACGCGGCGCCCGCGCTGTTCCCCCTCAGTTTGTGAGGTTATCGGCACTCCAACGTAAAAATCGCTAAGAACAAAAATTGGAGAGCAGGAAATTTCCTTTCCAACTGTTTTTTAACTTTTTCTCCAAAATTATTTTTAGCTGAGATATGAACGAAAACGGCAAAACTTCGGATTGCGTTCGAATTTCTGACGGTCCGCGTTCTCAAATAGCCGTCTCTCTAGTCGCTTAAAGTTTACTTATGAAAACTACTGATGGACCATTATTGTAGAAAATTTTACGCTCTTCAAATTTAGTCCTTAGAGTTTTTGGCGTACGGTAAGTCGTTGGCCCGGAAAATGCGAATGAAAACAAAAAAAATGCCGCTTTCTTAATTCCAACACGCATTTGTGAGTAGTTTTTTCCTATTTTCCTTGACAACGGTCAATTTTTGATGGAAAATCATAAGGGGTAAAGTTAAAGAGCGCAAAATTTCCTATCGATTCATTACACAAAAATTTCGAATATGCGTTTTCTGACCGAGAAACTACAATTTTCGGTGATTTTAGAATTTCAAGACATAAAATAAATCGAGATATTATGACGGGTGTCGAACCAATTAGCTTCGAATAAAACGAACGCCGCAAACTGGCAAAAAAATGATTGTGTTTACTTTTTAATGTTACCTACGATCGAGGATGCCGAGATAAGCTGAAGAGGTGATCTTCGTGTTTTGTTCCAACCTCACCAGACTGTCGCGGCGCCTAGAGTCCCTGTATGTCAAAGAGTCTCGCCATACGGGGTATAGATTCTGATTGGCTGCTAGATTTTAGGCTTTCACGGAGCTCAAGGAGGCGTTCTGTGTTATTCTCCATAAGAGAACCGTTAAAACACCCCTACGAGGAGACGTACACGCCTTCTCGGTGAACCGAACCAATCAGAGTGGACGCCTCCTTCGATTTCTTCTTCACGTGTCGAGACTCTTTTGTCGAGACTTTTAGGCTGTCACGGAGCTCGAGGAGGCGTTCTGTGTTATTCTCCATAAGAAGACCGTTGGAACGCACCTACCGAGGAAGCGTACACGCCCCTCAACGAACCCAACCAATCAGAGTGGACGCCTCCTTCGAAATTCTTCTTCTTCATGCTTCACGTGGCGAGACTCTTTGATATACAGGGACTCTAGCGGCGCCATGCATGCCGGCCGGAGGACGGGCCGCGCTCGTGGTCCACGCACCGAGGTTAGCAGTTCGTCGCCGAATTCAATTCGAAGCGGATAACCAGATAATTCGATCGTAGGTAGCATTAAAAACTAAACACAATAATTTTTTTGCCAGTTTGCGGCGTTCGTTTTATTCGAAGCTAATTGGTTCGACACCCGTCATAATATCTCGATTTATTTTATGTCTTGAAATTCTAAAATCACCGAAAATTGTAGTTTCTCGGTCAGAAAACGCATATTCGAAATTTTTGTGTAATGAATCGATAGGAAATTTTGCGCTCTTTAACTTTACCCCTTATGATTTTCCATCAAAAATTGACCGTTGTCAAGGAAAATAGGAAAAAACTACTCACAAATGCGTGTTAGAATTAAGAAAGCGGCATTTTTTTTGTTTTCATTCGCATTTTCCGGGCCAACGACTTACCGTACGCCAAAAACTCTAAGGACTAAATTTGAAGAGCGTAAAATTTTCTACAATAATGGTCCATCAGTAGTTTTCATAAGTAAACTTTAAGCGACTAGAGAGACGGCTATTTGAGAACGCGGACCGTCAGAAATTCGAACGCAATCCGAAGTTTTGCCGTTTTCGTTCATATCTCAGCTAAAAATAATTTTGGAGAAAAAGTTAAGAAACAGGTGGAAAGGAAATTTCCTGCTCTCCAATTTTTGTTCTTAGCGATTTTTACGTTGGAGTGCCGATAACCTCACAAACTGAGGGGGAACAGCGCGGGCGCTGCGTTTCCCATTAAGCGCAATGGCACCGCATCGTGCGCTTGGAGCAGATGACGTCAGCGCCGGATCTTTCGGCGGCTGTATCTTCGCAACGAAGACGAATTTCGACAAACGGATTTCACCATCGTTCATGTCTCGATTTCCTCTATCGATTGAGCCAATGTTGTTTTTAAGGTGTACGTCCCCTTTAATTTAGCCACCATCGAACTGGTCGAAGTTATACAGGGTGTTTCTAAAACTTATGTCATCCTTTCTACCACGTATTCTTGAGGTCAAAATAAGACTTTTTTTTTCCTATAAACATGTGTCCGAAAATGCCCCCCTTTCGAGCTACGGCCCCCCAAAGTTTTAAAAAATTGTTGGTTTTTTCTGAATATCGACCATAATCATGAACCAAATGCCATGAAAATTGGTGTCCCGAGGTAATTTTACGTGTAAAATCCATTAATGACCTCGAGAAATTCATAAATGAGGTCTGACTGTACTTTTCAGGCAATCTTATACCTTCAACGACACAAATTTTATGTTATGGGTTGGAAATTTGAAAAACGAAAAATGAAATCAGATGGAAAAAACTCTTAAAAATATATTTGGTCCTCTTTGTTTTGGTCGATACGACGCGTATTAAGCGAGATAATCGCTGCACAAGGTGGAAAAGTCAGCGCTTTTACTATAGCAGGCGGCCCGAAGTAGCAGCGGAGTGGCGGGTTGCATACTTACTGCCGCTCTCCATGGCATAAGCGCTGACTTTTCCACCTTGTGCAGCGATTATCTCGCTTAATACGCGTCGTATCGACCAAAACATAGAGGACCAAATATCTTTTTAAGAGTTTTTCCCATCTGATTTTATTTTTCATTTTTCAAATTTCCAACCCATAACATAAAATTTGTGTCGTTAAAGGTATAAGATTGCCTGAAAAGTACAGCCAGACCTCATTTATGAATTTCTCGAGGTCATTCATGGATTTTACACGTAAAATTACTTCGGGATACCAATTTTCATGGCATTTGGTTCATGATTATGGTCGATATTCAGAAAAAACCAACAATTTTTTAAAACTTTGGGGGGCTGTAGCTCGAAAGGGGGGCATTTTCGGACACATGTTTATAGGAAAAAAAAGTCTTATTTTGACCTCAAGAATACGTGGTAGAAAGGATGACATAAGTTTTAGAAACACCCTGTATAATTTGGTGGTTTTCTAATGACCTGGCCGATTTCCAGAATGTCTAGTCGTTTTGCCGAAGAATCGCTGCAAGAGCCGAGAATTCGGTTCATCGACTTCAGGATCTTTCCGGAGAACGCGGTTGATTGGTGCTACTCCAGCTACAATCGCTTTTCTCTCAGTGCTCTTAACATACATTTTTTGAGTTCTTTGTAGTCAACGTCGACTACTGGCAGTGTGAATGTCCAGAGGCAAACATTCGCAACAGGGCATACATTAATTTGCTTGTGTGCAAATTTGAGATAAATTTCTTTTCAAGCCCTCTTTTCCGTCATATTGATAGTTGATTATACTTCGGTCCTATTGTTTTTTTTTTTCTCGCTCCTTCATTCGTTTCATCTTCTTCAGGGTCTTTTCGTAGAATGAACGCGGTGGAGTGGTGCTACTCCGTCTACTATCGCTTTTTGAAGCATCATGGCCGCTTCTAACGCACGCCTCTCTCTTAGCAGTACGCTTTGTACCATCCTTCGGTTCTTCGGCGAATCTTTGATGCTGAAGTATTCCTAAATACTCTTACATGCACCTGACGAGCAGTATGGGTCTAAAGAAACCGAAATAAATTCCAGTCGACGCGGGGCCAGTGCCTCGCAGGATTTGAGTTTAGGTTGGCGTGATTAGTAAATGATTAAAAGGCTATCCGACCGACGCTGTTAATATCGACGCACTAAAACAAGGGGCTAGCCTGTTTTAGAGACTAAACACACATCGTGATAGCGCGGTCGTTCCTCACCGTAATCAGAATAAGACTAACAACAAAAAGTTATTGAAGAACATGTATACTTGTGGAGAGGAAAAAAAAAACTTTTTGAATACTAAATTAACTTGATCAAACAGATACGAAAAGAAAGAACAATAATGCATAGAAAAATCGACCAACTACTTGCATCAAGGAAGCATTTCAACGTGAAAATTCATAAAGTCAAAAACCCATGCTACATCCTATATCACTTTATTAACCAATGCGCTGAAGAAGTCATATTCTTACATACGACGTTTCGTAGCAGCAATCGACATTCTTCCGACTTACCTGTCGATCTCGGTAGGCGTAGAACAAGGTAATCTTCAGCCGATAAACAGACATCGAAGTTAGATCGCAATAAATTACTCTCGACACTCTTCATGTATTTCAGCAGTTTCGGAAGCAACCTGTCGTTTGAGACTTCATCCGTGGATACGTCAATTGTAGTGATTCCGTGTTGAAAATCGTCAGAAAAAGATAATTGGTTGGCAATAATTACCCTGACTTCACAATCTGGTGCAATTTCCTTTTTATTTTTATAGCAGCTCATAATGCAAGTATCTGCATGGGCATGCAGACCCTTGATTATGCCTTTGACTGGGCATATTTTATGCCTGGTCGCCACTGTTTTGCACGATTTCATCTTTAATTCCGAATACGGTAAATAATGCAAGTCAGAATTCGACACACCCACGTAATCGAACTCTGGCTTGATTATTACTAGTGTATCATTCGATCCGTGGGCTGCAAATGAAAATGGTATCACTTGATACCTGGTGTTCTGTTCGGCAGACACCAGTGGCACTCTCATTACTAGGTTGAGACTGATATTGCTGACGAACGATGACACCTCAATTAAGCTATAATAAGCACTTATCTTGTGATCTGTTAAATCGACTGGGAAACTTAAACCTGCTGGCAGTTGGATGCGGTGAAGAGCCGCGAGCAGGAACTCTGGGCTCACAATCAGTGGGCTCCTTCTCAGTCTTCCCGCCCTCGCCTCATCTTACGCCTGCATTACTAATTGTATGTTTTCCTTGAGTGCATTTAATAAGTCGACGAGCACGGTGTGTGATTCTGTCACCAGCCGAGTCAACTTCAACTCATCCCTTGTCTCTTTCACTTCAGACTCTAACTCTTCATTCAATAGTTTTATTTGGTTCAAGGCCGACTCGATATTCTTTCGGGTCCCTTCCCACTCAGCAAGGGTCCCGTTGATAGAGTGGATCACCGTAGCAATGATCGAGGCCCGAGCCCGGGCCAGCTGATACACGTCCCTTGCCCCTTGCCCTACCTGTCTAAGCTTGGCATCGTAGTATTCAGCGTCTTCGTGATCGAGGCTACCTGTGATTAGTTTTATTGCGGAGCCCAGGGAGTTGAATATCCCCCTTCCCCGTCTCCTTTCTACTTCTTTTTCTTCTTCTTCACTTTCAAAAATCGTCCGGAGTGACCCTAATGCTCGCGTCACTTCTGCGATATCCTGGCCCAAATTCTGGAGTTGGATCTCTAAGACCTCCCCGTCCTTCTCCTTCCTCGCCAAGTTGAGGTAAGTGGTGAAGAGGGGTGTGACAATGTTGTGCTGCGTCCGTAGATTCGCTACCGGAATCCGAGTTAACAACGTCCAGTGGTCATTTACAAGTTTGAAGTGGAACATGCCGGCGAACGCTAGGCCCGGCTCGTTCACGGCCGGAGTTATTGTGTACCCCGCTTCCTCTCTTTCGCCTCCATCTTGAGCTTGGCTTCCCAAGATGACCAAGGTGAGAGTTAGTATGAAGCTGTAGATTTTCATCTCGTTCCTTAGATTTGTCGTTTTCGTCGTCTCGTTTTGTTTTCAGAAATTTATGCATTGTAGCGACTGCAGGGGGAAAAAAACAAATTGTTTATTTCGACGAAGTCAACGGTTCTTACTTCGCTGTGAAAGAAAAAAAATCGTCTCCTCTGATTGTGAGTGAAAACTTCGCGCTAATCTTCCTTTAGAGCACTGATTGTTTTTGTTTTCGTTTTTTTGTTTGTTTTTTTTTTTCGCTGATTATTGGCGTCGCGACCTCAACATCGACACTTGACACTGGTGTTTTTTTTTTTTCTCTTTTTTATTGAAAATTTTTTTGTTAAAAATTCAGGTAAACCCGAGCGGTATGATCTACATATGTGGATGTAATTTTTAATTCATGTTTGGTGGTCCTTGGTAAAAGACGAACCCCAAAAGCTGACACCAAATTTTAATGCAGTGATCCCGTGTTGAAAATCGTCAGAAAAATTAAAGTTTGACCAAAATTGGGTGAAGGTGTGAATGTTCAGGAAAAATCAACCAAAAAATCGGAATGCAGGAATATATTCAACGAAACACAACAAACGGCGGAAAAATACACTATTGAAACAAAATTAACAGAGGTTTAACAGTATTGTGGAAAAAAATAACGAATGGGAAAACAGACAGAAAATAACAATTCCTGAGTTTTTGTGAAAAAAACGCCTAACCCCACGCCCCACGGCGAGGGGGACTATCTCCTCGGACAAAATATTCCGTATCAAAATCACAAAGAAGAGTACCACCTCTGAGGGAGGTGGTGTATTCATAGGGCCCGAAACTTGGGCCATCGGGAACAGTCGGGCTTCATCGGTTTGCTAGTCCGACTCTGGCTGCTCCCGATCGTCCAAATTCCTGACCCCGGAGCTGGAAAGAATGACCAACTTTTATGGCTGATTGACGAATCGCAAGAGACTTCGAGGGTCGTCCTGTTAAGGGTGCGCTCGAAGTCTCTGCATTTTACGACAAATCAACCCAAATCTGGTCACCTTCCAGCTCTCCTAATTTTTAACACGGGGATGTCTATCTCCCATAAGGAAACAGACATGCCCGTGTTATTTGCTTGATCACATTTGACACATGAAAAAAAGGGGGGGGGGAAATGAAAAAAAAAATGGAACAAAATGGAAAAAAAAGTGATAGTTGAATGGGTCCTTCAACTACTCATTATTACCTATTATTACATAATCAACAAATGCAGCTTCTTTTTGCCGTCCGTCAGAGTTTCATAAACATGCGGACTAAGTAAGTTGCTTGCATCAAATAGTGATGAAGGTGATGAGTTCACTCGGCGAAAAATGTTTATCTTCGTCTCCACACCGATGGTCATTTCGGTAGACCCCCTAGCTGAAGTTGCTGATTCCACATCAGTGTAGAACGTCCATTCATCCATGTACTGTTCACTTGTTGGAAAGTCTCGATCTTCGAAATATTTTGAGTTGTCGAAATCAGCAGAGTTCTCACGAGGAGTATTCGTGGTTTCTTCACCTTTCTGTTCTTATTTCTTATTTTCTTCCGCCGACTTTGGATCGCAGACGTTACTTTCGTCACCTCGTTCTTTTGGCGATTCAATCCTTTTCTCTTCCACTGGCCCTGTCCAGTCTTACAAATACATAAAGTTATACATATGTATATTTCCGATCACGTTTTCTCTCTGTGCTCTTAACATGAATTTTTTTAATTCTTTGTAGCCAACATGGACTAGTGGCAGTGTGAATGTCAAGAGAAAAACACTCGCAACAGAGCTTACATTGCTTTGCTTGTGTGCAAAGGACACCGCGCTTTGCTTATGGGAACTGGCTCCCAGTCAATTTTTTTTAAATTGAAATCTGTTGCGTAAAAGTGTCTCCTGAGAAAAAGCTCTCACGGGCGGGGAAAAAAATAATGACAGGATTTCGAGATATTCGCGTCTTAAGTTGGGGACTATTTGCCCGGTGCTTCGTATTCTCGTACGTAGCAGGCCGCTTAACTACTACGCCAACTGGAAACCTTCTCGGTCGAATCACCCGACTCAGCGCGCATCGATAGAACTACTTCCTTTTGCAGTCCCTCCAAACTGATTATTTGTTTACCCCACACCCACTGCTCTGCCTCGGTGGCCATGCTTCATCTTGACCACTCCCTCAACTGATTACTTACCTACATCAACCTCGTCGAGGCAGAGCAGTAGGTGTGGGGTAAACAAATAAGCAGTTGGGAGGGACTGCAAAAGGAATTAGTTCTATCAATGCGCGCTGAGTCGGGCGATTCGACCGAGAAGGTTTCCAGTTGGCGTAGTAGTTAAGCGGCCTGCTACGTACGAGAATACGAAGCACCGGGCAAATAGTCCCCAACTTAAGACGCGAATATCTCGAAATCCTGCCATTATTTTTTTCCCGCCCATGAAAGCTTTTTCTCAGGAGACACTTTTACGCAACCGATTTCAATTTAAAAAAAATTTGACTGGGAGCCAGTTCCCATAAGCAAAGCGCGGTGTCATTTGAGTTAATTTTTTTTTTCAAGCCCTCTCCTCCGTCATCTTTGATAGTCAATTATGCTCCGGTCCTATGTGTTTTTATCACGCTCCTTCATTCGTTTCATCGACTTCATGGTCTTTTCGTAGAATGAACGCGGTTGAGTGGTGCTACTCTGGCCCGCAGTTTACTCATCTACACAGAAGCGAAACTCTATGTGAGCGCTTTGGCGAAGGAAGATGTTAGTGTTAGCCACCGACCACCAGGAGACATTTGCCGTTTTTTTAACATTGAGTTTCGGTTTTTGCTAATGGGGCTGTTGCACACTTTTCTCGAATCTGGTGTAGAAACCTCCAAAAATAACGATGGCAGCACTAAAAACTTCCGAAATCCACTCCTAAACTTGATAAACGATTTTATTTGCGCGGGCGTAATAGTGGCTGAGGGCAGTAACAATAGGAGATTCACATCTACCAATACTGTAACTCCATCAAGAAGTGGCCAATAAGAGACGACTTTTATTTGACACCGGTGTCACTAGGTGTTGCGGTACCATTCATCAGATGTGAATCATCCTTGTCAGCATAGAAAGAATGACGAAATTAAGATAGAAACCTCCTATTGTTACTGCCCTCGGCCACCATTGCGCCCTCGCTAATAAATATTTTCAAAATACTTTCCGTCCGACTTTAGTCTAAAAATCCATTTGGTTCAACAATGTCTTTTGGAGCTGCTGGAAATGCGACAACGTCCCAAGTATCTGCGATTTTCATATTCTTTAATTCCTCCTCAATTGCTCTTTGCCAATTTTGAGAATCATTGCTCTTAATTGCCTCCTCATATGTTTCAGGAATAACTGTGTCACAAAGATTTGCACTAGCGTGATAGAACACATAATCATCACGAAACAGCTGTCGGGGAGGTTGTCTCTCACGGAGAGGTCTACTAGGAGGGGTGGAAGTGTCAACAGGATTATCTACTCTTCGAACTGTAGGGGGAGTGTCGTCTGACTGCTCACTCCCAGGAGTGTCAGGTGAGATAGAAGGATCAATATCAGGATCACTAACATCAGGCGTTAAAGGAGCAGGAAAAATGGATTCATTTTTCTTTTCGTGATTGGTCTGAATTTCCACAAAATCATGTAATTGTTTTTCTTGCGTTTTGATTAACTGATCTACTGATTCAACAATTTGTACATTTCTTGAAATTAAAATTTTATTATTTACTAAAACACGATATCCGTTTGTTGTGTACGCGACTAGGACTCCCTTTTGTGCTCTAGGCTCTAATTTAGATTTAAGTTTTTCAACTGGGGTTTTAACATACACTATACTTCCATACACTTTAAGGTGAGAAATATCGGGTTTTCTATGGAAAAATAATTCATACGGGGTTTTGCATTCTTCAGTGTTGGTGAGCGATCGGTTCATCAAATATTGAGCTGTAGAAACGCACTCTGGCCAGTATTTGGTAGCTAGACCGGAGTCTTTCAAAAGACAACGGGTTTTATTCATGATAGATCTATTAAAGCGTTCGGATACCCCGTTTAATTGATGAATATAGGGTGGACAGGGGTTAAAGAGAATGCCCTTTTCAGACAAGTGATTTAAAAAGGTTTATTCACATATTCCGTACCATTATCGCATCTCAATTCTCTTATTTTAGCACCAGTTTGCGTTTCAACAAAGCTCTGAAATTCTTTAAAGTTGTTGAATACTTCAACCTTACTCTTAATAAGAAAAACAATGCAAAGTTTAGTGTAATCGTCAATGAATGTAACAAAGTACTTTTGGCCTGCATAACCAGTGGGACGAATTGGTCCATTGACTTCACTATGAATAATTTCTAACATAGAAGTAGCTCGATGTCGATTGTTTTGAAATGCAGGAATGGTCATTTTATTTTCGATGCATGTTTCACATTTCAAATCTGTGACTGCTAAAGTTGGGAGTCCAAGTAGCAAATTATTTTTACTCAGTTGATACAGATCTTGGAAATTAATATGTCCTAGTCTTTTATGCCAGGTTTCAACAATCTTACTTTTAGACATGTCATGTAATTTTTCGGTTTTAATTGCTTTACAAACTTGAGGTAATGGAATTTTGCCATGAAGGAAAAACAAATTATCAACTCTTTTACTCATGGCGACCGTTTTATTATCATGAATATTGATGAAAGCCTGATTCTCCTGAAAAAGAAGCTCCAATTTATTGTCTAATAAGCGTGAGACACTCATCAGATTCTTTTTCATTTCTGGGACGTACAGAACGTTTTTCAATAGGACACTGTGAGGTTTCTCACTCACGAAACAAGTGAGTTGAACATTTCCCACTCTTTCAATTTTTAGTTGAAATCCGTCTGCAACTTTAATAAATGAGTTTTTATGTAATTTTATACTACTGAGAAAGAAAGTGTCATCGTTAATGATATGATCGGTACTACCACTATCCAAGATCCATACAATTGGTTTATATTGACTCACCGCTTGACTTTCTGTAGAGCTAGCGTTGGCTTCAGCAGGCTGGTTAGAGCTGGGGTATGATGCATCCTCAAAATCGGTATCTCGGGTATCAGATGCAAACGAGAGGTTAGCCTGTGTAGGGCATACGGTGGCAAAATGTCCATGTCCGTTGCAACGATAGCAGATGGTATCTTGCGAAGGTTGTCTCCTTCCTGAGGAATTGTCGGGGTGGCTTCTAGGTGATGCGCCTCCTGAGCTTCCTGACGCGTTCCCATTTTGGTAGGCGCCTCTTGCACGAGACCATTGTCGACCAGGACGATATTCTTTTCCTCTGAGTTTTCCTTTTCTCTTTTGAGTAAGTTGATTGACAGTCAGAGAGTGCATGTTTGTCACCAATTCATTTTCAGAGCTTCGAAGCTCATAAGCCGATTTTACTTTAAGTTTTAAGTATGTAAGATTTTTGCTGACTGCGGGTAAGGCATAAACAGTCTCACTGATATGTTGCATGCTAGCAGGTAGAGTCAACAGAAAATTATTAATCTTCTGTTCTTCGGTTACAGCTTCGCCTGCGTCAATGAGGTCACTTATACATTTATCGAAGTCGGCGTAAAACTTTACTGGATCTGTACCTTCTGTCAGCTAAAGTGTAAGTAACTTCTTTTGATATAGAAGTTTCTTTTGTGTGTCTTGCACGGCGTATAGGGATTCGAAAATTTTCAGCATTTCGCGCGCAGTGGAGACATGCTTCACTAAATTAAGTTGGGAGTCACTTATACAACGTAGCAATATATTTTTGGCCTTACGCTGTTTCTTAAGCCAGTCCTCAGCCGTCACAGCTGCAGATTTTTCTGCAGTTTCTAAAACTTCAATGCAATCTTTATCTTCAAAGATAGCGGTAAGACGAAATTGCCACGAACTGAAGTTGCTGCCATCGAAGACAGGAAGTTTTACGACCTCTTGCAGGGAGTCCATTTTAACACAAGAGACACTGCGAAATAAAACAACCGGAGTTCAACTCGACGGAACAAACGACCCCGAAGTTCAACTCGACGGAACAAAACGACCGGAGATTAACTCGACGGAACACTTTTAAAAACACTAAGACCGACAACCACTGCCAAGTGCTACCATGTTAAAAGGTAGTGGGTTTGGAAGAATCAAACACGGATAGCAAATAAAGGAATGTGTATTATATTAGCAGCTTCCAGAATAAGAATGAGAAAAAAGTAAAATAAATGTTAAGCACGAGCTAGCCGCATAGAACGGTTATGTAAGTATATGATAAGATAAACAGGTGAACTGATAAACAGACGTGAAACCAAATAGTAAACAAGAGTCGCAATTGAATAGAAGGCCTGCGTGGTCAACGTAGATAAGGGATCGGAACGCGGGCTGGCCTCTGATTGGCTGCAACGGGTGGAGCAAAAATGACTCGGGGTATAGGGAAAATAACACGGGATTTTCGTTCCGGGGCGTTTATCTCGAAACCTAAGCAAAATAGTATCTAAACAATTTATACGAGTCGATTTAGCAGATTTTTCCGAACAATTTGATAGGTCATAAGTGCCACTTTATTGCAAATTCGAAAAGACTGTTTCAGTTTAAAAGTACGCACAATAGTGAGTTACTCAAACACTGCTCGAACACACGCCAAGCATGTAATCAAACTATTGTGCGTACTTTTAAACTGAAACAGTCTTTTCGAATTTGCAATAAAGTGGCACTTATGACCTATCAAATTGTTCGGAAAAATCTGCTAAATCGACTCGTATAAATTGTTTAGATACCATTTTGCTTAGGTTTCGAGATAAACGCCCCGGAACGAAAATCCCGTGTTATTTTCCCTATACCCCGAGTCATTTTTGCTCCACCCGTTGCAGCCAATCAGAGGCCAGCCCGCGTTCAGATCCCTTATCTACGTTGACCACGCAGGCCTCCCATTCAATTACGACTCTTGTTTACTCTTTGCGTGAAACAGTCATGAGAGACATGAAAGAGAAGTGAAATCCCAACATGACTACACTCTGCATGTGACACTGAGTCACTGACTGATCAAGTATCGAAAGCTTTTCAATCAGTTTACTCCAGTTGCTGAAACCAGTGCGAGTGAACGCTTCATTTTGGTCTCTGACCAAGCCAGTCCAAAAAAGTCGGCAGACAAACCAGAAAATTTTATCCTCATTGATGCTATACTCTAGCCAGTCGTATGTATCGTAGTAACGTGGACTGAAAGCACGCATTTGCATGGTTACCAAAGTTGGTCCTTGGGAAATCAATCAGTCGTGGCTGTGCAGGACCAGTTTCTAGAGTGCCCAAGTCTAGAATCTGTGGTTTGGAAGATTGCTTGTCAGTGTTAACAAAAGACTTGATGTTCTTTTGTTAATACTCAACTAAATCTAATTAATAAAATAATAAAATAACAACGACATGGTATCGTGAGATCAGACTTTATTCTGTAACTGAGTGGTGATTTTAGTGTTGCCAACCTTCACCATAGGTAACTCATACAACGTTACCAACAACTTCCTTTTTTTTTTTTTTTTTTTTTTTTTTTTTTTTTTTTTTTTTTTTTTTTGGAAGCAAAGAAACAATTTAAGATAATTAAGAGAGTGACATACATGGCACGTTTAACATTAATTAAAACAAATAGAAACAATATAAAATCACATTAAAATTTTAAGAATAAATAACACTTACAAAACTAGCACGCTTACAAAACTAACACGCTTAGAAAACTATCCAATAATATCACAGTTAGTGCTTACAAATTTAATTAGGAGAATACCTTTTAGGAGGATTGATCGTTCTACTTGAAATGCGTTTTAAGAGACCTCTACCTCTAATCAACGGAGTACCAACAGTATGCGATGGATTAACAAAAGATGTTGAAGGAGTACTATAATCTTCATCACCTGATTCTTCTAAATTGATAATTTCAGGTGTTAATTCAGCAATTTTAGGTGTTGTACAATTGATTGCATTATTATCAGTATTGGTTGCAGAAGGAATCAGAGGGAAGCTAAGATAATGAGAAGATTTTTGCATATCTGTTGCGTTATTAATTTCAGGTATATTCACTAACGATTCGTGACGATTTGTAACATGACTAAAATTATTTTCAGGATCAATACTAAATGACACTTTTTTCGGAATAGATTTGATATGAAGACGATTACGCCTGTACTATCAACGATTTTAAGATTGTCGCGAGATTTTTTCGAGCTAAGTTGCGCCTTCAATGTGTCGGTTCGGCCACTCTTCGTACTCCTCACTCGACGCAGGCGAGGGGCTAGTGCGGGCGGAACGGGCGGAGTGGAGTGGGAGAGCCGTCGCATATCAGTCACACACTCACACGCACAACTGTCGCGTCGGCTTTCACTCATTTTCGGCAAGGCACGGCACTTGTTATCTTCGCGTCGGCTTTCCTGCTTCTGATTGTGAGTCTTCGTATTTCCTACGAGGTATTGAAGATTTGCGTCGGCCTTGACCGATTGAATAGACCCTTATATTTTTGCATCATTTTTAATTCCATCTCACCTGCTCGCACTGATTGTGAGTTTCGAATCTGACGTGGCGCTTGCTGCCAATTTACCCCCTGCTTGCCGTTTCAAAGGAACAATTTCCAACTGACCAACGCCCGCACTCCAATTTCCACTCATCAAAACAGTTGAATTGGTTTGTTATGCTGATGATTTATTTTTTTCAGCATCGGATGATGGGTGAGGAGAGGAGAGGGTCTAATCATTCGATGGACACTCTTGTATGACTTGAGTCGAGTTCCATCCAGTAGCAGTCCGTCGAAGAGGCAGGGGGAAAAGCTTTAAGGGCTCAGCCCCCCCCCCCCGCCCGAAACTCAATCGTAGAAGGGCTAAAAAGGGAAATATAAGGTAGTTTTACCGTATAAACTAGGTGAAAATAATGCAGCGACGACTTGACGCAAAAGAAACAGGTGAACCGGAGAATGCTGTAAAACACGCAAACAAATATTTTGAAATATTTTTTTTTTTTTTTTTTTTACATTTTGCTTTGAAAATGGCTGCGATTTGAGCCGAAATGTCGTCACCAATTTTTTATGTCTTTTTTCCCCCGTGTTTTTCAGCATGGTTCGCATGTTTCTTTTATCACACCTTAAGCCTCCCCCCCCCAACATTTATATAAAGAAGGGATGAAGATAAGTGGAAACAGTGGCGTCGCAACATCTGGCAACAATGCAACTGCTCCATTTAAACTCATTTTATATATCGAATTTTCCTTGTGCACTGTAAACACCCTGAATTCGATATTTTACATGAGTTTAAATGGATAGAATACATTGTTGCCGAATTGCACGCGACGCCACTGAGTGTACTGTTCGAACATTAGAACATTTTTACCGGGGATAACGCTTCCAGTCCGCTTAAAAGTCCGCTTGAGTTCTTTCGCATTTATCGATTTATTTAAAAGTAGCACAAGTATCGTTTCGTTTCATTTCTTCTTCTTTTTTTTTTTGTTTGGCGGGAAACGGACCTAAAGAGTTTCTCCTCTAAAAATGGCACTGAAAATAGATAAAGACCTTAGTTTAAAAAGGCAAACAAAGACGGAACTTTGAGAATTTCGATACAGCCTGGTTTTTCAAATCGGATTGCTAGACGAACCACGTTCAACTCATAGAGTAAAAAAAAAAAACAGAAAAAGCTTCATGTTAGAGGGTGGCATACAAAATAGCCCCAGAAGAGTAGCCGTTCGACGTGAGAAAGAATGCCGAAAACCGCGTCTCAAAATATCAAACAGTAAAAAAGTGGGTGGGGGTGTGCGTGCGTTTTCCCACCCCATGTATGTCGCTCCTTCTTCGGCTACCGGTAGCAAGGTTGGCATCTGTTAAGCATTCTCGACGGACAGTGTGTACCTTGGATAAACTAGATACATGTCGCAGTAAACAAGGAGCAAAATTTTTTGAGCAATAATTGTAATTTCGTCCGTTGCACATAGTGTGTAATTTCGGCAATCTAGCGCCCGGAAACCTCCAAAAAGTATATTGGCAGATCATTGAAAGAAGGTCTGATTGTGAGATTGACAAATTAGAAGTACAAGGAGCAAGAAAATAGCATCATATATGACCATAAAGCACCTTTTAAAGGGTATTTGGGTCCTCAAATTCATCAAATTTAGTGGACACGAATCATACATCAGCCGGCGAATCTCAGAAACACACCGGGGGGGGGGGGGGACGTATAAACATCTATAGATTCAAATGAAATTTTCGCATACTCGACTTTCCATTGTATCAAAAAAAAGCTGAGACTCTCTACTTTCTTTATCTGGGAAGACATTCTGCGAATTTTTGCGATTTAAAAGGTTGAGATCATAAAAAAGAACGGCATAATTGATTGATCTGCAAATCTCAGAAATGCACGCGGGGGAAAAACAGAACACATCAATAGGTTCAAATGAATTTTCGCATGAAATACTCAAAAATACTCGACTTTCCTTTGTATCAAAAGAAAGCTGAGACTCTCTACTTTCATTATCTGGAAAGACATTCTGCGAATTTTTGCGCTTTACAAAGTTGTGATCATAAATAAGAACGGCATAATTGATCTGTTCTTTCTGCGCATCTCAGAAATGCAAAAAAAATAGTACGCATCAATAGATTCAAATGAAATTTTCGCATGATGTACTCAAAAATACTCGACTTTCCATTGTATCAAAAAAAGCTGAGACTCTCTACTTTCTTTATCTGGAAAGACATTTTGCGAATTTTTGCTTTCTCTTTTTCTTTTTTTTACCCTTAATTTCCCTTTTTTAGCCCTTCTACGATTGAGACCGGGGGGGGGGGGGGGGGGGGGCTGAGCCCTTAAATCTTTCCCCCCTGCCTCTTCGACGGACTGCTACTGGATGGAACTCGACTCAAGTCATACAAGTGTGTCCATCGAATGATTAGCCCCTCTCCTCTCCTCACCCATCATCCGATGCTGAAAAAAATAAATCATCAGCATAACAAACCAATTCAACTGTTGAGTGGAAATTGGAGTGCGGGCGTTGCACAGTGCTTTGACCTTATGGGAGATACGGACAAAAGTCATAACTTTTTAACGAAAGCAGATAAAGACTTGAAACTTGGGCAAAATGTAGGTAATTTATTAAGCTAAACACTGGGAAAAATACAATTTTGAATGGTATCTCGAAGGGGGGCAGGAGGGCCGCAGAATCACCAAGAATCTACAAGCATTATTTTGACGCCTTTTTCTGTCATAGTAAAATACCTTTTTTTTCTATCGGTTTACTTGACAAATTGATGGGATGGTATCAAAAATATATTTAGGCTAAGACAATGATATACTACACATATATACATTATTTTTCTCGAAAGAGGGATGATCATATGGCCTAGAAAACTCTCACGGTACCTCCTGCCAATGTACACGCCACTTTAATCTTGAAAACACTGTTGAATTGCAACTCCCTTTTTTTTCTTTTTTTCTTTTTTTTTCTCTTTTTTCTGTCGGACTGAAAACAAATAAAAACTATACTACTAGTTATAAAAAATCAGATATCCTTGTTGAGGATGCAACTGGATTATTTATTAGATAAAACATAATGTGAGCTTAATTGGTAGTAAAACAACGAGTTCAAAAAAAAAAGAAAATAAAACTCACCAAAGGAGTTTGATAACAATTAACGATAAAAATATGTTAAGTATTAAAAAAACGTGAACAAAGCGTAAACGACTTCTCTAATTATTAAGGAAAGTAAAATTTAGTCTTCCTCAAAAGATATTGAAACAAATTATGTAATAAATATATATTGATTCAATTGTAGCGAGAGGGTTGAGGCGCGAACGTGGACGTATGTGGCGAGGCGACTGTAATCACACAACTTCAACCTTCACCTATTGAGTTTCACCACTGCGGCAATGCATTGTCAAATGAAATTAAAGGGTTTTTTACGGCCTTTTCTCAGGCAGTAGAGTGAAATAATTCTCTTCTAGATTAATCTGTATTTATGCTAAAAGTATCAAAATGTCAAACATATTATAGATACTTTCCATTTTGCATCCTCCTTTTCAATTGCAAAAATACCTCTAAGTTGCCAAAATATAACACTTGTAAATTTGTGACTTAATTATTATAGCATGTCATCGTTAAATCCTGAAGATGTTCATTCTGCTTTATTTACTCGTTAAGCTCAGTTTTTTAATGCAGCATTAATTATTTCAGTCTCAAGTTGGCTGTTTATTAGGTACCTAGCCAAGATGTTTCGAAGAAAATACTCTACCTCTTCTCTTATTTCTATCAGTTCTTTATTCTGATTTAAGAACATTCACTTCGCAATTTAAAGAAATGAGAATCACAAAAGGGATTATTAAGCAATAGAATCATACAAGACGACTTTGTTACTACAACTCATTGTTTCATTAAGGTCTCAAGCCCTTATTGCTCTCTATACCAACTAATTCAGAAGAATTATGAATATTACCATGAGCTCAGGTTAAACACGATTTTAAGGGAGTATGGTAAAACCGGCACATTTCAAACTATCGCTGTGAGATTATGCGCAAGTTTGCGCAAAATCTAAATAAATAATCTGAATCCTCATAGTTTGGGCTACAAAATATGTGAAAACGGGGGAGTTATAATTCGTTATATTTTTTATACACGTCTCCAAACATTTTGAATAATTAAAAAATCCGGCAAATTTAACCTTTTTTTCCAAAATAGCTTTAATAAGCGAACTATTTCAATTAAATAAGTGAACAAACTTATTTTCTTGAAGAAATAACTTATCGAAAGTGGAGAGATCCATAGTTGTTGTTATTCCGACATTTGTCTTCGTGATCTGACTCATCTAGGGTAGCGCCACTGCGTAACTCAAATGCGCGTCGCCGAATCTGAAGCGTCGATCTCTTATCTTCCCATTGTCGCCACAGCCGTTGATTTTGCAATTAAAGAAAACCAATGCCGGAAACTTACCCATTGGTTACCCCCCTTTCCATTAGAAAAGTCCAAAAAACCCTTCAAGATGGTCGGTTTTTTGACTTTTGTCCACAGGTCGCTGCACTGTGCGTTGGTCAGTTGGAAATTGTTCCTTTGAAACGGCAAGCAGGGGGTAAATTGGCAGCAAGCGCCACGTCAGATTCGAAACTCACAATCAGTGCGAGCAGGTGAGATGGAATTAAAAATGATGCAAAAATATAAGGGTCTATTCAATCGGTCAAGGCCGACGCAAATCTTCAATACCTCGTAGGAAATACGAAGACTCACAATCAGAGGCAGGAAAGCCGACGCGAAGATAACAAGTGCCGTGCCTTGCCGAAAATGAGTGAAAGCCGACGCGACAGTTGTGCGTGTGAGTGTGTGACTGATATGCGACGGCTCTCCCACTCCACTCCGCCCGTTCCGCCCGCACTAGCCCCTCGCCTGCGTCGAGTGAGGAGTACGAAGAGTGGCCGAACCGACACATTGAAGGCGCAACTTAGCTCGAAAAAATCTCGCGACAATCTTAAAATCGTTGATAGTACGTTCTACCATTGGAAGCTTCTAATACATAAGAATCGGGTTCCGAGCATTTTTTTAAAATTGTGGCTTGTTGCCAAACATCTTTAGGTGTTTTCTTGAAGTAAACAGGATCATCATTTTTTAATTCTTTGAATGATTTTAAAATACCATTACTTTGAGTCATTTTCTGTTGCCTAGACTTTAAAGTTTGATTATACTTATTTGTATCAACAAGTTTGGGTTTTAATAGTTCATAACTGGAAGGTAATTTTGATTTTGTGACTCTGGACATGAGCAATTGATTAGGTGATGGAGAATCAACTTTAGGTGTGTTACGAAAGTTCAACAAAGCAATGTGAAAATCTTCATTATTTTCTTTACATTTTTTCATGAGTTTTTTAATGGACTGAATAGTTCTCTCAACCATGCCGTTAGATTTAGGATAATGAGGGGATGATGTTACATGAGAGATACCCCATAAGGTGGTAAAATTTTGGAACTCATCAGAATTGAACGGAGGACCGTTATCAGAAAAAATAGTAACAGGAATGCCATGTCTAGAGAAAATTGATTTAAGGCTGTTAATTACAAATTTTGCACTTGTCGCACTTTTAAGCGAAATTACCTCAGGAAACTTAGAGTAATAATCTACGACACAAAGAAAATGTTCATTATTAAATTCAAATAAATCTGCACCTACTTTTTCCCACGGCAACGATGGAATAGGATGAGGTTTAATGGGTTGTTTAGGGTTTGCATTTGAAAATTTGATACACGTTGAACAACTTGCAACAATGTTTTTTATGTCATGATTCATAAAAGGCCAGTAAAGCACTTCTTTCGCTCTACGAACACAAGAATTGAATCCTAAATGACCTTCATGTATTATTTTCAACATGTTTTGACGTAATGACTTAGGGACTATTAAACAGTTCAAATTAAATAAAAGATCATCTTTCACAAAAATTTGATTTCTGATTTTAAAATAGGACCTGACTAATTTGTTGGTTCTGTGTTTGGTTTCAGGCCAACCATTAAAATAGTAATGAGATAAAATGTTTGAAATTTCATCATTTTGAGTAGCTAACTTAAATTCTTCTAGTTTGGCAGGAGAGATAAACGACGATAAATGAGCATCTAATAAAGCTATTTGACATTTCATATCAGATTGCAATTCTTCAGGGTTGAAACATTCATTTTTTAGAGGAGACCTACTTAAAAAATCAGCTACAGCTAGCTTTTTTCCAGGGACCCAATTTACTTGAATATCATAACGTTCTAATTTAAGCATAAGCCTTTGTAATCTTATGGGTATGTCCTTATACTGTTTTTTGAATAAGGTTTCAAGTGGCTTATGATCACTTTCAACTGCAATTTGTTGACCAAATAGATATTGATGGAATTTTGAACATCCAAAGTAAATGGCAAGAAGTTCTTTATCTATTTGTCCCCTAATTGTTGTTGAGACGTGAGAGTGGATGACGCAAAGGCTACGGGTTTAGCATTTTGAAGAATTACAGCTCCTAACGCATCTTTAGAGGCGTCCACTGATAATGTGACAGGAAGATTGACATCGTAATTTGTTAAAACAGGAGCATTAGAAATAAGAGTTTTTAGCTCTTTAAATTCATTTTCATGAACAGGAGTCCAGTTCCATAAAACATGTTTTTTAAAAGTTTACGTAAGTTTTCTGTTCTCGAGCTTAAGTTAGGTAAAAAAGAACCAATGTAATTTATCATTCCAAGAAATCTTTGCAATTCTTTAACACAAGTAGGAGCATCAAGTTCTACAATAGCTTGTACTCTGGCAGGATCAATAACAATTTTGTTTTCTGAATAGATTTCACCTAAAAAATTGATGTGAGTTTGAAAGAATTTGCACTTTGGAAGATTAAATTTAATTCCTAAATCTTTAGCTTTTTGGAGCACTTTCCTTAGAGTTTCATCATGCTGCTGGACGGTTTTAGCATGAATGAGAAAGTCATCAATATAAATGATGAGATTAGGAATATCTTTAAATAACTCAATTAAATTAGCTTGGCAAATTTCTGATGCGGCATTGATGCCAAAAGCTAATCTTAAAAACTTGTACCGACCAAACGGCGTATTAAAAGTAGTGAGATCTGAACTTTCTTTACTTAATTTAAAATTCCAGAAACCACAGTTGAGGTCAAGAGACGTAAAATACTTGGAATCACGCAGTTCTGACCTTATAAATTCAATATCAGGAATACAGTGAGTGGGCCTTTTGATGGCTTTATTCAGATTCCTAGGATCAAGACATAAACGTATTTTCTTATTTTTCTTCCTAACTATGACAATAGAATTGGTCCATGAAGTGTGCTTACGTACTCTTTTGATGATTTTTTGGTTAACTAACTCTTCAAGGTGTTTACGGAGTTCACTTCTGATTTTTACAGGTACCTTTCTGTTGGGATCACAAACTGGTTTGACGTTTTTATCTATCTCTAGAGTTACTTCATGATCCTTGATACATCCGATGCCTTTAAAAGTACTTTTGAACTCTTCACAAATTGCTTCAGTTTTTCTGAGAGACTCACTGTTTACATTATTAATGATATTAATCAAGTTTAATTGATCAGCCATCTTTAAACCTAAGATAGTATCACATTGAAAGCTAGTAATATGAAACCTACAATCATACAATTTTTTGGGGAAAAATTTTAAAAATTTAAGAACACACTCACCAATTATATCAACATCAGATTTAGTGACTGTTTTAATTTTGGTAAAACTTTTACGAATAATGGACTTGTTAAGACCTAGTTTCAAAAAATTATCAAGAGACAATCAATTCGCTTGAGCACCAGTGTCTACCTGAGCTTTGATGGGACGTTTATTCACAGAAATAGTTATGAACCATTTATCTGCTAAATTGGATTTTGGAGATTTGACTAACATTTTATCCAATTTACCTACAAAAAGGGTTTCATCACCACTGACATCATTTTCACTGTCATCACTTTGAACATTGACATTATGAACAGATTGATTTGGACAGAATTTTGGAAAATGATTTTTCTGACCACATTTAAAATATTTTTTGTTAAGAGCAGGACATTGATATTTATGATAACGTAAACCACAAGCTGCACATACCGAGATCATTTGAGTTGGCTGATTGTTGGAGGATGATTGGAAACGAGACCTGGATTGACTTCTGGAAGAAGAATGTGATCTATTGTTCGATTGCGATCTACTGTGTGAAGATTGACGATTACCAGATCTGTGATGGTTGCCACGTTTGTTAAATGTTGAGCGACTTGCTTTAGATCTAGAACGATTGGATGCGAAGTTTGATGAATGGTTACGAGAGGTGGAAGGACCATATTGATTGAACGGTGGATTTTCGCTGCTTCGTCTGTGGTGATTACTAACATTTACTGCATTAACTTCAGGATTCATTTGTTCGGTGCGAACTTTACTCAGCTGAAGACTTTTAGCCAGTTCAAATACATCAGATAAAGATGTTTTATCTTCATAGATTAACTTTTCTTGAATGTGAGCATTTTCAGAATTAAGATTGCCAATAAAAATATCTTTCACGAGGCTATCTTTCAATGTACCAAATTTGCAATTTTGACTTAGATTTTTCAAAACTGTGAGGTAGTCTTCGAGAGATTCATTCAGTTTCTGTTTTCGATTGAAGAAACTAATGCGCTCCAGAGTTACGTTGACTTTTGGAAGAAAGTGATCCTTGAATTTCTTGACTAGCTCATTGTGATCAGTTGTAGCCAGATCTAGTTGAAAGGAATTAAATATCTGAAACGATTCATTACCCATATAATGGAGTAGTAATGCATTCTTCCGTTGGTTATCTTCCTTCTCCAGTTTTGCAGCCAGCAAGAAAACTTCAAACTGCTGATGCCATTCTTTCCAATTATTTGACAAATCTCCTTTAAAGCTCATAGGAACACACGGCGACGATGCAAGTGAATTATTAGCCATTTTCTGATAGCTAACTTGACTTATACGGGAAACTTAGGTTATGCCAGTGATAGGAAATTTTGATCAGGTAGGGAAAGGAGTAAAATTAGGTTAAAAATTTATCACAGAATGAAAGGAAGTAACAGGAATTAAAGGTGGGTGGGTTTTACGTGCGAAATGAATCGAGAATTGAATTAAACTTTTTCGCGATCATTTTTCCGATAATCGGGTAACACGAGGTGTCACGACATCGCGTGTACGAACAACGAGGATGACGCGACGCGATCACATATTTGCGAAAAGAAAAACTTGCAAAGTTGTGAATTATTGAATGTTCACAACTCGCACCACACCTGACACCATGTTAACAAAAGACTTGATGTTCTTTTGTTAATACTCAACTAAATCTAATTAATAAAATAATAAAATAACAACGACATGGTATCGTGAGATCAGACTTTATTCTGTAACTGAGTGGTGATTTTAGTGTTGCCAACCTTCACCATAGGTAACTCATACAACGTTACCAACAGTCAGTTGACGCGTTTTCACCGGGACTGTGATGTGAGCTACTCGGAGTAGGCTCCTCTTCTGCACTACTTAAATCCGTATAGATTTGATTATATTTTCTTCTGTATTGACTTTGTTAGAATTGGGAGATTTGAAAAAAGACGTAATACTTTTGAACTTCCTCATCACAACACTATAAAACACGCAGGATCGCACTCAAGCACAACGCTCACTTTAAAATAAACTGTATTCACCAACACTCGCGTAACTATAATTTCTAGCGTAATTCGCGACACCACGATTAAAAGATAAACTGATTCCATGTCCAAGTTGTCCCTTCTTTATACCTTTTTCGTCGAGTTCCAGCAATTTCGAGCGATTCTAGATGATAAGATTAAGAAAATATAACATTTTCGTGAACTTTCGAGATAAAGATCGAGGAAAAAGAATAGAGGAGAGCTGATAAGGATACGCGACCCCCGCCCCTACCCGCGTACCAACGTGAAAGTCTGGCGCCCGGCGGCCCCGGCGGCGCGGCGGCGAGCCGCAGGAGCGCTGCAACAGAGATAAGGGTTCTAAAAGTCGAGGATGACTGGAGCCTAATCCAATGATGCCAGATTGATTCGCAGGTTCAAAAACAGACTGCCAAGCTCTCTCTCTACCATGGGAATAAAAAGTTATTGTAGCAACCAGAATTTTTAATTCGTAGACGGATTCAATTCTCCCCTCATATGCTGTAATATTTTTTTGTTGTTGTGGGTAAACGTTTTTTTGTTTCCAAAATTTTCTGTGGGGGGGGGCTTGGCAGACCTCTGGGGGGCGGCTTAGCCCCCCCAGCCGCCCCCATGATTTAAAGTCGTAAATTTTTCTGAAGTGTAATTTTAGGGATTTCATAGCTTCCTTTTTTTTTTAAAATTTTTTTTCGAAGGTAGTTTTTGCAAAAAAAAAAAAAAAAAAAAAAAAAAAAAAAACTTTTACCCCCAGGTTCACTTTCGCGTGGAATGACCTGGCTTAAGGGTCTCCACCTGCGAATTTAAATGCGCGAATAAACTGATTGAGCCAATGAGCTGCCTTGAAGTCCAAAGACTTCTAATACTATCTAGACTGGACATAACGCCTGCCCATTGAAACCGATCGGTATGCAACCACGATTACAGTATGTGCTAAGATTTCCGGAAATACATTGATTTAAATGGGGAAATGACTTTTTTTTTAAAATTAATGAAAAATACTAAAAAAAAAATATTTTTTCATAAAACTTGGTACCATTTGAAAGCTCATGATACGCAGATTCCGGTTCGGGCCGGTTTTTATACCGTTTTTTTCAATCGTAAACATTCTGCAGAGGCTCAAAGTTGGGTCAATTTTCCTCGATTCTACGGGGTGTTCCACCGTTTCGGCACCTCGCTGAGACAGCCTACATAGCTGTATATACTCAATTTTACGTAATCTATGTTATGATTAAAGTTATTTATTTTGTGTATCTCAATAATTTATCGCATAAATTTTATTTTTTTGAGCTGTAACCATTCAAAAACGGCACTAAGTTAACAATTTTATGAAACACCCTGTAGAAAATCGGTACCCAACTTTAAGCCCCTGTAGAATGTTTCGCCCCTGTAGAATGTTTCTCGTTCAAAAATCATACATAAAACCGGCCCGAACCGGAATCTGCATATCATGAGCTTTCGAATGGTACCAAGTTTTATGGAAAAATATTTTTTTAGTATTTTTAATTAATTTAAAAAAAAAATCATTTTCCCATTTACTTCAATGTATTTCTGAAAATCTTAGCACATACTGTAATCGTGGCTGCGGCGGGCGCGGCTCGGCGCGGCGTAGCCAGGAGCAACATGCGATTTTTGTTCCACTCTGTTGAAGTCGATAGGTCGAGTCCGGTGTATCGACAACAAAAAAGCTCATTGGCTCAATCAGTTTATTCGCGCTTTTAAATTCGCAGGTGGAGACACCCCTTTAGAGGGAGCGGCAACGGGCAAACAGTCAGATTAAAGGTCAGTCTGGTCAGTTAGATCACAGATGGCACATGGACGGCAAAACCATGGGCAAAGTGACGCTGCGCTGGGGTTGAGGTTTGAAAATTTTGAGTTGGGGGCAAAGACATTTTTGGTTAGGGGTCTAACACCCCCCCCTCCCTTGGGGGAGTGCCCCAAAAATGTTGACCCCCTTAAAAGATAGTTCCTTTTGAGGTTTGAACTGTATGAACATCCCCCAAGTTCATTTTTTCATCTGCAGCTTTGTCTGCACTCTGCAGCCGTTTAAAAAATACGAGGGGGTTGCCGGACTTTTGGATCACCCTGTAGCACCTGTGCCTGTAGAAGCTGGCGTTGCGTTGCGTTTCACATCGGTTCAGGGTTCTGCCAATACCGCCTCTACTCATACCCAGAGATAAATAGAGACCGTGCACTCCCTATTCTTCCCGTGGTTGCGCGCGGTGTCCACTTTTCGTGAACTACTTTTGTCGGGACTCATCGGCCTCAACAATCAACCTTCGCATAATGTTGGATGGTGAAGCTCAACAAAAGGCTGTGATTGGTCCGCGGTCCCGGAAACGGAAACAGGTTTTGCTCGGCGAATGCAAAATACGTGCTCATCAGTCAACATTATGCGAATGTTGGCTGTTGTTCCGATGAGTTCCGAACAAAATTGAACCACGAAAAGTGGACACCGCGCGCAGGAATAGTGCAAGGTCTCTATTTGTCTCTGCTCATACCCGGCTGCTCTGTTTTGAGATCGGGGAGGTTATGTTCGTCTTGGTATACGTAAGCTAATGGCCCGCTTATGGAGTTATCGAGTATTTTGTTGGTTTTTGAAGTTCAACCAAAATTGGAAAAGCACGTCAGTAATGAAAGTTTTGGGCTTAGTTACTTACATAAAGTATTTAAAGACTTGAAAATCATATTTAGAGAGGATACATCACGATTTTGAATTTCATCAACATTGCATTCTCCATAAGCTCTGTATACAAAGACATTATAGAAGAAGACTGGCCCCTAAATTTCGATCGATCAAAAGTTTTCGAAATTCCGATCGATCGAAATTTTTCGAAATTTCGATCGATCGAAAAATGTTGACACTACGAGCGATCGAAATTCGCCAAAAATCCGATCGATCGAAATTATCCGAAATTTCGATCGATCGATAATTTTCGAAACTTCGACCGATCGAAAAAATTTGTAATTTCGATCGACCGAAATTTTCCGAAGTTTCGATCGACCGAAATTTTCCGATGTTTCGTTCGATCGAAAAATTTCGGAATTTCGATCGATCAAAATTTTCCGTGGTTTCGATCGATCGAAATGTGGGAAAATTACGTCCGATCGGAATTTGACGATCGATCGAAAAATTTCAGAATTCCGATCGATCGAAATTTTCAGAAGTCTCGATCGATCGGAGAAAGTCAAAATTTCGATCGATCGAAATACTCGGAGGATACGTGGGTATTCGGGAAATGGAATTCGAATGTTTACCTCTACGGCTCTACTTCCTCTCCTCACAAACGAGTAGTGACTTAGTGAGTGACCGAACCTTCTTCTCGTCTCCCTCCTCCCTCCCCCGCCCCATTCGTTCCGACTCTCCCCCCCCTCTCTCTCTCTCTCTCTCTCTCTCAGCTTAGGTCACATTCTTTCTCTGTTTATGAAACAATAATCAGTAATAATAAATATTGAATGAATAAGAATGGAGCAATGAGACTCGAAAATAGAGGTGAGAGAGTGAGTGAGTGTGTGAGATAGAGAGAGAGTGGGGGAGAGAGAGAGAGAGAGAGAGAGAGAGAGAGAGAGAGAGAGAGAGAGAGAGAGAGAGAGAGAGAGAGAGAGAGTGCGACAGAGTGCGACAGAGTGAAATAATTACAAAAAGGATCGGTAACTCGTTTGTGAAGAGAGGAAGTAGAGGTAAACATTCGAATTCCATTCCCCGAATACCCATGCAGTGTTGTGCAGTGTCCTTGCGTATGAACTCCGCTGTCCACTTACAACGGGGCGGTTGCACACTTTTGTTAAAAGCGATTCATCAGTCGATTCTGTTGTAAAAACCTCATAAAATAACGATGGGAGCACTTTTAACTTCCGAAATCCACTCCTAAACTCAATAAACGCTTTCATTTGCGCGAGTGTAATGGTGGCATAGGGCAGTAATAATGGGAGATTCCCATCTTAATTTCGACACTCTCTCTATGCTAAGAAAGATGATTCACAGAGTAATTAGTCATCAGAGTAGTGATCCTCATCCGATGAATGGTACCGTGACGTCCGTGACACCCGTGTCAAATGAAAGTCGTCTCTTATTTGTCACTTCTTGACGGAGTTATAGTATTCTCAGATGGGAATCTCCCATTATGACCGCCCTAAGCCACCTTTACGCTCGCGCAAATAAAAGCGTGTTTATTGAGTTTAGGAGTGGATTTCGAAAGTTTTTAGTGCTGCCATCGTTGTTTTTGGAGGTTTTTCTACCAGAATCTGCTATTAAATCGCTTTTAGCGAAAATGTTCAAAAATCCCATGATAGAGTCAAATCAAGTACTGAATCAACTTGAAACTTTGAACTTAATTATCTCGAAAATGAGCAAATGAAGCGATGGCGCGGCCGTTAGGCAGGGAGTTATTAGCGGAATAGCCCCTGCGTTGATTTTTTTTTTTTTTTTTAAGCAATGACTCATCACATGACAATAATGGGGGGGGGGGGAGGACGTAGGACTTGGACGAATGAAATAAGTGAGATTTGCTCATACCCTTTCATGGGCAAATTAATGCTCCTTTGAATTTCCTACGATTCCATTCTATCGATGGTTCATATGTTTTGTTCATTGGGAGCCGACGAAGTGTAATTTACTTATTGAAATTTTGGAAGTTTGCATTTTGCCGTTCAAGTGGGTCGACGGCGACGCGACGGTCGTGGGGCTCATAATCAGTCTACATCCGCAGTGATCCCAATGGGGCTTTTGCACACTTTTGCTATAAGCGATTTAATAGTCGATTATGGCGTAAAAACCTCTAAAAATAACGATGGCACCACTAAAAACTTCCAAAATCCACTCCTAAACTCAATAAACGCAGTTATTTGCACGAGCGTAATGGTGGCCGAAGGCACTAACAATGGGAGATTCCCATCTAACAATTCTGAAACTCCATCAAGATGTGACCAATTAGAGACTACTTTCATTTGACACCGGTGTCACTTGGTGTTGCGGTACCATTCATCGGATGTGGATCATCACTCTGATGACTAATTACTCTGTGAATCATCCTTGTCAGCATAGAAAGAGTGACGAAATTAAGATAGGAATCTCCCATTGTTAGTGCCTTCGGCCACCATTACGCTCGTGCAAATAACTGCGTTTATTGAGTTTAGGAGTGGATTTTGGAAGTTTTTAGTGCCACCATCGTTATTTTTTGAGGTTTTTATGCCATAATTGACTATTAAATCGCTCATAGCAAAAGTGTGCAATAGCCCCATTCTCTTGCCTGCGGAGGGCGAGTCCTCACGTGTTTTACACCCGGGAGTGCAGTTTTCCGAGTTACCTACTTTTCGCCAAGTTGTAAGATTCTTTCACATGACCACCCACCATGCCTTTCATTTGTCGAATATGTTCACATTTATTCCTCACAAAGGAAAGTCACACACCCTCTTTTTCCTATCTCCTGTCTCCTCTTCAATGAGTTCAATATCTTTCTATTTCCTTATTTACTGCTCTTTTTTTCTGTTCATCCTTATTCACACAAGTTTCCGAGTTGTTTTCGTGGTCGAGAGGGGCTGCCGGCTGAGTTGTGTGTGAAGTATGACCAACGAACACACCAGTATGAGAATGACTGCCGGTTTGACACGAGAATCCACAGTACTTACCTGCAGCTCTCGGCTTTTCTCGCACCCTCTTTCCCCCGACCCCGACCCACTCACCGCGTCGAGTCGTTCCTTTCGTAGGTGCTGCATAGTCTTAAAATTAGCTCTTATTTAAGAAATTCTTACGCATTCGTTTTCACCAAAAATGAATATAATGCGATTTTCGTTTTTGTGAAGGTGTAAGGGTAAGCCGAGAGCATTTACTGACACTGGATTCTCGAGCCAGACACTGCATAGGCAGACGATTTGGCTCTGTCAGTTCTCGGCTTTGGCTCTATCAGAGGTGCCCACGTAATAGAAATCATACGAGCAACTCGTATACTTCGAAATTGGGGGGGGGTGAAGATTTTTTTCCCCCTTTTTTGAGAAAATCAGTATTTTCGCTTACCAATGAACGTTTTCTAATCACTAGCTTCACAAATACTCAGTTTCTATCTCCTTTTTCACCATCTATACTCCACCCCCTCAATCCTCCTTCCCTTTGTACAATCCCCCCCCCCCAAGTCCATCTTTTCTATCCACATCCCCACCCAAAAAACTTCCCCCCCCCCAAAATCCTCTTCCTCCCTCTATCGACCCCCCCCCCAATCAATTTCCTTCCAGAAATGTATACCCCTCCCCATTTCGATTTAAAAAGCCCCAAAAACAAATTCTAATAGGTCAAATTTTCAAAAATTTCCATGGGTGAACAATTAGAAGTTCATTCTTTCATTCAATCATCTATGGAGACTCCAAAATGGTTTTCTAAAAAGTCAAAATCCCAAAAATTTTCCGGGAAAAAAATTTCCCACAAACCCCCCTTCTCTGTCAGGGTACTCCATGCTCCCAACAACCCTCCCTCCTTTAAATATCCTCCAAAACGTATTATAGAGGGTCAAATTTTCAAAAAAAAATCCGGGGGAAGACCCCCGAACTCCCCATTCTACTTGGGGGATTCACCTCGAACCTTCCAGTGGGGGGGGGAGGGGGGAATCCTCGTGATTAGGTGGGTAGCTCGTACGGTACCTGGGGGGGGGGTTGGGCACCCCTGGGCTCTAATGACACCAAAAAGTAAAAACGCTAACCTCAATAAAATTGCGAACAGAGCTCGCGACCTGATCAAACGATCGAATTGGGCTGTGACATGACGGCTTTGGCTCAGCATCATTTGGAGAATCACAGTGTGTAAAGGAATCAAATACCTATGCATCGGGTACGGGAACCATTTCGGCATTTCCTTTCAAAAGAAATCTAGAAAGTGATCCTTCAATCAGATGATTAATCATTAGATGGATTGATATCGTCAAAGTAAGCATATGATGCGAAAAAAGTGAGTTATACTCTGTTCTCGATAAGAAGGCGGGTGAGAATTCAGGTAGTAACGCACTATTTAGCAACAGTGCGGCTTTATTGCTGGCTACTCCCACCCTTCGCAGTGGCCGTTGTTCTCCCAAACTCTCTCATGGCACGGAGGATTTTCAAGAACCGCCGACAGACTCTAAAATTTACACCCGTCCAGTAAAAATTTCAAACGGTCAGTTTTTCGAAAAAAAACGGACGAAATTTTCTCCCCAAAGAACCAAAACTCGGCAAAAATAGTCGAGTTTGAATGACACTCAGAAATTCGTATTTTTCAGTCCGAATTAAAGTCAGAATATTTCGTCTACTATCGAATTCATGAGAGTCATCAATATGCAAACTCGACTATTTTTGCCGAGTTCTGGCCCTTTAGTGCGAAAATTCAGTCCGTTTTGTCGTATTTTGACCGTTCGCAATTTTTACTGGACGTGTGTAAATGTTTGAGTCTGTCGGTTCTTGGAAATCCTCCGTGTAGACTTTGACAATTATCGTGAATTGAGATTGATTGAGATTGATTGAGATTGATCGACAACCACCCAATTATTTAAGAAATCGACCGACCGTCAATTAATCGAACGATCGTCAATTAATTGACCGACCGTCAATTAATTGACTGATGGTCAATTAATTGACTGATGGTCAATTAATTGACTGATGGTCAATTAATTGACTGATGGTCAATTAATTGACCGATGGTCAATTAATTGACCGATGGTCAATTAATTGACCGATGGTCAATTAATTGACCGATGGTCAATTAATTGACCGATGGTCAATTAATTGACCGACCGTCAATTAATTGACTGATGGTCAATTAATTGACCGACCGTCAATTAATTGACTGGTGGTCAATTAATTGACCGACCGTCAATTAATTGACTGATGGTCAATTAATTGACTGTTGGTCAATTAATTGACTGATGGTCAATTAATTGACCGACCGTCAATTAATTGACTGATGGTCAATTAATTGACCGACCGTCAATTAATTGACCGTCAGTCAATTAATTGACTGATGGTCAATTAATTGACTGATGGTCAATTAATTGACTGATGGTCAATTAATTGACCGACCGTCAATTAATTGACTGATGGTCAATTAATTGACTGATGGTCAATTAATTGACTGATGGTCAATTAATTGACCGACCGTCAATTAATTGACCGACCGTCAATTAATTGACTGATGGTCAATTAATTGACTGATGGTCAATTAATTGACTGGTGGTCAATTAATTGACCGACCGTCCATTAATTGACCGACCGTCAATTAATTGACTGATGGTCAATTAATTGACCGACCGTCAATTAATTGACTGACGGTCAATTAATTGACTGACGGTCAATTAATTGACTGACGGTCAATTAATTGACTGACGGTCAATTAATTGACTGATGGTCAATTAATTGACCGACCGTCAATTAATTGACCGACCGTCAATTAATTGAGATCTCGTCAATTAATTGAGATATCGTCAATTAATTGAGATATCGTCAATTAATTGAGATATCGTCAATTAATTGAGATGTAGTCAATTAATTGAGATATCGTCAAATAATCGAGTATTTTTCCCTACACCTGAACAATTTCTGATCAGCGTGATCATGCTTACAAATAGTGTTGTTGTTGAGCGAGTTCATATTTGCGTCGTGGTTGTCTGGGTTTCTTCTCGACGCTCGATGCGCCGTGCGTTACTTCACCTCACCCGCCACAGCGTGCTCCGTCATTTTTCGACACTCCTCTCTGTCTCTTTCCCTCTTTCTTTCTCTTATCTCACCCATCACTCACGCACCATCACCGCAGCCGGCCATTTCCCACTCAAGAATTCACCCCATTAGACTGCCCAGTGCCCATGCTTGTGTCACATCCGTGTTCACTGAGTTCACTGCAGTTTGTCGTACGGTTATTCTCACAATCACATTCATACACGAGCCTCGCCCCTTTGATTATGAAAGTCGTTTTGACGCTCTTCTATCTTCCTACTATGAATTACCCTTGTTTTTCGGTTCATCCGTCGAGGAGGTTTTATTTTGTTTTTCTTTCTTGACCATCGCATCGGCCGCTTAAAAAGGCAAGTCTAAGAGCTACGACAAAGCTCAATTAAACGCAAATATTTTCATTTGCAAATATCTCGAGACATTTGTATACTCAACCGATTTCAATGAACTTTTTTTTAATATTTTCGAAACGCGTTCGTTTGAACAACAGAAATCGTCAGAATTACCACATAAGTAAAACTATTATGTAGTAGGTAATATTGATGTAATTTGTCATCACAATGCACTATGTTTGGAAAGAGTCCTCCCCCCCCCCCCCGTTTATATTTTGAACGGTTGCAGATAAATAAAACAAAAAAAAAAACAAAAAAACCCCGGTACAGCGGTTTGTCATCACAATACACTATGTTTAGAAAGAGTCCTCCCCCCCCCTTTATATTTTTAAACGGTTGCAGATAAAAAAAAAAAAAAAAAAAAAAAAAAAAAAAAAAAAAAAAAAAAAAAAAAAAGGAACAGGGGTAATTTTGTCATCACAATACTCTATGTTTAGGAAGAGCCCTGCTCCTATCCCCCCCGTTATATTTTTGAACGGGTGCAGAAAAAAAAAAAAAAAAAAAAAAAAAAAACCGGACCAGGGGTTCAGTGGCGGATCTAGAAATATATAAAGAAGGCTAAAGCCCAAAAGGAGAGGGGGGGGGGGGGGTTAACGTCGAATTTGTCAATGAAAGCCCGCATCACTTTTCCAAAAATCCCCTCGAAGACTGCGCAAAATTTTGTTTATTACAGTCCCTTTATTACCGCCTTGGTCCACCTATGGCCCGATATTCATACCGTTTGTCTGACAGAGTAGGGCAAAAATTATTCGGAAATTATTCGGTGAGTCAGGCAACGCCGAATCAATCGAATTAATCTACGAATAATTCTACAATTGACCTATATCGTCCGTGTGTTTTCTTTTCCTCAGCTCAGGTAGCAGATCCAGTTTTCAGTGTTGCCGGAGTCATTTCATTAACTCTCATTATTTGGTTGCCCAACTCTTCCGTATGAGTGCTAGTTTTAAGCGTTTCCAAAATTTTTATTGGCGTATTTTGTAGGGGGGTGGGGGGGAGGATTAGCCCAAACTTATGATTTCCAAGTAACTTATATCTTGTTCCGATCGTTACGAAAAGGTGCTCAAAACTGAGCATTTCAGCGCAAACTCCGGATTAATTTTTTTTTATTATTATTTTATTTTACTGTCGAGATCCGATCAAGGTCAACGTTCTATCTTGGTTCATTCTCAAAAATCAAAACACTTTTTTAAAAATTCAAAAGGAGAGAAAAAAAAAAAAAAAAAAAAACACTAAAACCCCCTTAGGAGTTGAAAATTCTGTAAAAAACTGTAAAGTAAGTTACTTGCAGACAAAGAAGTTTTGAAATAGTAAACGTTTGGTTTTAGCGCCTATTTTTAAAATGTTTGCCTCTCAGGCGAAGGCAACCTCAAAAACTGCGATGGACGACTTCCATTAAATAATAGATGAGAGGGAAATGTAGATTAAATTTTTGGCGAACCCGTATTTATTTCGGAAAAGTACTTGCTTATTATAGTATTTTAAATTCGTCGCTTTGAAAATGCTGACTCTTTAAAATAGGAGTGATATTTTGATGAAAATGGGTTTAAATCGAACATTGACCGTTTATTACATCGGAAACGGAAAACAATAACGATCTCCGACGATTTGCGCAAGAAGGCATAGAATTTCTCGCCCTTCCGAATGCTGTATCTCAAGGAAGGACCCCCCCCCCCCCCCCCCGAAGTTAAGAAAAAAAAATTACGTTTTTAGATGAGCTTTTCGCAAACATTTTATGGAATGTCACATTTACTATTTTTATTTTATTTTTTTCCTTTCCCTTTATTCGTCCTGTTCATCCTAAATATGTTACCCATAAAAATCGCTATTCCACTCTTACAATTTAGGTAAATTAAAGAAACACCACCTTCAAAAATGACAACAGTGTTACATAAAGTCCCCCCCCCCCAAATCACATTTAGGAGGAATCCTCTACATCAGAATACTTAAATGCGGCCTTCGACTTATCACTCTTGTCACAAAGAGCGTAATCAATGTGGCAACGTTGCATTTGGTCTATTTAAACACATTCAAAACATATAATTCGATTTACCATCGTATACTCGCCTACAATTTTCTTAAACTTGTCAAATAGAAACGTTACCGGATTACACGCAAAAGCCTCGCCGCGGCACGGTGGATCGAGTCAATGCTAAGCTCCGGACATTTGGGCAAAAATGGAGGTTTAAAAATTCAACTTCTGACATAAGAATCTTATTCTAGGGCCTTCAGGGATCCCAAAAATGTGTGCACAATTTAATTTAAGGCACTTTTTCTGGCAGTGATGGTACTTCAAAGTTTGTATTTTTGAGGAAGAATCAATTTTACGAAAATCTGACCTCTACTTCCGCGACTTCAAATGCAAAATACTATAGATAACTGATTCGTGTTCGCAATTATCATACTTGGAGCTGATTGAGGGCCACTTTCACTTCAAGAAAAGCTTATTATGCTTTTTTAAACTGCAATTTTCGACTCAGTAGAGAGCATTAATGGAGGACCTTGAAAAAAGCCCTTTTTTCAGGAATAACTGAGGTTTTAGTATAAAACTCGCGCGAACTTGCAATGAAGAGACACATCTCCTGACTCCTAACACCCCCTGGAACTCATGTCTTGTCAAACATCTTGCGGAAGTTTGCGGATCCGGAAGTTAGAGGGCTAAAAATGGAAATTTTTGAATGGCCTTTTTCGTGAAAATATTTATCACCCTAGACCGGTGGGTATGGTTTGATGACAGATGCGTTTTGGTGATCAGTTATCTTTCTAGAGGTGATGGTGGTTGGAAGAGCTTTTCTTTAAAGTAAATAAATGGGGGTTGTAACCATAAATAATGAGTGGTCAGGTGGGGGGGGGGGGGTGTTCAAGTCTTATAGCCCTTTTCATAAATTCATTTACCCGCATGGAAAATGGAAATTACTCTTTTGGCAAAAATTTGATTCAAGTCGCTATTTTTCTCTGTATATGACAGTACGACAATTTGTAGCTCACTACTGCGGTGTTGCCATATTGACTAATCTAAATGCGTTATAAAGTAAATGTTATTGATGTAAAAAAAAAAAAAAGCAAGAATGAATGGAAATATCTTGATGATTGTTACTACTTTAGTTGGTTAGCAATTATTGCAATTTAAATTCGTATAGAAATTTAAGAGGCAGATGATGCTCCTTAACACCCGACTGCCATGCGACAGGTATTGAAATGTTCACGAAATGTCACGAAACACTTTCGTGAACACACTCGCAGCAAATAGAGACATCTTAAATTTTATGCTTATTTCATCAGACCCCCTTATTTCTAACATGAGACCAACTTTAGTCGCCACAAAGAAAAAGACCTCGCTTGAACCAGAAGCCCTGTCTCTCCTCGCATAGATGTTCAATTTTAAGTTAATTCCATGCAATTGAAAAGGACGTGGCACAATCCTTATGGGAAATGGCCTACGGTCAAACTTAATAAATGTGGCATCATTTTTTTCGTCTCGTCGTCCTGATCAAAAAGTCTCACGGGCCCAAAAAATTATCATCGCCCGTTTTCGAGATAACCGAGCTTAAAGTCTGAGAAAATCTCGGCTGTCAGGGACGAATTTGCTCGGCAATTGAGCGTGCATCCTACCCTGGAAGCGGCTTACCGCAAACTGGCGATGGCTGCGGCTCATTTTGCTCACATTCCGTCCGGAGGTGGTGCCCCTTTTTCTCCCACTCCAAACGCTTCAACACGATCTCCGGACAGAGTGTGAGCAAAAGGGGCGGCAGCCATCGCCAGTTTGCGGTAAGCCGCTTCCAGGGTAGGACGTACGCTCAATTGCCGAGCGAATTCGTCCCTGAGAGCCGAGATTTGCTCAAACTTTAAGCTCGATTATCTCGAAAACGGGCGATGATAATCTTTTGGGCCCGTGAGACTTTTTGATCAGGACGACGAGACGAAAAAAATGATGCCACATTTATTAAGTTTGACCGTAGGCCATTTCCCATAAGGATTGTGCCACGTCCTTTAATTTCGATTTGATCATTTGTTCCAAAACTTCTGCAAATGTGAAATTAAAGGATGAAAAATTAGTGGAAGTCAAACATTTTTTCTTTTTATTGTGTGTTTAGAAACGCATTTAAATGAAACCAAGAAATCTGGATAGTTGATAGCTAATCTTTTTTGTCTTTTTAGCTCGACCAGATGGCATTTTTTTTAAAATTCAGAAGTGGTAATCGATAATTTGTTACCTATTCCATCTTTCAGAATTTTTTTTCACTTCTGAATGATTCGCCTTTCAAACATCCTTAAAATAAGGAACACACTAATTTTTTTTGTCTTTTAATTATCGTTGTTGTTTTTGTTTTTGTTGTTGTTGCTGTTTTTGTATTTTTGTACGTGCTCTGACGATTATAATCAGTCACAAACTATCACTTAAAGCCCGCATAAATATTGCTAATTTTGGTTTATTTTTCATTTTTTTTTTTTTTTTTTTTTTTTTTTAGGTTAGGTTAGGTGAGGTTAGGTTGTAAGTAATATGTAAGTAGGTGTACAAGTTGAGTATATACTTGGGAAATTCTTACCTAAAAAAATCAGTGATAATATAGGAAGAAACTTTTATTAGTTAGTTGTATATTTGTCTTCACTTGCATTTATCTTAAGATTGTCTGCCCCCCCCCAAATTATTTGAATAGAGTAATCTGAAAAGTGTCTAAAAACTAGTATTAAGCCGTAGGCAACAACAGTTGCTCAAACTACAACGTATCTAATCTTTTGTTCACACGCAAAAATTCGCAGAAAATAGTAGTTTTTATCAACCTCTTCTTAGATTGAAAATGAGACATTTATAGGCACGGTAATAATTTTAGGCCCATGAAAGTAAAAAAATCGAAATTCTCGTGAAAAATTGAGTAGGTTTCATGTGTCTTTCACTGGTTATCGCGATATTTAAGAGTCACACAACCAAATGTCCGATGCTCCCCATTGACTCGATCCACCGTGCGCGGGGGCGCCTAAGATGAAATTGGACTTATGAAACAAAATCAATATAGTAATGAAGGAGAAAAATTGCATGGAAGGACAGACAGTATACATACATATTTAAAAAAGAAGTTCAATTTGTTGCTCCTAATATTCAAGTTTGGGAGATTGGTTGGTTCGGAACTAATTTAGCGAAACGTGCGATGTAGCAACGTTGCATTTCGTCAATTTAAATCTGTGATACGGAGATAAAATCCTAGGGTGTTGTGTAGGCTTGCATAGATATCTAAAACATAATATTTGTTTTATGGTTTTAATTATGGCCAAGTAAAAAAAGAGAAGATAAAATGCCATCATTTTCCAATAGCCCCCCCCCCCCCATCCTTGATGTTTTTGACACCCTGGCGAAGCTTGTCGTTTATGCCTACAAGCTCCCTTCCTATCATCGCACGCTTCACCACTCTTCAAAAAGCAAATGGATTTGGGGGGGGGGGGGTGTTGCATAGCATGTACTAACCAAACACTTGCACTCACCGCAAGTTATACACAGGCCTGAATTTGGTTCCAACCAGCGAAAATTTTATTGAAATCGGTTCAGTACAGCTCGAGATATTCGTAAATGAAATATTGCTGTCTTCTCGTTGAATTGTATGCTCGATTTCCTTTTCGCCCTGTGTCTTTCACACTAGAGCTCGTTTCAGAAGTGTAGGCGGACCTAGACCAATAATCTTTGGAATTTGTCAACATTATTTCTGATATTACTCGATGAAAATGAATAAAAATAAAATTGAGTGTTCACTTTTCAATGAGGAAAACTTTAAAGACAAAAGCATAAAGTCAGGGGCAAATTCGGAGTTGATTTGGAGGACTAAAAGTTGAAAATTCGCCAAAGGTTATGGTTTTGGTCCGCCTACACTTCTGAAACGAGCTCTACCTTTACCTCTTCCGGAGGTGTCACTTTAGATCTTGCCTGGGGAGTGAGTAAGGCAAAAAGAACTGATAATTTTTTCTGTTGCTTCTCATGCGTTTGGTCCCAAGAAAAATTTGACCATCGAGATCTTTGATGAGTTATGATGACCCTTATTCCCTTTTTCGCTTGCAATCCAAGCAAATGGGGAAAATCACAAATTGAACACATTTATTCAACTTCTTACAAATAATTAAGAACTTTCTGGACCTAGACTCGCTAAATTCGACCGCTCTTTTTTCTATTCTTCTTTCTCTTTTCAGGATTTTTTAATTTTCCGCCTTAGCCGCTGATATATCGGCTGATAAACCCATAAAAATCAGAGCAATTTTTCGCACGATTATGCTTGTGCTTGTTACGTCCTCGAAATTACTAAAAATAAATTAGTAGAGCATGGCTTCAGTTGTAATAATAAATCTCCTAAAGCAATCAGCTGTCGGAAATTGGTTTTGTTGTTTGTAGGTTAGATTCGGCCGTATTCTTGTAAAATCTTGAGAGTCCAGGGCCCAATAAATGTACGGTACGGACGGTCCCTTGTTCTTGACCCCAAGTAGCGAATCCTCGCTTCTGATTCGTTAGGGCTGCATTGCACCTAACGTTAAAGAACAAGGACCGTCTGTACCGTACATTTATTGGGCCCAGTTTACTAAATTACATTTTCCCCACTCACTAATGGAGGTTTGAGGCGTACATGAGGAGATCAGAAAGAAGTCGAGAAAGGGATAAGCGCTAAGCGTGAGGTGTGAGTGGAGTTGCGACAGTTTCGGGGTGAAAAAATTGAAAGACCAAGTCACCAAGCAAAGAGTAAACAAGAGTCACAATTGAATGGAAGGCCTGCGTGCGTGGTCAACGCAGATAAGAGATCGAAAACGCGGGCAAGCCTCTGGTTGGCTGTAATCGTGGTGCAAAACTGTTTTAGGCCTTATGGAAATTAACATGGGAAATTCGTTCCGCAAAGAGGAAAATAATTCGGTAAATTTTGATCACCGAAGTGTTCCGTTGCAGGAAACCGAAATTTTTGGTCCTGAGAACCGAATACTTTATTGGAAGTACCGAAGGTCCGAAGACTTCGGTAATTAAACTTAAATTCCGCCCCTACTGAAGTTCTTTGGTACTACCAATGAACTTCGGTAGTACTAATGAACAATTCGGTACTCGAGACCGAAAATTTCGGTTTCCTGCAACCAAACACTTCAGTGATCAAATTTTACCGAATTATTTTTCTCTGTGTACTAATCTTAATTTTGTGATGGAGGTTAGGTTAATAGGTTTACGTTCACCGCCACTTCCACTGCCGTGCTAAATCTCAGTTTTGAATTGCGCGGTAAGAAAAATGGCGGCGCAAGCGCTTTTTTGGCGAACCAATAAGAGCCCAAGGTTATAGATTATCAGGTATGCTCATCTGACTTCGCGCCACAAATTCAGTGGCGTGCAGTGCAAAATCACGGCAGCCAAGATGGCCGACAAAAGCAAAAAAATAGGCCGACTCGCCCAGGCAACTTCGGGCGATACTCTCGAAGTCGCCCAAGTGAGTCGTTGTGTTTTCTGCTTTTGTCGGCCATCTTGACTGCAGTGATTTCGAACTGCGCGCCACTGAGTTCGTGGCGTGAAGTCAGATGAGCATTGAACATACCTGTATAATCTATAACCTTGGTTCGTAGGTATCTGTTCTCCATCTACCTTGGCAACACTGGATACTGCAGTCACTGCACTGATTGGAGAAATCCGTTTTTAAATAACCTGAAGCAAAAATCCGGCGGAAAGACAAAAATAAAATGCGTACGGTAACATCACGCTGAACCGGTACTTAAAACGTAGTCAAATAGTGCCGACAACTTAAAGCTGTTCGATCGACGCAAAGGCCGGACTGAAAAATTCATGATAAAACAAGAAACAAGTGACCGTCCATCGTAATGAATGAATGAATCCAACTTATTGATAAAATATTCGTATGAGGGTGGAAAACCCATACAAGAATGGAAAAAAGAATATCGTTGGGGGCCCCAAGCCTGGGGGGGGGGGGCATTGCCGCGACTGCCCTACGGTATAGTTACGGCCCTGAAGTTGCCATTTAATATCGACTTTTTAATTCCCTAAAAAAAAAATCTGGTTAGAGAAGAAGAGTCCTTGGAAGTTTCAAGAACTTTTATGTTTTAAGTAAAAATGAAATTTACATCAAGGCAATACCTAATTCCTTAAATGTCTCATTTCAGTTAATATCGTGAAGTTTTGAGTGTCCTAAAGTCTGGGCGGGTGAGAGGTTTACCCCCTCCTTATCCCGGTGCCCATGAACAGTGGTGTAGGAATTAAAAAAGAGGCAAATTTTTAAAATAAATAATGTTGATGCTTTGGAGAAAATTTACTTGCCAAATGTGAGATATGGGTAGTTAAAAAAGGAGGCAGAGAAGAGCTCGGTTATCCTTATCCCTAAAGTAGATTCGATAGAGTTTTTCAACGTATCTTCAAAAAGAGTCAATGTTTGAAAAATTTACACTAAACCTTCAACAGTAAATTATTTCTGGTTAATTCCTTTCTTGGCGTGAGAACACACAAACAAGAGAGTTCAAACGAGCATTCTCGAGAGTTTTTTTTTTTTTTCTTTTTTTTTCAGTAAAACATTTGATTCAAATAGTCAATAAAAGCAAACGAGATTTGTTCAATCCTCGTAGTTATTCTAATGTCCTCAGTAGTGACCCGGATTTACCCTTTTGCCGCCTCTGGGAGCTATCTTGAAGTCGCCGCTCCTCACCGTTTATCAATGTGCTAATGGGGGATTAACCCCTTCCCCAGAAATGTTGAAAATTTGAGTGTTCTTAGATGCAATTCTCGCCTTTGTATATAGGAAAATTAACTCCAAAATGATCTCTTTTCTCCGCCCCCCCCCCCCGAACGAAACCAATCGAGACCCAGATGCACTATGATGCATAAAAATCTAAAAAAATACGCGTGTAAGAAACTTTTAGGATGAAAATGGACAGGTAATTGACTTCGAAAAAAAATTTCAAAATACACAATTTATTTATTTTATTTTGATGTAATACACATAACTCGAAGGCCTATTCATAAATTAAAGCTTAAAATAAAATAATCAGAATGGAAACTGCCGTAATAAGAGCCAATGGAAACAGTTTTTTGGATTCAATTTGAAGTTTCTCAAAATGGCGGACATATCTCTATCTGCAAGGGCATATACCGGGAAGGAGTAGAGATGCAGTCCCCAAAAAACGCCAAAGTAAGAGGGAAAATGTAATAGATTGCCTGATTGTGAAAAATGTGATATTCACGCGCTAAATGATGCCCCCCCCCGTCTGGATTTTTTTCTGGACACGCCCTTGTGTCTCTGTCTTTCGCATTGCTTTATGGCTTTTAATTGGAGGCTGAAGCAGCTTCCTCGCTCGTCGTGTCTCGTTTGGGGGGGGGGGCGAATGTTTGTAAGTTTTATTTTATTTGACATTTTATTTCACCGTAGAAATTTTGGGGCTGGGTTTTTTTCCGTTTAATTTTCTTCTTCTTTCCCTTCCCCCCTTTTTACTATCACAGACTAAATATTGCCGATCCCACAATTTTGCCGATGTGGGCAGATGCCCTTTTTGCACCCCTCCAAATCCGTCCCTGGGTGTCTAAAGTTTCTAACAAGATTCTCCTCAATTTTATCTTTTTTCAGTAGAAAAAATTCACTAATCCAACTTCTTGAAACTTTTTCTCCCATTTTTCCAAACCAGAGACGAGACCAGTTATGATTGTGACCAACTTGACACTTTACTTCGCCTTTTAAAATTTCTTGATCGCCATAATGGTTAAATATTTACATGATCTCAGGTCCATACCACTATGTAAGAACCCGAAGCGGGCGTGCGCGAGTTTTGATTTTGAGTTTCCCTTCAACAGACTCAAAATTCAGCTTTAAAGAAGGAGGATAAGGCGATCAAGTAGCTACATGGAGAGGCAAAGAAAAAACTGATCACTGGTGAAGAGAGCAAGCAGAGGCAAAAGCGGTGATATGGGAATGAATAAAGCAAAGGGTGGACCTGGACCCACTGTAAAAAAATAATCATAAACAATATACAATGAGCACTAAGCTGCAGGGGAGAGGGCAGAGGGTGGCATAGCAGAAAGCCGGGTTGGTAGAAGAGCGGCACAAGGCATGAAATGAAAGATGAAACTCCTGCCGAAAATATTTCATGATCAAAACCTCAACTCGAGCGAGCAAGCGGGACAAGCAATGCGCACGAGAGAGGCAAGTGGAAGATGTAAGAGGAGGGGAAGGAAGGGTGAGTGTTTACACGACGCGCACCATAGCGCAAATTCGTTTGGGGTCTGTTATCTGTAAGTCCGATGGTGAGAACAGCATGGACGAAAATACAGGGTGTGTAACAAAAAAGGATCAGGGGCGAATATTTCGGAAACCGCTTCGATTTTCGAAAAACGCTCAAACACGTTTTCGCTTATTTGGAGGAGGGCATCTTTCTGGGGGGGGGGGGGGGGGGGGGGTCACTTTCTGCACCCCCAAGGGGGGGCGGGGGGCACCACCCTCCTAAATTGCATATTTCAAATGGGACCCCACATTTTTATTACAGATTTGGAAAGAATTTAAAATTCTAAGATTTTTAACGCAAACGGCTTGTCAATATCGATTTTCATCTTCGATACATCGAACTTCAAAGTTCGATATCGACCAATATTCAAAAAATCAGAACTTCTCCATAAAAGGTCGGATTTTTAAAAACTAAGTGGCTAAAGTACTTTCCAGAACGAGTACTTTTCAAATAAAAATACACCTTTTGCATAAAATTTATACTGTTGCCACTTTGGGGCCCCGAAATATTCGTCAAAATTATCGAACATTTTTAATTCGCTTTTTTCTTGAGAAACGATCCAAGTTTAAATTATTAGCTCCAAAATTATCCAATAACGGGTAATGTGTGCTGAAATACGCTCAAAAGCTCTTAAAAGTCTCGTTTCATTAATTAAAACAACAAATTTTTGGCTCAATTTCAGAATTTGATCACATCATTTTTTTAGGCTTTTCTGAGTCTTTTGACAATTTATTAGCGTATTTTAGCATACGTTAACCCTCATCGGACAATTTCGGAGCCAATATTTTGAATTTGGGTCGTTTTTCAAGAAAACATCGAATTAAAAATGTTCGATGATTTTGATAAATATTCCGGGGCTCCAAAATGGCAACAATGTAAATTTTATGCAAAAGGTGTATTTTTATTTGAAAAGTGCTCGTTCTGGAAAGTACTTTACGCACTTAGTTTTTAAAAATCCGACCTTTTTTGGAGAAGTTCTGTTTTTTTGAATATTGGTCGATATCGAACTTTGAAGTTCGATGTATCGAAGATAAAAATCGATATTGACATGCGGTTTGCGTTAAAAATCTTGGAATTTTAAATTCTTTCCAAATCTGTAATAAAAATGTGGGTTCCCTATTTGAAATATGCAATTTAAGGGGGTGGTGCCCCCCGCCCCCGGCCCCCCTTCGGGGCTCCGAAAGTGAAAACCCCCCAAAAAGATGTCCCCCTCCAATTATGCGAAAACGTGTTTGAGCGTTTTTCGAAAATCGAAGCTGTTTCCGAAATATTCGCCCCGGATCCTTTTTTATTACACACCCTGTATAGTGTATAGGTGTTGCAGTAGAGGGGGGCGGAGACGCGACGGCCGACGCGGCGTGCGACGAGACAGGTCAAGACTTGAGCTGGAGCGACAAACAGGCAAATGATGAGGAATGTTGTGCGTTACCGATTTCTCAAATAATTGAGTATATCTCAATTAATTGACGATATCTCAATTAATTGAGCGATGGTCAATTAATTGAGCGATGGTCAATTAATTGACGGTCGGTCAATTAATTGACCATGAGTCAATTAATTGACGGTCGGTCAATTAATTGACGGTCGGTCAATTAATTGACCATCAGTCAATTAATTGACTATCAGTCAATTAATTGACGGTCGGTCAATTAATTGACCATCAGTCAATTAATTGACGGTTGGTCAATTAATTGACCATCAGTCAATTAATTGACGGTCGGTCAATTAATTGACCATCAGTCAATTAATTGACCATCAGTCAATTAATTGACGGTCGGTCAATTAATTGACCATCAGTCAATTAATTGACCATCAGTCAATTAATTGACGGTCGGTCAATTAATTGACCATCAGTCAATTAATTGACGGTTGGTCAATTAATTGACCATCAGTCAATTAATTGACCATCAGTCAATTAATTGACGGTCGGTCAATTAATTGACCATCAGTCAATTAATTGACCATCAGTCAATTAATTGACGGTCGGTCAATTAATTGACGGTCGGTCAATTAATTGACCATCAGTCAATTAATTGACGGTCGGTCAATTAATTGACCATCAGTCAATTAATTGACGGTCGGTCAATTAATTGATCGAGGTTGAGATTGATTGAGATTGATTGAGATTGGATTGATTGAGATCGAACCGACTTCACTCAATTTCTCAGAAATTGTCGAAGACTACCTCCGTGCCAAGAGAGAAGTCGGAAGAACAACGTCCACTGCGAAGGGTTGGAGTAGCCGGTATAGCCGCACTGTTGCTAAATAGTGCATTTGAATTCTCACCCGCCTTCTTATCGTGAACAGAGTATAGCAGTATAACTGGAGTTCATATACTCGGAAGCGAGACGAATGACACTGGGTATTCGGGGGAGGGAATTCGAATGTTTACCTCCATTTCCTCTCCTCACAAATGCTTGATCGTACCATTTTCTCGTCTCCCTCCTCCCTCCCCCACCCTGTACCTTCCGACTCTTTCTCTCTTTAGATCACATTCTTTCTCTATTATTTAGAAAGTAACGAAGTGATACAATAATAAGGAATAATGACTATTGAATGGATAAGCACGAGTGAAATGATGAATGTTTGCGGCGTCCAAAAGAAGAAGCAACAGGACTCGTAAACAGAGGTGTGTAAATGAGTGAGCGTGAGAGGCAGCGTGTGTGTGACTGATTGTGAGTGAAATAAAATAATAGGGAAGGAATGTGACCTAAAGAGAGAAAGAGTCGGAAGGTATAGGGCGGGGAAAGCAGGAGGGAGACGAGAAAATGGTTCAGTCAAATGTTTGTGAGGAGAGGAAATAGAGGTAAACATTCGAATTCCCTCCCCCGAATACCCAGTGTCGTTCGTGTTCGTCTCGCTTCCTTCAAAATTATGGAAAAATTTGATTATGATTTGAATGTAGGCTATTTTCTCGAAAAACGGTCCAAATCCATAATTTCGGCTCCGAAGCAGTCCGCAGAGGGTAGAATGGCGCAAATTAGAGGTCAATAACGCCCTTCACAACAACGATGACATTTGGAGACTGACCTCCTCCCTCAAAAAAAAAAAACAACTTTAAAAAAAATGTATAAAAAAATATGAAGATTGGCGCAAACCGCAATTGATGCGTCAACTTCAAAGATCGATCGGAGGGGGGGGGGGGGGGTTACATCTGTCAAATCAGCTGTGTACAATTTTCAAGCTATTGTAGGTGTATCAAATAATATTAGTAATTTTTACGTGTTTGATGTTATGAACTAAGTGACAACAGATGATAATGTTAGTAAGGCAAATGTATACATGTATACTATTCCTTGCAAAAAATTAGTCAAAGTTACAAAATAAATTAGTAATAAAGTTCGTCAACTATTACTCCTTCGATTAACATTTCATGTTCTTTTTTTTTTATCGTGAAAGGACTATTTTAAATTTCCCAAAGGGGGGGGGGGGGCTCTCATGCTGTCATTTACTCCACAAAATAGCTGAAATGATCATTTTGGTTTTGTAATTTTTTATTTTCTGCGTCAACAAATGCAAAAATTAAAATCAACGTGACCTAGATGATCAAGTGAAACTATAAAGTAGATTTTAAAATTTATCAATGACTGTTTCAAGGAATATTTTCAGTTCAATGCTTCGGAAAAATTATGAAAATCTTCATCCGGTCAATAAGAGAGACATCAGTCAACAATGATGATATAGCGCAATCGTCTTGTTCCAACCCTATAATTACTGTTTAAAATTTTGTTACGCCCGCCCGCCTATTAAATGTAACATAGAAAGTTCTTAAGGAGTCGCAGGTGTGCCCCTCGCACCACGAGAGTAAGGCGGGGGGGGGGGGGGGGTTATCTACATCAATGTGCAATGATGGTCCAACATAGATCGTAGGATTATTTGGGCCGAAAGTCCAAGATCAAATTCAAAATCAAATTACGCCCCTGCTTCATTGGGCTAAAAGAAAAATATAAGTTTCGAAATTACTTCCGCAGGTGATTATGAGCAATTGTATCGTAATGCCATCCAGTCAATGATCGAGTATACGTGTTATTCTTACGGATTGTGTTATTCCGATATAAAACCTTTCATCTCTGCGGAAATTAGCTCAAACTAACGAAAAATTTGACACAAGTAAACAACGAAGAAACCATATCGAGCCCCGGAACCCGTGCCGTGCCCCTATATGAATGTGTGTGAGTGTGTGTGGTCGTGAAAGGCCACACTCGACCTTCGAATCTTTCGGGTGTCCTTCCCCATATTCACGGAAACAAAGCTACTCAATACTTCCCCCCTCTCTCACTCCCACTTCTCACTTCTTTAATTCGATCTTGCTTGCCTCGCTTTCACACATACCCCTCACACGCCCAGCTTGCCATGCACGACTTTCTCGTTTACAAAATGAACCCAATAAACCATAACATCAACAGAGGGCTGAACAAAAACCGATGCTATTCAAACGCTCGAAATTGTTCGATCGTTCGATCGAATGAACAATCGAAACATTTCGATCGATCGAGGTGTGGCGGCCTATCAAGGTCGCACATATTGTCTCACACCTGATTGGGCGCACTAATTAGCCCGAAATCATATAAATACACCATGTTCTCAACCAGCTGATCACTCCGCTCCAGCGCACGGACGACCACGGAGAAACCAGCCGGCCGGCTGTCAACACGTAAAACGGCCCTTCTCAGGGCCACCAACCAATGTAGCATTTCCCTACATTTGGTGACCTCGACTGAACAATCAACGCAACCTTCCAAATCTCAGTGCGGACTAAAAGACGGAACTCGAACCTCTCAATTTCTCGCAACGTCTGATGTTTGTTGTCTCACGGCTCAGCAGCCATGGTAACATCTTCAACTCTCCTCACCTACGATCACTGATCTGTCAATCATTCGCTGCGCACACTCGCTCCAGCAACTACAGCAGTACCCCGGTTTTTGGGCTTTTCACCGGCACGTGTACCTAGTTCGCTGTCCGAGCCTTATCGTCATACGCTTGACACTTGCCCGGATGATTGGCGAACACTATTCAAACACTCATTTCATCTCATATTCGGCAACTTGCCTCATTCACAGCATCACGCAACATTCGTATCATACCGTTGCACTGCTCAACGACGTAACGCCTGACTTAATTAGGCAACACGCACGCACCAACTCATCACTCATCTCACTCTCATACTCCACATTTCACTCGTATTCCGTCATTTTTTCATTTTTTTCAGCCATGCGCGACTCCGTCTCTGCGAAGGATGCTTTTGTGGCGGCCTATCAAGGTCGCACATATTGTCTCACACCTGATTGGGCGCACCAATTAGCCCGAAATCATATAAATACACCATGTTCTCAACCAGCTGATCACTCCGCTCCAGCGCACGGACGACCACGGAGAAACCAGCCGGCCGGCTGTCAACACGTAAAACGGCCCTTCTCAGGGCCACCAACCAATGTAGCATTTCCCTTCATTTGGTGACCTCGACTGAACAATAAACGCAACCTTCCAAATCTCAGTGCGGACTAAAAGACGGAACTCGAACCTCTCAATTTCTCGCAACGTCTGATGTTTGTTGTCTCACGGCTCAGCAGTCATGGTAACATCTTCAACTCTCCTCACCTACGATCACTGATCTGTCAATCATTCGCTGCGCACACTCGCTCCAGCAACTACAGCAGTACCCCGGTTTTTGGGCTTTTCACCGGCACGTGTACCTAGTTCGTTGTCCGAGCCTTATCGTCATACGCTTGACACTTGCCCGGATGATTGGCGAACACTATTCAAACACTCATTTCATCTCATATTCGGCAACTTGCCTCATTCACAGCATCACGCAACATTCGTATCATACCGTTGCACTGCTCAATGACGTAACGCCTGACTTTTAATTAGGCAACACGCACGCACCAACTCATCACTCATCTCACTCTCATACTCCACATTTCACTCGTATTCCGTCATTTTTTCATTTTTTTCAGCCATGCGCGACTCCGTCTCTGCGAAGGGGGCTTTTGTGGCGGCCTATCAAGGTCGCACATATTGTCTCACACCTGATTGGGCGCACTAATTAGCCCGAAATCATATAAATACACCATGTTCTCAACCAGCTGATCACTCCGCTCCAGCGCACGGACGACCACGGAGAAACCAGCCGGCCGGCTGTCAACACGTAAAACGGCCCTTCTCAGGGCCACCAACCAATGTAGCATTTCCCTACAGAGGTTTCGAAATATTTCGATCGATCGAGGTTTCGAAATATTTCGATCGATCGAGGTTTCGAAATATTTCGATCGATCGAAGTGCCAGATAATTCCGATCGACCGAAATTTTTCGATCGCTCGGAATATTGACAAATTTCGATCGCTCGGAACTACAAAAATTTTCGATCGATCGAAGTTTCGAAAAAGGACGTGGCACAATCCTTATGGGAAATGGCCTACGGTCAAACTTAATAAATGTGGCATCATTTTTTTCGTCTCGTCGTCCTGATCAAAAAGTCTCACGGGCGCAAAAAATTATCATCGCTGGTTTTCGAGATAATCGAGCTTAAAGTTTGAGCAAATCTCGATCGCCAGGGACTAATTCGCTTAAGAATCGAGCGTGCGTCCTGCCTACGAAGCGGCTCACCGCCGACTGGCGATGGCTGCCGCTACTATTGCTCACACCATGATCAAACTACACAGGTCAGTCAATCCGGTGGACGAGTTTCGGTGCGATCTGCGCAACCTCCGCTCATGACGTATAGCTGGCGCAGCTGAAGAGCGGGAGTTCAAATCTACATGCTTTCTTATGGGGAAAAGATCCTTTTTCAAATGCGAATTATAAACAATTTACGACATTAAAACTTAGTTTTTATCAATAAGAAGTAACGAGGAAGGTTTCAAGCTTTGAGAAAACCAATGCAATCGTACGCAAATTTGCTTTTTCTATTTACGGGCAGTTTTAGAAAAGTGGGTAGAATGCATTGAATATTACATAACCTACCTTCTCCATAAGAGGGATTTTTACGAACCGCCAGAAAATATAGGAATAAGAAATTGAAGTGTAATCAGACTGGTTTTCTCAAAGCTTGAAACCTTCCTCGTGGTCTATCATAAATAAAAACCAAGTTTTATTGTCGTAAATTGTTTATTATTCGCACTTGAAAAATGGTATTTTCCCCATATGAAAGCATGTAGATTTGAACGCCCGCGCTTCAGCTGCGCCAGCTATACGTCATCCCCTTCCTCACTCTACCCGGTGATAGAGTCAGGCAGACGGAGAGGCAGTGGAGGGTGTGCGCATTGACTGACCTGTGTAGTTAGATCATGGCTCACACTCCACTCGGAGTGCAGAGTTGCCAATAGTGGCTAGATTCGTCCACACGTGGACTATTTTGATGAGAATTTAGCCACGCTCTTGCTATTGCGGTTGCGGCTCCTCCGCATCCTCCCATCCCTATCCACAGCGTAGCTAGTAACCAACTCGAAAACTGTCCACGCGTGGCTATTCCATTCCGTCCAAATCTGGCAACACTGTCGGAGTGGGAGAAAGGAGGGCGTCAACTCCGGACAGAGTGTGAGCAATAGTAGCGGCAGCCATCGCCAGTCGGCGGTGAGCCGCTTCATAGGTAGGACGCATGCTCGATTCTTGAGCAAATTAGTCCCTGGCGATCGAGATTTGCTCAAACTTTAAGCTCGATTATCTCGAAAACCAGCGATGATAATTTTTTGCGCCCGTGAGACTTTTTGATCAGGACGACGAAACGAAAAAAATGATGCCACATTCATTAAGTTTGACCGTAGGCCATTATTATATATATAAAGCTGACGTCCCTCCAAAATGTTTTTTCTATTTCCCGAAAATTGGCCGAAGCGATTTCCCTCAAATTTGACACGATGATTCCTTAGAATATTTAGAAAAATCTGTCGGATTAGATTTCTAAAAAGTTGTCTGTGAGCGCCGCAAATTGAATTTTAAAATAAGAGTGAAAACTCATTTTCGCACGACGCACGGACAGCGAGGTGACGCGATGCTCCGCGCCATCGCCTGAGCTGGATTCTCTGATCTGCCCCTCCCCTCCACTCTACGCTCGGCAGAGTCTCACCTTATCAGTTGACGAGTCAGTGCAGCGGGAGCGGTGAAGGGGGGAGGTTCGTTCGTCGCTCATCTCTTGCGCACTGATTACTTCGTTCTTTCTCCAAAATTTTTCTGTCGCTCGCCCGTACCCGCAACCTTCTCTCTCACTCCTTACGGACGCTCGCGCTCATCTCTCTCGACTAACGCACTCCCATTCTTCGTATTATCGTATTAACCATTCGTTTGCCTTTCTTCTTCTTTCCTCTCTTTTCATTTTATTCTTTAAATTTTTATCATTTCGACTTAAATCACTCGGGATCGTTGAATAACGTTCCCAATATTTTGCAGTATGCTCTTGATTTAATTTTTTTTTTTTTTTTTTTTTTTTTTTTTTAAAGAAAACATTCTTAGCGCATTGTGCATTTATTTTTTCCGTGGATTGTCACCGTTATATATAATCTTTAAGCACTCGCTTCTCTTTTAATACCTTTTCGATTTTCAACGCTTTTATTTTGGGTATCCTACGCGTCTTATTGGTTCTTTTTACGCATTGCGCGGCAATATCTTTTTTTTTTATTTATTTATTTATTTATTTAATACAGGAAAGTGCAAGTGCTTTGCGCTCAAATTATTACACTTTAATCTCTTTAATTCTCAGCACCAATTCTCCGTTTCATTTTTTCATTTTTTACCAACTACCAACAAGCCCGTAACCCTAGAAAGCTGGCCGTGGAGGGCGCCCGTAGGGTGCTTGGAACGGCTAGTATATATATAAAGCTGACGTCCCTCCAAAATGTTTTTTCTATTTCCCGAAAATTGGCCGAAGCGATTTCCCTCAAATTTGACACGATGATTCCTTAGGGTATTTAGAAAAAATCTGTCGAATTAGTTTTCTAAAAAGTTGTCTGTGAGCGCCGCAAATTGAATTTTAAAATGAGAGTGAAAACTCATTTTCGCACGACGCACGGACAGCGAGGTGACGTGATGCTCCGCGCCATCGCCTGAGCTGGATTCTCTGATCTGCCCCTCCCCTCCACTCTACGCTCGGCAGAGTCTCACCTTATCAGTTGACGAGTCAGTACAGCGAGAGCGGTGAAGGGGGGAGGTTCGTTCGTCGCTCATCTCTTGCGCACTGATTACTTCGTTCTTTCTCCAAAATTTTTCTGTCGCTCGCCCGTACCCGCAACCTTCTCTGTCACTCCTAACGGACGCTCATCTCTCTCGACTAACGCACTCCCATTCTTCGTATTAACCATTCGTTTGCCTTTCTTCTTCTTTTCTCTCTTTTCATTTTATTCTTTAAATTTTTATCATTTCGACTTATATCAGTCGGGATCGTTGAATAACGTTCCTAATATTTTGCAGTATGGTCTTGATTTAATTTTTTTTTTTTTTTTTTTTTTTTTAAGAAAACATTCTTAGCGCATTGTGCATTTATTTTTTTCCGTGGATTGTCACCGTTATATGTAACCTTTAAGCACTCGCTTCTCTTTTATAATTCCTCTTCGATTTTCAACGCTTTTATTTTGGTATCCTCCGCGTCTTATTAGTTCTTTTTACACATTGCCCGGCAATATCTTTTTTTTTAATTTATTTATTTATTTAATACAAGAAAGTACAAGCGCTTTGCGCTCACATTCTTACATTTTCATCTCTTTAATTCTCAGGGACCAAATAATGTTAGGTCCCGAGCATTGAATTGCGTGCATCTTGCGTGCGGTTTTGCCCAATCAGAGAGCTTACGCACGGTCATGTGACTGTGCGTAAGTTACACTGGGGACCCAACATTATTTGGTCCCAGCACCAATACTCCGTTTCATTTTATCATTTTTTACCAACTAGGTACCAACTAGCCCGTAACCCTAGAATGCTGGCCGTGGAGGGCGCCCGTAGGGTGCTTGGAACGGCTAGTTTCCCATAAGGATTGTGCCACGTCCTTTCGATCGATCGGAATAATAAAAAATGTCGATCGACCGAAGTTCCGAAAAATTTCGATCGATCGAAAAATTTCGTTCGATCGAATTTTCGACATTTTTCGATCGATCGAAATGCCAGAAAATTTCGATCGATCGAAGATTTTCGATCGATCGAACTTTCAGAATTTTTCGATCGATCGAAGTTTCGTAAAATTTCGGTCGATCGAAGCTTCCGAATCTCTCGATCGATCGGACGATTTCGATCAATCGAAGGTCCAAAACTTCGAAATTTTCGAAAAATTTCGTTTCGATCGTACGACCGATCGATCGAAATCGATCGAAACTTCGATCGAAGGCACAAGCCTAGCAGGGGCCAGTCTTCTTCTATATTGTCTTTGTCTGTATACCTTTGCTGTATACCAAGATGACCATTCAAAGTTAAAATGGAAAATTCAAAGTTAAAATGGAAAGATCACATTATAACAAAGAAGGAACAAATTAATCTGAAAAATAGAAAAATGTTATGGCTACTTGGACGCCGCTCGAAATTAAGGCTGAGTAACAAAATACTCTTATACAAATCCATGATAAGGCCCATTTGGGCTTATGGATGCCAGTTGTGGGCGTGTTCTGCCAAGAGCAACGTTCATAGGATAGAAGTCGTACAGAACCTTTTGTTGAGACAAATCGCGAATGCGAGATGGTATGAGAGGAACAGCGATATCAGGGCTGAACTCGGGATTGAAAGCTTAGAGTTGTTCGTATCCAGAATGTACAACCGGTATGAAGAGCGCTTGCACCTCCATCCAAACCCATTGGCCGTTAGGCTTTTGGACTGGGTGGGAGATGTAAGATGACTAAAAAGGAGGAAGACTCATGAGCTTTCGACCCCCCACTTTCTCAAAATTTAATTGAAGCCCTGGCCAACTCTAACCGCCGGGGACTTTCCATTTCAATAAATTAAAAGTAAAAAATACTAACCTTTTTTACTTTCATTAGATATACATGTTAGGTATTTTTGCCCATTTTTGTACCTTTTTCTTTTGCCCATATTTGTACCATTTTCTAATTTTCCGTGTTCAGCTTTCACCATTTTTCTATTCTAGTTTACCACCATCACTTTTCTTTTTTAAATCCTGCTTATATTTCTATTATTCTATTTTTTTTTTCTTTTTTAATTCTGATTCACAGTTCTTTAAATTTGTTATCTGTAACATGCGAATGACGAAATCTCTCTCTCTCTCTCTCTCTCTCTCTCTCTCTCTCTCTTAAAATGGATGTATATATGTGTCATACTTATATTTTAGTTAGTATAAGTTGAACTAAATGTAAAATTTTAAAGACTATATAGTCTGAAATTGTAATACAAATACTTTAATTTGTGTATTGTAATAAATAAAAAAAAAAAAAAAAAAAAAAAACCAAGATGACCCTAACCTCAAAGAAGCAGCTTGGTATGTGTAGAGGCGGTATTGGCTCTCTGCTTGTAAACAATAAATGTAAACATGGTTCTTGAGACCGAGGTTTTGTAGCGAGCTGATCTTGCGAAAATGATGTTTTGAAAGCAATTTGAAAAAAAATTACCTTTTTTCAAAATATAATGAATGTGCACTGTGCTTCATCTTTTCCAAAGTAACATTTTCCCTTTCCTCTTGAACTTTTCGTGACCGTTAAGTAGTGCAAATATGTTGTTAAAGTTATCGTTCCTCTAAGTACTTTTAATCAGTGTCGATTCAGCTGATAATCATCCCTGAATCATCCTTACAGATCATTGGCTGTGTCTACTAAGTACTTGAGTCTCCAGTCTTCATCTCCACTCAATCAACATGTGTCTGTGCTGTTGAAGACCACCCGCTCTAAATAACCAACCTGGTGGTGACTTATCCCTAAATTTGCATGAATGGACAATGGCAGGCTCATCTAAAGAGGTAAGTAATAGATGAATTTGATACAGTAACCTTGTCAATTTTCAAGTGACCAGGTTTTGAAAGCACGGTGACACTTGCAAGCCAACCTCAAACAAGGTGTTTAAATGTTCACTTCAGTCACTTACTCCTCCAGTTACTTCGCAGACAATCCTCCTTGGGAGGTTAGTCTTGAAAATTGGAACCAAGCTATTCCTAATCACTTTTTGTTAAGGTACGGTATGTAGTTCACTTTTGCCCGGCTCCACCCATTATTTTAGTGATCGAAGGGATAAAATTTAGGTAGCCTATTGATTTTTGGAACTTGGTCGCTTAATGAGTGACCTTGTTGTAATATATTCCCCTAGTGTACGCGAGAGATCTAAACCCGGGTTGAGATGCCCGAGTAAACACTTCAATTTTCGCTGAACTTAGGTTTGAATCGACCCCAGTTCAATTTCGAGTTGAATCCGATAACTTGGGCTGAGATTTTGCGCCTTAACTTCGCGGAGTTCTGAACTCCGGTTGCCACGGCATTGATGTCACCAAAATGATGAGGTTAGTGCCTTAGTCGCGTTTTAGAGCAGGACCATTTTGAGTATCAGGTTCTGATAAGTAGCGGTGTGTGCTGCCGAACCACATCGATGAGCGATTGGTTTGCGCAGAGTTTCAACTCGCTGCTAAGCAACCGCTCACTAATCCGCTTTGATACGATTCGGTAGCATCAAAGAGTAAACAAGAGTCGCAATTGAATTGAAGGCCTGCGTGGTCAACGTAGATAAGGGATCCGAACGCGGGCTGGCCTCTGATTGGCTGCAACGGGTGGAGCAGAAATGACTCTGGGTATAGGGAAAATAACATGGGATTTTCGTTCCGGGGCGTTTATCTCGAAACCTAAGCAAAATAGTATCTAAACAATTTATACAAGTCGATTCAGCAGATTTTTCCGAACAATTTGATAGGTCATAAGTGCCACTTTATTGCAAATTAGAAAAGACTGTTTCAGTTTAAAAGTACGCACAATAGTGTGATTACATGCTTGGCGTGTGTTTGAGCAGTGTTTGAGTAACTCACTATTGTGAGCACTTTTCAACTGAAACAGTCTTTTCGAATTTGCAATAAAGTGGCACTTATGACCTACCAAATTTTTTGGAAAAATCTGCTGAATCAACTCGTATAAATTGTTCAGATACTATTTTGCTTAGGTTTCGAGATAAACGCCCCGGAACGAAAATCCCGTGTTATTTTCCCTATACCCCGAGTCATTTTTGCTCCACCCGTTGCAGCCAATCAGAGGCCAGCCCGCGTTCGGATCCCTTATCTACGTTGACCACGCAGGCCTTCAATTCAATTGCGACTCTTGTTTACTCTTTGGGTAGCATGCACCGTTGCTTATCAGAACCTGATACACAAAATAGTCTTGCTCTATGCAGCCCTCCTTGACCATACTGCACCAAGCAAAGTGGCTTAGCGTCCAGGGTGTTCGGTGAATACCCAAGAATTTTTGGTGCATTTGACATTTAATTTCAAATGCTAATTAACTGATGCAATTTTTAATTGGAAGAAAACTGTGAATAAATACACATTTTATCAGTAGTCTGTGCATGCAATCATGTAGAATAAGTCTTAAAAGTGAAAAAATAAACGAGGCTGTGCTAGTGCACTGTCGAATACAGTGTGAGGTGTTCGGTGACTCCTGGCGAACGCCTCTCGAGAGGATGGAAGAGGGATATTATTGCAGTAGAGCGAGCAAAAGTCAAGACGCACTGCACTGAGGGATCGAAACAGTACGGCTGAAATTGGCAGTGAAGTGTTCGGTGACTGATAGGGAACACCTCACTCACAGCCCTGCTTAGTGCTGTTATCGCGGCAGTTGTGCTGTGCCCGCTGAAGAACGCTTTGTGTGTCCGACTGCTGCGCTGGTAAGGTTTGCGTTCGGTAAGGACTGTAGAACGTCTCGCGCTAAGCAAGTCCCGATGAAAAGAGAAGAGTAGCGGTGGGTTCGCGGGTTCACCTACTGGTACCGGGCCACTCCACTACTTTAATAAATATAACCACACTGCGTGTTGCTTTTTTTTGGCAGTCTCAACCCTGCATGAACATGGAGCGGTTTTTTCAGATTTTCTAAAGATTAGGAGACTCTCTGGGAAGGCCTAACAAGTTCAAATATACAAGTGTTTATGTGCTAAATCTAGTTGGACCCGGGTTGAAAAGTAACTTGGGCTGGCCCAACCCAGGTTGAGATCTTTTGCGTAACTAAGGCTATTTGACTAGCAGGTTCTGACGAGAAATAGTGACTGCATCAAAAGATCAGTTTTATTAAGTTTATAGGTAGATTAGCAATGAGTCAAAACTAAAAATTGTATAAAGTCGTTTTCATAAAGGTAATTCCTGGCAAAAAATTTTCAGATTTCCATCCGATAAATTGCGCCACTAGTCAGTTTTGGGGAAAGTTAAGTTCGTTTTTGGCATTTTAAATTGAAAACAAAGAAAACGGCAAAATCCAAGAATGCCAGCACCTGTAAAATTTTCCTGACAGTTTTTACAGTTAGCAGTGTTTGGTCATGGCCCAAAAAAGGTTGGCCATTCCAGTCTTAGTCCTACGGTACCAAGTAATTTTCTTGGAAATTAGGAATCAGAAACATTGCAATTTGATTCTTGAGCTTAGACGCAGTTCAAACCAACATACCATAATTTCACGGTTTGAAATACCCCCAACCATTTGTTAAAATTTACGATTATTACTATAATTCATAAAGATAGGTTTGTATGAGGAATGGGTGAAGAGTCGATTAGAGACAATATTTAATAGAGACCACGCACTATCTATCTCGCCCATGTTTGCGCGCGGTGGCAACTTTTTTTTTCAGCGTCTCAACAGAACACCGCAAACATGGACCATACGTTGACTGATGAGAAACGTCGTTGAGATTTTTGCCTGGTAAATCTGAAGCTTGGAAATTGCACCAGTCAACGTACGGTCCATTTTGGATGGTGCTCCTTCATACTCCCTTTGTTAATTTCTGTTGAGCTCTAAAAATAAAGTCAGCCACCGCCCGCACGGCTTGTGCGTGGTCTCTATTATATATTGTCTCTGGAGTCAATACCCCCTAGTGCTATAAAACTGCTTGGTACTGTAGGTCTTGGACACCCTTTGTAATAACATGTTTTCTGCTGTTGAGTTTTTCTGTTGGTTAAAACTACTGAAATCCAGTTGCTGTTTAGCTGTCGATAAGAACATAATTCACGAAATTGTGAATAATACAGATGGAAATATGGGAATCTTTTTTCTTGTGGCGTTTATTTATTTTTACTTCTCTTCCAGATTGATGAACCTGATTTGAAACGGCATGGCTCTCTGCGCAGAGTTGTACCTTCTCTACCTGGCAGTGAATCAATGTTGAAATTACTGAGTCAAAGTCATATCACTCAACCGAATAATGTTCAGCTGAAACCCTACAATCGATTCTTCTTTGAATATAGCATCATATCAGAGTTGTAAGTTTATAGAGTCCCTATATACTATGAGAGTTGCGCCAAGTCAGGCTAAAATTCATGTCATAATGTCATTTTTTCAAACTGCTGTATCTCCGTCATTACTGAATGGATTGCAGTGCTATTGTGACCATTGTAATTAATTATCTTAAAAACTGTCAACTGTGTAACAGTGAACGGCCCATCTTAAATTACCCTTAAAGGTAACTTTTACTTCTAGTTTTTATGCTAACAATCAACTATTGAACAAATCAGATCGTTCTCTCAGTCACTTACTGACAAGTGATTAAGTCTTCAAATCAAATCTTTCCATTAGTTTGAATCCAATGGGGCTGTTGCGCACTTTTGTTGCAAGCAATTAAGGGTTGAACCAGTTGTAAGAACCTCCAAAAATAACGATGGGTAGCACTAGAAACTTACAAAAATCCACTCCTGAACTCAAAAAATGCTTTGAAATGCTTGACGGTTTTGGCTACGTTAAGCACTTAGAATGAGAGATTCCTTTCTAATAATACTGTCTCTCTATCAAAGAAATGGCCAATGAAAGACGAATTCTCCTTGGCATCGGGGTCACCAGGTACCATTAATCGACTTGTTAATCACTCCTCTGATGGCTACTCTGTGAATCTCTCTTTCAGGCATAAAAAGAGTGACGAAGTTAAATGGGAATCTCCCATTATTAGTGCCTAACACTGCCATTACGGTAGTGCGTTCTAAAGCATTTTATGAGTTTCGGAGAAGAGATCGTAAGTTTTTAGTGCCACTATCATTATTTTTTGAGGTTTTTACATGTACATGGACCCTTAGATTGCCTGTAGTAAAAGTGTGCAAACAGCCCCATTTTTTCTGAATTGTTCCTAAAAATGTCACTTACCTACTTGTGATTTTTTTTTGGTTTTTAATCTTGAGCTTTTCTACCTTTCCAAAAAAAGTTAAGTTTTTCATTCCTAAATTTACAGTAATATTGTTGCGAGACACAAAATCCCAGGACTTTACACTGTTCCATCAGCATCTACGCCCTGTGGTATGTTTCTTTAATTTAGTTTTAATTTTTTTAATTTTTTTTTTTTTTTTTTTTTTTTTTTTTTTATCAGTCTTGCACTAGTAAGTTAATTACCGTGTGAAATGAAAGGCTCTCACATGTAGAGGCTGGATAAAAAACTCCTTTATCACCACGGGTGCAAAATGTTCCAAAACTTCAGAGAATTCATGCAATTCGGGACTTTTTAGTTTTGAGTAAGATTTAGAGTAGCTGCCTTAAGATTTTTTAATGCCTTCCCTCTCAGTTAAAATTGTAATTTAGTGACTCACCTGTCAAGACTTTTTTGAATAATGTTAAAAAATCTCTCATTCAAAAAGCCTTCTATTGTATTGATGAATTTGTTAATGCCACACGATGAATTGTTTGTAAACCTTGCTTAATTAACTTTGTACTATTTTGACATGTACCTTAGCTTCTATTAAGGGTATATGTACAAGACTTTTAAATAAAAATAAAATAATGAAAAGAATAATATGGTGATTCCAGGTGAAACTTTTCCAGATTTCAATCCGATGGATAGTGCCACTAGTCACTTTAGGGAAAAGTCGTATTTTTGGCATTTTAAACTGAAACCAAAGAAAAAACAAATCAAAGAACGTCAGCACCAGCAAAAATTTTTTACAGATTTTTTGAGCCCGAAACTAGCAAAATTGGTTTAGAAATAAAGCCATAAATTCTGAAATTCATTTCGCCATAAGCTTAGTGAGTGAGTGCGAGTGATAATATGTCTATCTGCCTCACTCGCACTCATTGCAGGCATATAGGAAGTTTCTTATTTCATCATTTCCGGCTTTATTTTTTAGTGTTTCAGCTTGAAACTTTCAGGGTATCTTCCTGAATTATACTCGCAGGTGCTGACGTTCCTCAAATTTGTGCCTTTAGCGTAAATTTGTCAATTTTAGTCTAAAAATGTTGACATTTTGAGCAGCGCGACGTAGTGTCCATGGTTCAAGCTAATCAACCCTGGAATCATCCTAAAGGCACAGTGAGAGAAAGTAGGTATGTGAATTTGTGCAAACTCGCATCATTTATTATTAAGTCCAGTGGCGGCTTGTTCAATATGGCGATGATGGATTCTCTTCATTTAAACCTATGTAAAACTATCAATCTTCAAGAGGTGCAATTGCACCCGCAAGATATTGATTCTTTTGCATAGTTTTAAATGGCAAATAAGCATGTCTGCCACATTGCATGAGCCGCCACTGATTAATTACTCATTTTCTCTTGTTCTAGAGTGGCATGCAGTATTGTTCATTAGATCTGGACCTTATGAAGGAGGAATCTTCAGATTTACATTATTCATCCCCGAAACATTTCCTGATTGTGATTGTCCTGTAAGTATTCCGTATCAGTCTGTTTTTACCGCTTTGGCTTATTTTGTTGGGCTATGCAAACTTTTGGAGACTCAAAGCGGCTCTAACCTCAGCGCTAGTTTGGGTTCGGTTTGTACCTGACAAAAAAGTTCAAACTTTCTCAAAAAAATTTTCTTCTTTTTTTTGGGTTAATTTTGGTTCTAAACATGACTTTTAGTCAGTAAAAAGCTTTTCAACTTTACTGAAATTTGGCAAAAATGTTTTAATGGGTACCTCGTTGTGCACAAAATTGGAAGCATCTTGAATTGTAAATTTTTCTAAAATCCTCTCTGCTGTTGTTAAGCGGTTTCTTCTTCATTCCTATGATCAAAAATTAATGCTAGATCAAATAAATTTAAGAATACCTTTCTTAAATTTTCCAAGACATTAATTTAAAATTAATATTAGATGATGAAGATTTCTCATTTGGTCGGGACTGCAGAATCTTCCACAACCTCTGTATTCTCCTACAATCCCAAAATTTGTTTGCCACACTTTTTGCGAAAAGGTCAACTTAACGCGCTCGATGAAGTTTTAACTCAAAATCAGCTCGCTCGATATTTTGTCTCAAAATCACTGCAGTTAGAAAAAATTTTAACTTCAAATCAACGTGAATTGCGTAAATGAGCCGCAGAGTTGTGCTTTTGTGCAAAAATGCCCAAAAAAAAAAAAAAAAAAAAAACTTAATTAATTCATTGTCACAAAATTTTCTTTTTGCCACACCGATCAAGAAATCCTGGGATTGCCAGATCAGGAATATTCTGCAGGCCTGCATCAGGTTAATTGTCAGGTCTGTTCCTCAAATTTCAATTTATTCTCTTTTTCTTCTCACAGCGGATAATTTTTCAAAGTGAAACATTTCATCCAAAAATAAACAAAGATAGTGGCAAGTTAAATTTACAAGAAAAATTTCCTGAGTGGCGCAAAGATTTGAACCATCTGTGGCAAGTTTTGGACTACGCCCAATCAGTTTTCTACAACATTGAAACCAAGAATGCGGTCAATTCTGAATCTGCACTGTTGTAAGTTTATCAATTTATTAATTTTTACTTTTCCATTTTAATTCAAAAGTCTGTCGCTTGCCCAAGACTTATTCCAGCAATTGGGATGGCAGACATATCTATCTAGTTATCTATCAAATTCAATTTAAGATACGGGTTTAACTCTTGTGTGTAGGTATTTCACACCTGATAACCTTACCTATAAGTACAGGAAAATTTGATGAAAATTTCCGATTTTTTTTGGAAAGCCCCTATGTATTCTCATCAAGGATAACATGAAAGTGTGAACAGTAAAATGTCTGCTTTTTATCTTTAAAAACTAGCCTGGGGTGAAAATTCCCCCCCTCTCCCCTCCCCATTGCTAAAAATTTTGTTTGGATGAACAAATTCCTGGTGTCACAAAATTTAACTGATGATCCAAAAATGTGATATTCTTTGTCTTCCTTCTTTGGCAGGTACGAGAGAGACTTAGAGACATGGAAATTAAGAATAGCAGCATGTGTCGACATCAGTAAAGCCAAAATATTCGATCCTCCTCCTGCGGAAGACATTAATTGTCTAAATTTCAGTCCATACAATGAAGAAATCCATGGCAATATCAAGCTAGTACTTTCTGAAGGCCTGGTAAGTTAACAATTACAATACTTGTAGCAAATTGAAAGGAAAAACTCTGGAAAAGAAAATTTTGCATTTTTCTTCTATCCCTCTCCTTTTTTTGGTGTTTATCCTGTCTATCTTCAAATAATGCCTGTTTGCCAAAAGTTTATTTAGTTTGATGTAATCTTGTTTCCAATTAATCTTTTTATTCTGGGGGTGGTATCATGTAGAGTCCCTTTATCATGGTTTGTGGCACCTTAAAAAGTTCTTTAATAACCTTGATTATTTTTTTCATTTTTCATATGCTTAAATATCCTTGAATTTCAACCAAGTCAAGAAATAAGCGAAAATCGAAAGAAAATCGAGTTTGACAGTTTGACACAGAAATCTACTATTTACGGCATGGACTTTCACGTGTTAAGATTGGAATTCACTTATCTTTGTTAGTTTCTGAGATGTAAGTGGGCTACCTGCCGTAAGTACGCCGAAATCAGTGCCAATACTCAGGAGAAACGCCGTAAGCGCCATGTACACAGGCAGAATGTTGGATCTCCAGCCGAGCCGAGATGAGGTGGTTCTACCTGTGTATCAGATGCTTCCTTGGCAGTCCCTCGCACAACAATGCAAGCCCCACCAGACAGGGGAAAAGCCATATGTCCATTGTATGTGCAATCTTCCTTCAATCTCTTGTTATTTGGAACAAAAATATTTGACTTGGAACCCTTTTACAACGATCAAAAATTAAATGGAGGTACATGTAATCGATCTATGTACGAAAACATGCCAAAATCGAAACCAGTTGGGAGGGCCATGCATTTAACTTCGAACTTGTTTTACTGAATTGCATGTGCAGTGGAGCTACGTTGTTCTTCCTTAGCATGGCAGAATTGTATTGCAGTTATCAAGCTTCTAGGTTTCGAAAATGGAAGCATCACTCTTTTCATACTGATAGAGGTATTTTATTTACCTAATCATTACTTTTGCATTTTTCAGGAGCCGCGTGAATCTCATCCGAAACCTCTTGCTCCAAAAATATCTTGGGTACAACCTGGCTCTTTGCAACCGCTTTCCAGGCCAAATTCATGACGTTGCTTCTTCATGGTGTAAAATATTTGTCTCAGGGCCCTTTTGAAGCTGTAGTGTACTGCTTTTCAAAAACTGCTGTTCACCTGATTATCTTGTATCAAAACCATTTTATATGTACAGGGTTTCGAAGAAAATAGGTTCCTCTCAAAATATCTTAGCAATTGGTTGCGAATTTTAGACAAAACTAAAACACAGGCTCAGTTATTTTGCAGGGAGTCCGTAATTTTTGGGCCTGCCTAAAGGGGCCCCGAGGGTGGCTGCCACCCCCTAAATCCAGTACTTCAAATAGGGTCCCCTATTTTTTATTATGTGTTTGAAAAGAATTTAATATTCTAAAGCATTTGGAGTAAAATGGAGGTTGATGGTGGATTTTTTGTTTCATTTTGTAGTCCAAATTCAAAAAACTTTGTGTCTCCTAGATTATCTGATTTTCAGAGGAAAGTACTAATCAAGTTTCCAAAAAAATTACCTGAAAGTGGTTTTGAGCCCCAATTTTTTTTGTTTAAATTTTGAAATTTTCAATGCATTACAGTCATACACTGAACTGTGTAATCTTTTCTCAACCGACGGAATCATTGGTGGATTGAAAAATGCCATTAATTCTACGCAAAATGGCAGCTCTGACTATGTCTTTTAATAACAGCTTTTTTATTATGTACTTTTAAAATTGTCTAATAATCAATGTTTTCTTTCTTATTATTTGTTGCTATCATTTCTTGAAGGAAAAGAGAAAACATTTGTTTTTTATTTTTATTGTTGCCTGTACATTTTTTAATTTGTTGTTTTTCAATGTTATCTTGTTTGGGTCTATGGCTCTGTGAGGCACACCATTATATTAATTTCTGTAAAAAAAGGGTCAAAATAAGAATCTGCTTGGGGCATGTGTGCCGTGTGCCATCAGGATTTATGTGTTTTTGTTCTCTAATCTCAGGTCGAAAGATTCCCTCTCCGAAGCAGGTCATCGAACTGCAGCAGAAATTCGGTTTGCGGTCCGTTCTGGGTTCACTCGCCATTTACGTTCGCTCTTCACTGATTCATAAACTTGTAATCCGGATCGGAAAGGTTCAATTGAATGAAAAATTTTTTTGATGAAAGACAGAAAAAAGTAAAAAAAAAAAAAAAAAAAAAAAAAAAAAAAAAAAAACTGTTCAAAATCTATTTAAAATCATTGCAGTTTTACATTTATTCTTTATACACGGGTACCTAGTTTGCCAATATTCAACACTTTAACTACGCAAGAAAGATACTGAAACTTTCGAAGCTTATTTCTTTACTCTTTCGGTCAAAACTGTTTCTTTTAAAGTCAGTTTTAGCTGGGTTCTAATTGTTGGTTTGAGTCAGACCACAGCTCACAGTATTCGTTGGTAAAAGTTTCGCGGTTCAGAAAAGCGACAGTTTGGAGCCGTTTGATTTGGTCCAATGTCCTGCTCCGACCTCCCTTTAATTCCCTCGAAACCCATTTTAAATCAATTTTATCCAGCATTTTGTAAGAACCCCCTTCTGCCCGCTGGCCCACCAAGTGACGTGCCTGGGTTGTGCAATAAAATGAGATCTTGCAAAAAAAAAAAATTGAAGAAATAAATCTTTAATTGTTCTAACCCATTTGTCTTTCTTTTATTTGTCTCATTTGGAGATGCCATCATGGTTAAATAAGCAAACTCTCACTTGTTACTGTGGGGGACAGAAAGAATGTCAGACGTCTCCTTAAAGTAGGCCACCCGCAATACTTATCTCAATGAATTTAAACATTGCAGGTGTTGCCTACCTCAAGGAGTTGTCTAACATTCTTTTTGTCCCCGACTGTACCATGACTTTCAATAGAAAGTTCTCTCATCGAAAATGTTCTTGATGAATTTTTCGTTTATTTTCCATTGTTTTAAATTTTTCAAGGTTTAATGTCACAAGTGGCTATACTTTGAGACTCTGAAATACCTGAAAACCGTAAAATTTCTCAAATCGGTCGAGAAATAAAATAATTAAAATTTCTATCAGGATACTTTCTTTTGAAAGCCACATAAACAAGTTGGAAGTTGCCTTGAGTTCAGAAATTGTACCAGCACCAGCTTCGTAATGAAATTCAAATTGTGCCTTCAAAATTGCGTTTATGTAAAGCAAAACCAACCACTGATGCCGCGATAAAGAGATAATTGAGGCGGCCCCTGCATTAACAGCCCATGCGCGTATGTGCTGTTTTTGCGCCCAACAGCGCAATTGAAAATTATACTCAAGAAGTATCACCCCTGTGAATTTGGCGACGTGATGATGATTCTACGCGAAGATATCGGGTCAATGGATGCAAAAACAGCACATACCTACGCTTATATCGAGCAATCTGGCAACTGCGTATTTCTCCATTTGAATGCATGAGAAACAATCGATTGGTAAAAAAGTCATGGTCTCCTCAAGCGTTGATTGTTTCTCATGCGTTCAAATGGGAAGAATTCATGGTTGCCAACTTGCTGGCTATGCCCATGCATTTTGAGAGGTCATTTTCCTTTACATTTAATTGCGATAGCTGATTTATTATTTAGTTTTTACTTTTTTGTTTCGGTTTGCGTTGCTCCTTTACTTTAAATTTTTATGTTTCCATAAATTATCGCAAAAAATTATTATCCTTTCATTTAACTGTCAAATCCTATTAAATTTGCATTCATTTAATTGTTGGGTGCAAAAACCGCACATAACTCACTTTTTTAAAATGGCCGCAAATGAACTCAAACCATTATTTTTTTTAAATGTGTCCTTGGATTCTCTTCAAAGAGGGTTCAAAGCATAAAACCACGAAAAATTGTACTCATTTCCGAATCATATCAACGCTTTATTAGCAAATGAAAACTTTAAATGCGTTTTCTGGAAATCAGGTTTTTCCGTATGTGTTGTTTTTGCAGCCACCGCCTCAATTGTTCGTACGTGAGGGAGATGGTGTCGCATACACGGTAATTTGAAGGCACGTTTAGCGCTTGGTTTGTTTGAAACAAAGTGCCTTCATATTGCCGTATATGCAACACCATGTCCCTCACGTACAAATAGTTATCTCGAAAAGTCACCGCGGCGCGGCGCCTGTGGTTGGTCTAGCATTAATGCAGTTTTGAAGGCACTTTCAGAGGCATCATAGAAAGCGGCCGTAAACAACATGCATGCGAACTTGTTCAAATTGCATTATACCCATATCGTAAATTACTTATACAGCTTTGAAATTTTGCAGAAAAGGCTCCATTTGATTATTCGGCTGGCCGAGGAACCTGTAAATAAAGGGGGGGGGGGGGGGTACTTAACTGCAGAAGAACCCCCCTCCCCCCGGGTCTAACTTTTTGAACGAGTTGAGTCGATGCGGATATGGATGGCGCCAATCTTCAGTAATACCTAGGTACTTACTCTTTACGAAAATTTTTTGAGGGTCTCACCCCAAGGACCCCTGTTATTTGGTGGGCTTTTACGAATACCGTTTATTTTAATCCGGGGCCTGGCCCTAAGATCTAAGAAGTGTAGTTACGGCCCTGGGACCAAATAATGTTCGGTCCCGAGCGTAACTTACCGTGCGTAAGCTCTCTGATTGGTCGAAACCGCACGCAAGATGCACGCAATTCAATGCTCGGGACCTTAACATTGTTTGGTCCCTGGCTCTTCGCCTTGTTGATTGGTATTGATTTAAGAAACCGTCGAGATCTATGGGCCTGCTCGTTAATCTGTTTTCCCGTTTAAAATAACATTGAGGATGCCCTTAGAGAGCAAAGGGGATATTTTGAGAGCCCTTTGCATGGCTGTAGCCTTTAGCCGTAGCTGCCGTAGGGCAGCCGTGTGCATTGGTGGATACGGTGGGAGGGGCCACTCCCCCCGCCCTTTGGGCCGAAAAAATGGGATAAGAAGGGAATGAAGGGGTGAGGAAGAAAGAAAAAAGAAAAAATGGGTTACCGGGGGGGGGCGAAAATCCCAAGTTCGCTCCCCCCGTTCGCGGGAGCTGGATCCGCCAGTGGCCGCGTGAGCCGGATTAATAAATGTCCGACGATTTTTTATTTTTTTTATTTTAGTAAGTCGTGAGAAGTCCCCCTACCCCCCCCCCCCATTAAACTTATCCAATAATATAGATAGGGACCACATTCATTTTTCTGAGCCCGGGGCCCCCAGAGGTGTAGGTGCGGCCCTGGGGCCGGAAAATGTTGGCACAGAATGGTCACACAACATTGGTGGATGGTGAGGATTCGAGCATGCTAGTAGATAGTTTACGGCCTCACCATGCATCTAGGACGATCTAGGAGGATGGAGGACTCATTGACGGTATTGATTCAGAGGAGTACCTTTTCGGACCTGAACACTTTTCGGCCTCAGCTGTCGAGGGCTCGAGTGATAAATCGACCGAAAGGGCTTTGAAAGTTAACTGCGCCATTGATTTTCTAAGTTTTGGCACAGTAAAGTACTCTACTGTATATACAATACTCATTATTGGTACTTTTAGTCGTAGCGTAGACGTAGGATTTGATAGAATAGAAACCAGTGGAAAGAAATAAGACAGCAATATAGCCCTAACCTCAAAACTTCTGTCCTCAGGTATTGGGGGAAAAGATGGTAATAGTTTTATTGATCAGCGAGAAAAACATCTCTTATCAAATACAGTCACCTGCCTTGGTCACCTGTGTTCAGCCCTGGTTCAGCCAGCTAGCAGTAAGAAGTCTGTAAGTCAAAGAGGAAAAAGAATGAGGTACATACTTACTAAAATTATTTTCTTCGCCTATATTTTATCTCTCCAATCAGTTTAATTGCCATCTCGAAATCGTTAAATGCGTTTTACGTACTACATTTCTTGTGTCATTTCAGTTTTTATCATCCAGTCATCTTATCACTCACTTGGCTTACAATTTTATTAAAGGCTTATCTAGACTACATTTAGCAATGTCTTGAAGCTTTGTCTTTGAACAATATTTAAAATTTACTGTTGTCTTCGTCCATACTCCTAATTAAAAGTCAGTTATTGTACTGCGTAGACACCAATATCTGGGAAGAGTAGACATCAAACTGACCTCATGTTTTCTTCACACACAGTTTTTATAGGTTATCATTGAATTTTAGACTATTGCTTGTCCTCAATTAAATCCATTTCCCCAACAATCTTGCATGTTGATTGAAGCTTATTATTATTTCCTGTACCATTCTAGAAATGAGTAGTTGTACTCATGAGTCTAAAATGCATCGCCTCCTCCGATCCAGTGATTTACATTTGCAACCAACTTTTCATATCGAAGTTGTTTTGTTTATTCCTCATCAGCTAGTTGATGCTTACATTTCTTGTTTGTGATTGAAATTGAAGTGATAAACTGCCCATATACTTTAATCATTTCCATGAAGGAGCTCAATTGTCTACCTTAAACTTAAATTTAGTTGAAGTCGAAAAGGTGAAAATTAAGCCTTCAAGCAAAAGGTATATGAAGATGGGTAAGTGTAGCTGGTGATGTTTGCTACCATTAGAGCTTCAAGTAAAAGAAAATCATGTTGTAAGATGGTGAAAACCCACGGAAATCAAATGGGATGTAGCTTCGTGGAACGTGATGATCAACTATGCTTGCTCAGATCGGGTTAAGCTTCAAACATGCTCTATTCACCTGTTTTCATCTGCCTTGCTTTAAGTTGTTAGCATAGTAGTCAGAGAGACAGAGCACTAACTCGCTGCAGCAGAGGCACGCTGAATTCTCGCGGATTCAACAAAACAACAGTCATCACCCCTCTGATGTCGCAGGGTGTTGAATGGTGAGCACACTCCCCTTCACTTCCCATCCCATCCCCTCTGTGTTTTCCAAATGTCACTGTTTAACATTCTGCGCCATCAGAGGGGTGTTGACTGTTGTTTTGTTGAATCCGCAAGAATTCAGCGTGCCTCAAATCTGCCCTATGTATTGCTTTTTAGTGATTCGTCTCTCTATTTGTCTCTGATATTAGTAGTTAGTAGTAGTGGTAGTAGTTTATTAAAAAAATTTAAATTGAAATAAATCTTCAAATACATTGAATTTTGCCCAGAAGCAAAAAGCTTGTGTGAGGGAAACAATTTATTAAATAGGAAAAAATCACAAAAATAAAGTATGTAAAACGTAACAACGCAAAGTTTTACTTTACAGTGGTTAGTAGACAGTCATTTTGATAAGCAAAACAAAATTAAATGTTAAATGTGTGCTACATCATTGGTAAACCTAGTCCAAATAGTGAAAACCATTCAATAAACTGTATATGGACCAAAACTCGCATAGCAAACGGGACACTTGCCTCCTTGCAAAACTAGAAAAAGCTGGTGAAAATGTTGAAGAAACAAGTCAAAATCAGGCTTATGTTGTGCCAAACGGTGCCTACTAATATCTCAGGAGATTTCGTTTTTTTTTTTACTGTTTTTTCATATAAGAAGTATTTTGACTTTTAGGGTGTAACGAATGGGACATCCGAGTTCCTTCCGGATGTCCTGTTTGTTAAACCCTAAAAGTCGAATTATTTCTCAAACGGAAAAACAGGAAAAAATCGAAACTTCTTGAGGTGTTAGTAGGCACCGTATGGCACAACTTCAGCCTGCTTTCTACTTGTTTAACGTTTATTCAACATTTTCACCAGCTTTTTCCAGTTTTTAGGAGTCAGAAGTCCCCTTCGTTACATGCGTTTTGGCCCTTATCTAACTTTTGAGAAACCAGCATCTGTAGCCTTTATAGTGAAAACGAATAATTGGATTTCAAAGTGGAATCTTTGGAATCAGGTCCCTTGGTGTCTGAGTATTTCATTCCATCTTCCTATGTTCTTGCCAGTTTTTGAATCATCTGCTTTGAAATGTGCCGGTATTTTTCATTCCCTCGTTTTTTTAATTTGAACGTTCATCTGCTCTCTTCCAGTTCTGAATTTGCAACCTATTTTTCATCGTAAAAGTTGACCGTAACCACTACTATTTGCCTCATCTTTTGGACTGCTCAATTTGTGGCTTCGTTATGTCATTAAATGGTAAGATGTTTTCTAATTTGTGCTTAAAATTTTTAATCAAGTGGGTAGGTGCAGCAAGGAAGATGTGGTTTACAAAGTTTACCAGATATGCGTGATATTCTTTAAATAATCTCAACAGTTTTACTCCATAGCTTCTGACGTTATTTCTAATTTTCTACGGTCATTCATAAATTCTATCTAGAAATGAGGGGCTGAAGAGAAACAGGAATAGCCAGACTTTCTTAAAAGAGGTCAAAACCTACCTACGAGGGAAGGCACTTTACTCTCTAGATGAATTGTTGATTTTAAACTCAGAAGAGTACACACAAAGACTATTTTGTCATCTTACTCCTACTGAACTTATATTATGTTATCAGAACTTATGTTAACTTGACGTACATCATGACAGTGTATTGTTTCTATATAATAATATGAATAAATAAAAAATAAACAAAATATATTTTGAAACACAAATTTTCACAAAATTCAGTTCACAGCTGAGAAAACTGTCACAAAAAAACCAAAAATTTTCTAAACTTTTGGGTGTTAGAAAAAGGGTGCATCTCCATACTTTTGTTCATGGGATAAAATTCTTCTTTTACCCTAAAAATATCATCCCAAAATTTTGGATGTAAGTTTTAAAACCCTAATATTGTTTAAAGTCTTGTTAGTCATTGAAGAGGACCCAAAGAACGGCAACTGGGGGGACTGTCTTTTAGCGTTTAATCTTCAGATTTGCAATTGGAATCTCATCACGCAAGCTTTGAGATATTTTTGAGACACTTCCGCCAAGCAAGCTAGTTGAATTGAAGATCGTGTCTTGAAGATTTCTTGACCCCGAAGGTGTTTCCAGGGCCGATTAGTTTGAACCGTGGACACCAAGTGGCGCTGCTCATAACGTCAACAGTTTTTGGCTAAAATTGACGGTTATACACAGAAAATACAAATTTGAGGAACGTCAACACCTGTGAGCAAAAGATACTCTGAAAGTTTCAAGCTGAAACACTCAAAAATAAAGCCGGGATTTATGAAATACAAAAATTCCAGTAAGCCTCAACAGGCCTGCCGAATATTCCCTATCCAGCAATCTCGGATCGCATAATCGGTGTGGCAAAACAGGTCATTTTTGTCACAAATTGTGGCGAAAATTAAAAATTTTGCGGCAAACTGCGGAAAAAATTGAAAGTACTGTGGCAACCTTTTTGCCAAAAGTGTGGCAAAACAGAGTTCGTGCGGCAAAAGATTTTTGGGATTGCAGAAGAATACGGAGGTTGTGGAAGATTTTTCAGGCCTGAGCCTCAATGAGTCTGAGTGAGGCAGATAGATGTAGTATCAATCATACTCACTAAGCTTGTATCAAAATGAATTTCATAACTTATGACTTTAATTCTCAACCAATTTTGCTTGTTTTGGGCTCAACCTATCCGTTAAAAAAGTACACAGGTGCTGATGTTCATGGATTTTACGTCTTTTTGTTGTTTTCAATTGAGTCATACTTTGGAAAAACCATACTGGGTGAAAAGCTGGGAAATACTGGGTGTGCTCGCCCCTATAAAAAGGTATAAGTCAAAGCGTTACAATGTGTATTTTTGAAGAGTCAAATGGGGGTGATCTTTTTATCTGATTATTGGGCTCAGTTCCAATTATCAGGTAAAAAACAATCCGTCCAACTCACCAGAACTACTCAAAATAACACTTAAAATTTTGAATTTTTAAGGCGGAGGACATCCTCTGTTTTATCTGTGGTTTTCCCGAAGAATGACTCAATTTAACATGCCAAAAACATGACTTTTCCCAAAAGTGGTTATTGGTGCCATCCATCCGATTGGAATCATCGACCTTAAGTCAGTGCTTTTTTTTGTTTTACTTTGCAATTTACTCTCTCTGTTTTTACAGATTTGTCCCTGAATTGCAGTGAATGTAAGAAACACTTCACTTCAGCAGCCTTGCTCCTGCAACACTACGCACAGCATATAATATTTAGTTACAGTGATGCAGCTAAATCACTTCGAGCGGAGCGCAAACGTAAGCGGAAAGAGAAACAAGCGGAAGAAGGGGATAAAGCTGAGATGATGCCTAACGTAAGTTCACCAAACTCTAATAGTAATTCTAGTACTAGTGCAAAATCTGTTTCTTCAACTAGTCACGACAAGTATCTGCATCGCGAGCAGAACAACAACATTGAATTCTTGCACCGCTCTCCTCCAGATTTCTCTAATACAGAACCGTTAAATCTTGTGAAATTTAATCTACAGCAGCGTTTAGTGAGCAAAATCAATCCTGAAAATTACGAGCCGACGATTAGTGGTAACGAGTTTGACGGAGTTCTCAAATCAGAAATCCACATCAAAGAAGAGTTGGATCCTAATGAAGACTCTGCTTCCATGGATTCATTTTTTCCGCACCTCCCTCATTTGCGGAGGAATTTTGAAGATACTGCAATCTGCGAAGAAGAAAAAGTGTTTTCAGAAAAGGTTGAAACATGTTTCAAAAATGATGGCGAGGACTTCAGCCCGCTGAAGTTTTGTATGATCACAATGGATGATGACAATACCAACAACAAGTCCAATGGGAGACAAAGTGACTCAACGCAAATTCTAGTCACTCCAGAATTACAATTGAATGGAGTGTCTTTAAACTATAGGAAACTAGCTCCTAAACCCCCTGAAGGGAATAAATTTTCAAGTTCAGAGAAACGGGTGAAAAGTACGCGAAGGTATCCTTGTCATTTGTGTGAGAAAGTTTTTGGTTGGTCAACAGACCTCAAGCGTCATGTTCTAATACACACTGGAGAACGCCCATTTAAGTGTAAAGTGTGTCTGGCATCTTTCACCCGAAATTTTCTTCTACAAAAACACCAGTCAAAAATTCACCCCTGCTCCAAACCGATTGATGCGTGCAGTGATGATAAACCGAAAGGACTATTCAGGGTTGATTTACCCAAAATTCTCAAAATTTAATGATTCAGTCATTTATCATGGTCAGTAAAAGAGACTTCAAGTATGTATTGACGCATAAAAAGATGGTTCACAGGATTTGGCAAATGGCAGCTCTCTTTGTTCACAGGCAATTAGGTGTACAAAAATCAACCTCTCAAGTAGGAAACGCGAAATGTCAATCACTAATCAGCTGTCATTTGCAAATTCTTGAGAAATGTTTTTAATAAATTTGTAGTAAGAAACTTCCATTTTGGAATTTTAACTGTGACTTTTTCTTTTCTGTCAATAGTACCTACTTCATTACTTCTTCTTTTCAGTTTTGACTAAAAGCTGACTTTCAAACTATAATCTTTTCTGTTGTTACCTTCTCGTTTTTTATGAGTATAATAAATTAGTTAACCTTAGCTTCTATCCAACTTAAAAAAAGAAGTTTCTCTGGTCTTGGGTCATTTTTTTTCATAACAAAAAAATATTTGTTGGGGTACCACTGATCTAGTTTTTTCGTTATTTTTCCTCAATCTAGTCACTGTTTAATTTTGAACCATTAATTGTTGTTCGCTCTAAAGTTAGAGTTTATCTGTTGGCTTTTTTAATGCTATGACCTTTCCTAATCTGAATTTAAATTCAATTGTATCCAAATTAAGTGTGCTGAAAATTTGTGATCCGCAAAATGTACTTATGTGATGTGTAGGTAAGTATGAAGAACTTTCTCAGCGAGCTCAAGAAATCGTGGACTTACTTACAGACACCTGAGCCCAAAAAATGTGCAGGACGGACGGGCGTTGGGTTGTACCTAAAAATGGTGAATCTAAACTCACATTTTTTTAACTCATATATGCCCAGAGTTATTTAAAATTTTTAGGTGTTTTTCTAAAAAACCACAACCTGAGAACTTAAAACATGAAAACAACAGTAATTTTGTGGCTGTTAGCGACCCACTGAGCATATGTGGGTTAATTGAATATCAGAATGTTGGGAGTGTTCCCAACTCTAGGTTATTTAGGGCCGGTCTAGAGTCTACCCTACTGCGATTTGTTGGTTTACTTTTTGTGATACTTTTTTAAAGTCCATTTGTGGTGCCGCATTTTTTGAAAGTCCGATGCGGTCCGTTGAGTGGTGACTGATGCATGTTGAGGTACTTGGGGTAGACTTTGGGTTGAGGACCGTCTATCTTGAACATTTTTTGGGCCCTCTTTTTTTTTGGTTGACAAATTTTAAATGTAAAGCATTTCAAAGTATCAAAATTTGTCTTTTTTAGATCTCAACCATTGCTTCTTAAAGTTATTATGCCTTATGTATGGGCAAGTTAATATATTTTCAAGGAAAAATTCAAAATTTGACCTCTGTATTTGCCAAGGTTGCCATGGTTCTAGTTGCCATGGTTTTTCCCTAATAATTTGTTTTGAAAACACAACCTTATTTTGGCCAAGAAATTTTTACTGAATGGGTCAATCTATTTCCACTCCAATCAAACCAGCTAGTAATTGGCCTATTGCATTGCCAATAGATTCCATGTGAATTTTTACTCATGCTAATGTGCACGAAGCTAAAAGACATGGTCTTTCGCTTGGTGAACTATTAAACTCTTAATCTTAATTGAACTCTTAATGCTTTTTTTTTTTTTCGAATGGCCCCATCTTAGTCAAATCTGGGCTTTACCTTAGTAAACTCTCGGTGGATCCCAATAGAATTGTGACCATTGTTATTTTTGTGGTATTTTACTTAAAATCCATTCATCAAAAGTGGAATCTGTTGATGGTGCAACTGGCTCATTGGATGGGAGCATTCTAGAATTCTCCGTATCGATAACCTGGTGAAATGTATCAGAATTTCCCTAAAATTTTTACGATAAAGCTGATGAACTTCATTGGTCCTCTGATGAATTTCTAAAGAAACATCAGCGCAGTGTATTCTTGCGAAAAATGTCCGTGTACTTTTTGATAACCTTTACAACACTCGTATGAACATAGAAATCGGTTGTTTACATCTTTGAGGTTAGTTTTCATCTGCTTTATCAGAGGTCTTACTCCAGAGACAAATAGAGACCTGGTACACCCTATGCTTCCCATGTTAAAAAAAAAAAAAAAAAAACATGCTCCATTTTTGTTTGGGAGTCACCAGCGTCAACAACAAACAGTCGCCTACTATTAAGTGGTGAGCACAGCGGAAGGCTGTGATCGCTTTGCGGTCCTGGAAACGGAAACAGGTTTTGTTTTGGTTTTGCTTGGCAGATTCAAATCACGGGATCTTAATATCCGGGGACCAATCAGAGCCTTCCCTTTTTGCTCTACAGTCAACAGTATAGTATATTATAAGAACTGGGTATTCTCGACAACGCTAGTTTCGGTCAGCAATATCGACTGCGGCTTTAGAACTCCGCATCATGATGCGCGTGAATTCAAACCGCATGGTCAATTCCGCTAACCGACAATGTCATCGTTGAGGATACTCAGGTCTTTAAGTATACTCTAGTCAACATCAGGTGACTTTTAACTGTTGTTTCGATGAGTCCCAACCAAAATTGTGGACACCTGCCGCAAGTTTTATGCTGGGTCTCTATTTGTCTCTGTATTGCTCTGATAAAACCAGGGTGCATCGGTAAAGAAGTCTAATGAAATTAATCGGGAATCAAGAACAATCTGATAAATTGCACCAGTTAATCAGAAAAGAACCGGAGAGTGAAAGAAGGACTTGGAGCTTCACCGGGTTATCGGATTTCTAGAATTCTAGAACTCCCCTATAATTTCATATGTATAGTTTGAAGTTCATTTGTATCTTACCTGCCCTACAGATTTCATTACACAAATTAGACTGAATTACAGGCCGTCGCATTTAATTTTTGTTTGACAGCTTTGCTTTCAATGGAAAGCAACAATACTCCTAACAGATAAGTTTATGTTTGCCCTTTGTATTGCTATGCATCCATGGGTGCTGATAACAGCGTTGCTAGGCCTAGGAGTTACTTTTGAGAAAAAAAAACTAGATTTCTAAAATTACCGTACATCTTACTTGAAAATACCGTAAATCTCATCTGTAGATTAAACTTTGTAAAAAACGGTGGTTTTCTCGAAACATTTGTGAATACCATTTCAAAAAGCCATAGAACTCCCAAAATATCTGTGGAGAACGTTTCAAAAAACTGTAGATGAGGGTTAAATACCCGAAAATGACGGGGAAAAAACTTACAAAAATTACCTTTCACTCAAAACAGTTATGCACTAACGGGCACCAATTTTGAAACTGTATAAGTATATTGCATACTAACTGTATAAATCAAGGCCTTTTTACAATTTCGGTTTACCGCCACTGCACAGCCATAAGTTTTCTGGTAAAAAAATTTAAAGGATCAATGGATCATGAGTAATTAGAATCTTTTATCTCAATTTTTTTAAAAACAAATCTCTCAATGTTGCGCTTATTCTCTGCATCCCTAATCTGTAGATGACTGTTAAAACCGTAGATCTATGGTAATTACAGTAGATCTGGTAAAGCTGACCGATAAAGGCGATAAAGTATTTTCAAGGGGTAGGCTCCGGCAGAAAGCTTTATCACAGCCAAATGAAATTTCAGGATGGTGCCAATCCTTAATTTGCCCCAACTTTTGCATGTTTTCAGCCCATTTTTCTGGGAACATACAGTTACTTTGCATCTTTCCCAAATCTAGGGGGAGGAAAAAATGTTCTTCCCCTTATCACCCCTCTCAGCGCCCATGTATGCATTTTCTGTGAGTGACATTAATTTCATTTATAGTCTTCCTACCCCTCCTGCAAATTGCTTGTGTCCAGTGCGTGCAATTTGAAATTTTATTTTGTATTCTCTGTTATGTTTATTGCTATTAATATTATTATTATTCTTATTATTATTACTATTATTTTATTTCTATTATTATTATTATTATTATTATTATTATTATTATCATCCTTTTTTTCTAGTCATGTAAGTAAAAACAACTGATACAATATGGTGGTTAATTGTAGGAAACTTTAAGTGTAACCGAGACAATAATTTATCTCAAATTTTGTTCACTTATATTCTTTTTCTCTTTGTTTACATCTCTTATTTTCTCTTTAATTGAAATACCGTGAACTTGATGTTTGAAGTTTTTTTTAGTGATAAACAATTGATTTTTTTTATTAGTGTATCTCATTGTTTTGTCTGATATTTAATATTTTTTCTAGCAATCTATTTTTTAGAGAGATGTACAATCAACAACCATGTATCTCAAGTGTTTGTCTGTATCTGAGGCTATTCATCTTAATCGTATCTACCAATTTGTACCCTTGCAACTGAAGCGTCCTTTTCAATTGGAATAATTCCACTTTCCATGGCGGATTTGGAATATTCGTCCTCGAGTAGTCCCATTCCACTTGGCCCATTTCATGACAACATAAAAATGGATTTGGAAGGTGGAAGGTGGAATGTGCTCTTCGGCACATTCCAAGTCGGCCATTTGCTATCTAAGTTCCGCAAACTGTCCTAGAATTGGTCTTCCCGCTTCCAATCCCCCATCTTGGATGTAACTGGAATGATTGGATTAGAAAGAGGAAAGTGAAATCCGATTGGATAGGGCGCTTTTGAAATGTTTACTTTCTTCTGCTAGAGCAGAAGTACCTCAAGGCTAAATTTTTTTACTGGGTCGCCATTTTTTCCATTTTTCTGGTTATAAAAAGTTTCTTCCAATAATTTTTGTCCATATTACAATCGGTCCAAAATTTTATGTCCAATAATCAACATCCAGCGCATTTTAAACCAACTTGTCGGGCCGGGTTACGTACTTGTCAAAAAAAAATGATTGGCCACTCTCAATGAGTGCTTCAAATTTTTTTTGGCCAGTTCATGTCAAGATACAGAAATGGAAACATTCCAATACTATTAAGGGGAGAAGCTATAGATAAACTATCACAAAACTGTTTCTTTTTCCTATTGAAAATGTTCACAATTTTTTTTCAGACCTCATGCTCAGCTATGCTTTGAATGTTTGGCAAACAAGTTTCATCAGTAAAATTAATTCAAATTGAAAAATTTATAAAAAATGTATTAACAAAAACTGTTAAAAACTGGTTTAGCATCCTCTGCAAGCACTAGTTATAAAGATTGTAAAAACTGTCAATACTTGTGATCCTTGTATCAGTTGGATTAAATAGAAAAATGGACATTCAATAACATTTTGGCCAAAAAGATAGGATGAACAAAATTTTTAAATGGTCATGTCACATAGTCAGGCCATAAATACTGCGAATCAGTTTTTTTGCATCTAGTCGAATAGAACGGATACCTAACATTCATTGGAAAAAAAATGTACGCAACTGTATACATTGTGAAACTAGATTCAATAAGCTTTAAAATAATACCAAGAATTTGAAAATTGGTTGAAGCAGACGGCCACAGGACGCGGAGGAAGACAGCAACCTCGAAACCCTGATGGACACACTGATTTTTATGAGAGATGGCGATCGCTGATCGCATTATCTGACCCAAGGATAGTCGCATATCAAGATAGCCGTGCAAGATATCATGCAGCCTTAAAGATGATATTGTCATCACAACATCTTAAACAGATTGCAGGTTCACCAATTTGTTGGTCAGGGCCCAAATTTTGTATGGGACAGACGGTCCTCATCGATTGTTGACTGTTGAGAATTTAGCATTGAAACGCAACACCTAAGTCTTCATCATTCATCAGTCAAGAGGACCGTCAGTCTCATACAAAATTTGGGCCCAGATAGTGTTGAAACGTCAAACTCTTTTCGTATGTGAAAACCAAATCAGTGAATCGATGACTATCCTCGGCGACTGAGGCTTTGTATCCAGAAAAAGCGAAATCTCATTGAAAGAAGCTTTGTATCCAGAAAAAGGGAGATCACTTTAAATGAAAGTAAATTTTTGAGTTTTACACATCTTGGCACTGTTATCACTCACTGTTTGACACAAACATTACAATAATCTACCAAAAAATGTTCAATTTGGTCCTCAAAATTCCTGAAATGCACTTTTTGAAATTATGTCCGGCCATCGGAGTTTCAAGGTTTCTGTTTTTCTTTGCATCTTGTGACCGTCTGCTTCAATCTATTTTCAATTTCTTGATTTTAATTTAAAGCTTATTATATCTAGTTTTAGAGTATAGATGAGATAAAATTTATGTAGTCCAATACAAGAGATAAACTCAATACACAATTTAAGTGGGGAAACATGGCTAAAATACTCACAGTAAAAAACGAGATGTATCAAGGCATTACTGCCTCTAGGCATGGTGTTGCATCTGCGTTAATTTCATTTTTCATTTTTGTGTGTTTTTTGCAATTGATGAAGAGGCAGTAACGCCTTGGATTGTCTCGTTTTTTACTGTGTTTATTTTAGCCTCGTTTCCCCACTTTAATTTTGTTGTGTTTTAGAGTGTATATATGTAGTTGCGAACACTTTTATTCAAAAACTATTCAACTAGATGCAAAAAACCGATTTGCAATATTCATGGCGCTGATCTGTGCATATTATTGGGCAAACATAAGTAGGACAAAAGTCTTTAGACATGCATTCCTGAAACCATTTTCCTGAACTCTTCCGCTTAAAATTTGAGTCGGCTTTGGATCACCTCGCTCGTGTGCAAGGAAGATCTTTGGCTACAATTGCACCTTCTTTTTCCCTTCTCCTGTTTTGTATTAAGTTGAGACTGATGACTTTCCAATTAATTGTAAGGTAGATGTCCCAATTACCGCCAACCTATTCATTTATTCTTTAAAATAAGCGTACATTAGCACGGAAATTTAAAAGTAAATGGTTTAAGTGTTCTTCATAGGTTGGCTGACCTGGTGAAAAAGTTTCAAGTTGATATTTAGCAGCACTGTGCCCTTAAAAAATCACAGAAGTGGACACCTGCCTAGCACCACCTGTTTGTGCCGATTTCTTTCAGTAGTTACTTATTAGATATCTGTTCTCTTTAATTTCTGCTTTTCAAATTATTATAATTTTATTATTTCCTGACAATAAACATGATGATTTGAATGAAAAGACAGTGAAAATAGGTATGGCGATAATTAGGACAACTGATTTGACAATAATTGGGACAAAGCCACTTTTGGCATGGCGATAATTGGGGCATGGGCCATTTTTTTGAGTTATATTATTAATTTGTTTTCCTGATTGATTACTCCAACTTTTGTTTTTTTGTTTTTTTTTTTTTTCAATAAAACTGGAATGTATTAGAGAGGTCCTAGTGCAAACAGATCCTAGATTTGATAAAAATTAACATTTTTACAGGTATTTTAAGGGAATTTTATCTTAAGGGTGGCGGTAAGTGGGACATCTTACATTTTGCTTTTTGATTTTTTCCTACCGAAAAAAGTTAATTGTTAAAAACTGCCCTGAAACAAAGGTGTTATAGTTTGCCCCAGAAAAGATTGGATTTGACGTTTCTGTGGCTCTCATGAAAACATCAGCTTCAAACCTCAGATAGAACTACCTGATTGGTTAGGAGTGATAAGGAAGCTGATGCTTTCATTCAAATCTATAGCTGTCAAGTCCAATCACTCTTGAGACAGCCTTTACCAGGAAATATGACTCCAACCCATATTTATTGCATCAAACACCAATTTCACAACTTCCAAAATTCTCAAAATTCTAGGAAACATCAGCAATTGATCAACTCTACTGCGATCAAAGTTTTCAACACCTTTTCGATGGAACCAGAATAACTAGAACATGGACGTACGCTATTCCTTAGTAAATAAAATTTAAGAAAAAGAAAAAAAATTGATTGATCATCCTTACTGCAGCCTTAATGAATTTTATGAATGCCCTGTGTAGTTAGCAGTTGAGTGATTGTTTAATTGTTGTTATTAGGTAGGTAGGTACTCTAAACTTTCGGCAAAGATTATCGGTAAGCTGTGCCTACACTTCTGAAACAAACTCTGCGAGAACGGTAAATGTCAGTTTAAAAGGCTTCAGAAGTTTTAAATGAACTCCTCAGCTGAAAAGGAGAGTGAACCTTTGCCGCACAGTGAACTTATTTTTGAGTCCCACAGAATAAGGTCAAGGGTCACGCGGAATGAGGTCAAGGTCGACCCTTGAAAGCACTTATACATTGATGCACTCAAGCATCAAGTGGAATGTTTTCAATTTTTAACAGTACATGAATAGCTTGTAATCAAAACTAATTTTCAACCTATTTTTTTAAATTTTAATCAACCTTTTCCACTCTGATGTTGAGTCTATTCGACAAAAAAAAGTTACTGTTCAGCTCTGATGTCAAATACATTCGACAGGAAAATGTACCACGCTAGTGATGCAAATGTCTGATGTATTTGCCCTGATTCACCTGGACCATCACGTGGATGCTACTTAGCAAAGAGCAGGACGACTGCGCACTGAACCGACTAGGACTGAGTGACTGGGGGGCTAGGTCAAATGTTTGCGGAGTGGATAGGGTTAAAATCATTTGCCAATGCTTGGTTTCGCTGTCACGTAGAATAGGGTCAAGGTCGACCCTTTAAAGCACTTATACATATAGATGCACTTGAACATTGAGTGGAATGTTTTCAATCTTTAACGGTACATGAATAGCTTGTAATCAAAACTAATTTTCGGCCTACTTTTTAAATGTTAGTTAAAATCATTTGCTATAATGCTTGGTTCACGCTGTCTTCCATGTTTGTTTACATCCTAACCAGTTAATAACATAAGAATCCCCCCCCCCCCAAATCAGTTAATAAGGAACAAGTGCCTAGTTTATAATTTCCAATAGTGGCCAAATTATTTGTATGCTCCTTTTGATCCGTTTTTTATCTATCCATTATCTGTTACCATGTTTTAAAACATATATTTCTTAACATTGTATTGTATTTAATTAGTCATGTAATAGTCTCAGATACAGAGTTATTGTTCTTTTGGACTTTGTGTTTTAAATTTTTTGCTTTAAATGCTTATCGCATTATTTATGATTTTGCTTCCCAGAAACAAAATTGCCTCATGTTTTTTTTTCCTTTACCCTTTGTCATACCGATTTTGTGAGAATGAATTATTTCAGAAACTTTTATTCAAACTCAATAATGTACATTGTTTGTTTTAGTCATGTGTATTTTGAGTACCTTGCATTACTAACTTGTTTATTAACGAACTGAATTAACATCAATAACAAAATTACACAAGTAGCCCAAAAATTGAATATGAAAGAGAACAAAACAGGATCAAAGCTAAAAATCAATTAAAATAAAATAAAATGACTGTGGGACGTTTTGAGGCTCAAACGGCACTCTTCCTCGGCCACTGAGTGAAAAAGTTCGGCAAGGACACAACCAAGCAAAGACAAAAGTGACGGAAACAAGACAGGTTTCGGTTGTTTACCTGTCTTGTTTTCGTCGCTTTTGTCTTTGCTTGGTTGTGTGCTTGCCGAACTTTTTCGTTCAGTGGCTGAGGAAGAGTGCCGTTTGAGCCTCGAAACGTCCCACAATCATTTTATTTTATTTTAATTGATTTTTAGCTTTGACCCTGTTTTGTTCTCTTTCATATTAACATCAAAATTCTCTTTTATATTAACTTGCAAACTTTTGCCTCAGGGGATTGAAGAGTTGATTTTTGCATAAAAACCTGTAAAAATGACGATGAGTACACCAAAAAATCATGAAATTTATTCTCAGAATCTGGCTTAATGGCGGAGAGACACAGGTATCAAGGGAGATTCCTAATTACTTTGGGACATATCTCTGTGTTTCTGTAGAGAAACAGACAAATCAGACCGGAATCTCCCATAGTACCTACGTTGAACCGCAATTACGATATTACCATTATAGCAGTTTTGTGAGTTTATTACTGAATTTTAGACTTGTTCAGTGTGACTTTTGTGATTTTTGCTGGCTTTTACATCAGATTGGACTATTCATTTGCTCACAGCCAAAATCTGCAAGGGCCCCCTTGATTGATTAAAATAGTCAGCCTGTGTTTTTCTGCTTGAAATAAGCTGAAGTTTTCTAGACCAATAAATACTTACTTTGTGAATAAGCCGAGCGTCTCAACAAGGCATGCATGTTTTTCTCCAGCTCTTCCAAATTAAACTTGGATGGAATTCTAAAACTGTTACTTCTATCCATTCTGGTTTTTATGACATTTCATCCAGGAGGGAGGGGGGGGGGGGGTGGTGCATCTATTTTAAGGTGATTCTATGGCAAACTCCCAAAAAATTTAATCCGATAGATGGCGTCACTTGTCGCTGGCTCCTAAAATAGCCGTTTTTCGACGGTTTTCGGCTGTTTTCTCTGAACACACGAATAAGAGACAAAAAATCGGAATGTCAGCACCTGCTTAATTTTTTGCTTGATTTTTTGAGCCATAAACGGGCCAAATTGGTTCTAAAATAAAGGCGAAAGTATGCAAAGAAAAAATCACGTGTAATTTGGAGTTGTATCAGTAAAGATTACAGGTTTCTGTTTCACCTGTAATCTTTACTGATACAACTCAAAATTACACGTGATTTTTTCTTTGCATACTTTCGCCTTTATTTTAGAACCAATTTGGCCCGTTTATGGCTCAAAAAATCAAGCAAAAAATTAAGCAGGTGCTGACATTCCGATTTTTCGTCTCTTATTCGTGTGTTCAGAGAAATCAGCCGAAAACCGTCAAAAAACGGCTATTTTCGGAGCCAGCGACAAGTGACGCCATCTATCGGATTAAAATTTTTGGGAGTTTGCCATAGAATCACCTTAAATTAAAATAGTCAGTATGTATAGCTATTAACTTTAATTTGTATTTTTTTCTCTTCTCTGAGAAATCGTAATGTTTAATTGGCTAATTCAGCCTTATTTTGTCGTTGATTTAATCTGTACATCATTTTATCCATAATTTGTGACAATAAAAGTTGTAACCCATTTTCAAAGACAATAATTTCTTATATTTTTGACTTGAATAATAAGCGTTGTTCAACAATGCATTGATTAATGTCCAAGTCAACGGAATGTATAATTTGTTGTAGTTTGTTGTAGTCTGTTGTTTTCTACTTGTGAAATAAAATTTAAAGTTTCAAAAATAAAGACATTTTTTACTTTCTGAATAACATCCTTCATAGTGTAACTTAAGACAGTCAACGCCTGAGACAGAGCCTTTAAGGTGATTCTTCAGCGTTCAGTGCCGACTTCTGCCACCCGAGCGCTATCGTTCGATTTATGTCAAATTACAGGCCGAAAGTACTTTATATTTAAGCAAACGTAGTGTCAGTTACTAGATAATTATCTGAAAAACGTCTCTCCAAAATATGTTGTCAATATCTTCAATAATAAGACTGAAAGTACCAAAAAATGGAATATCGCAAATCGATTCTTGTATCAAAATGACGATATTTCATTTTTTGGTACTTACAGCCTTACTTTTGAAGTTATTGACAAGGTATTTTGTAGAGAAATTCTTCACGTGATTATTTAGTAACTGACACCCCGTTTTCTTAAATATAAATTACTTTCAACCCGTAATTTGACATTAATCGAACAGTAGCGCTCTGGTGGTAGAAATCGGCACCAAACGCTGAAGAATCACCTTAATGGCTTTTGGATTGTTTGGTGAATGACCAACACATATGTATTAGAGCCCTGCTTGCCCAACCATGGAGGGTGATCAAGAAGAATCGTATCGTAAGTCGTAGTCATAATCGTTATCGGATCGAATAGATGATCGAAACCTGCTCAGATTTGAGGAAGAAATAAAAATGCCAGTACTTTTTTTCTTCTTCAACAATTCGATCATTGATTTGATCCTATTCCGATTAAGACTTCGATATGATCCTCCGTGATCACCACCCTGCGGGCTGCTGCATCAATAAACCGATCATTAAGACTGTCTATGAATGATGCTATTTGTCCAAAATTGTAAAACTTGGCTGTTGCTATGGTAAGCACAGTTAAAGTTCCCATATTTTAAAGCCATTCAATGTATAGCCTTTAAATAATGGGCACTTTAATGATGGTGTTACCATAGCAACAGCCAAGTTTCATAATTTTGGACCAATAGCATCACTCACAGACAGTCTTAATGATCGGTTTAAGTACCGATAAAGTAAATGATCGGCCCCCTGGATCAGTAGCGTCATTTGCGGTGGAGGGGGGGGGGCAGGAGAAACCCCCCCCCCTAAGAGTCAGTTAAAAGGAAGAAAAAGCTGACCTCTCTTTTTTTGATGCCGAAAAAAAAAAATTTAAAACTAAAGTTTTGTGGAATTTAGGGCCGTAAGTACAGGGTGTGCAGAACTGTAGGCCGTAGGGCTCTAAAATTATGTTGATGAGCAAAAAAAAAAAGGGGGTCATCACATTTTTGCCCCTTCCCCCCCCCCCCCCCCCCCCCCCCCCAAGCTGGACTCGAAATGACACACCTGCCCTGGTTCCAATGGCAGATATCTTGCACAGTTAGAATACTACATTCCAACCTTATAGTATGCAAATACAATGATGAGAGCAAAATCTTTTGCCCCCTTCAGATTCTTCAACATGAAAGAGAATGCACCATTACAGGTAAGTAAGTGACCATATTAAACCAATTTCTTTCATAAATCTGTGTTTTAATGCTAAAATTTGAAAGTTTGTACACTCGTGTGGAGATGATAGCGCTAATTAAACAGAAAGAGGATCTGACCTATCTTTTCACGTGTTTTATAAAAATAGATGATACACATTACAGAATAATAACTCGGTACAAATAATTCAAGATACAACCAAAAAACTAAACAGTTCAACAGTAAATAATAAAAGGTACTTCTGATTACAAATGCAGAGAAAATGAATCCAAACGAAAGCAATTATGCAAGATTAATGATAATAGGAAAAAATTCAAAATTACACTGAGAAAAAAATTTAGGTAATTTAACAGTCTATTCGTTCAAAATGGTGAGTACAAATGCATTTGTTGATTTAACTAACCATTTTGTTGATTTTACAATCCTACTTGTTAAATCAACAATCTAAAAAGGCAAATCAACAATCCGGTTTTTTAAATCAGCAATCTGGATTGATGCTTGAACAAATCGGATTGTTGATTTGCCTTTTTTGACTGTTGATTTAACAAAATGGTCAGTTAAATTAACAAAATAGTTAGTTAAATCAACAAAATGCGTTTGTACTCACTAGTTTTAACAAATAGACTGTTAAATTATTTTTTCTCATTGATATTATTCCAAAGAATTGAACAGCTTCATAAGCCATGACAGCTTAGAAAGGAACCGACTGCTTTTGATTTCCTACGTAGTTTTTTAAAGTAATATGTCTACATTAAATGTCATTACTAATCATTATGGTCATTACTACGGTCATTAATTTAATAATGAAATGCTGAGGTTAAAATTAAAAGGCACACAAACTGCCTCAAAACTACCTACTTCCAAATTGATGGCAGATGCTCACCGTCTATGACTACGGTATAGCTTCAAGATAGAGTATAACGATTACAATAGAATACAGCAAAGAAGTGGATGAAACCGGTGTAGTACCTATGTACAGAAACTGTTTTCTGGTACAGAACTGGTACCTTTTTCAACCTAAAATGAAAAGTTTGAATCATTGATGACCATGCTCACTATCATGAATGAGACAGGCAAAACGGTAAAATAAAAAAAAATATTGGAAGAGTATGAAATGAAATGCAACTTTCACATGAAAGCCAAAAACTAATTTATCACAGTCACATCTGAGTGAATAGAAGATAAAATATAGTTAAATTTATCATTATATAATGGCCTAGCTACAAAAATGATTTTTCAAACTTTTTGCTCTCTCCAAACAGAACTTCAGAGAATTTGACTACGGATGAATTGGTTAGTAAAATAACAGCCAAATTAGTTACCTGGATGCAGGAATAGATAGTTTAATTATTGACGTCATCCGGTGAAAAAATTTGTTTATCATTCAAAACTATCACTCTCACTTGACTCCTACGTACTGCTATCTCACTCTTGTCACAAAAATTATACACAAAGACATTTTCAGAGTCACATTTTTTGGTAGAAATCTATTTCTGCAGTCATTTTAACAAGTAATGATAAAAGACATCATGAAACAACACCCTGTAAACAAATGTTGACACTAGAAGGAGATAGCTATGCATGAGGGTCAGGGGAGTGTAAGAGAGATGGTTTGGAAAGCTACAAAAGTTTTATCGCAGCTGACTGCCACTAATGGGTGCATTGTTGGCTAACTGTTGACTTCGCACCAAAAAGGGTAAAAAATATCATATTTTGCACCAAAGTTACCAATATCTATTAGTCAGTCACAGTTTAGTGGCAGTCCGTGGGTGCAAAAAAGGGGGTCTTGAAAAATTGTAAAAATGGGGGGGGGGATGTGGCTTCAGGTGTCACAACCGTTGTTGTTCTCTTTTTTTGAACCCACTTCTAGAAAATTGAGCCATTTTCTTGAGCCCCCAAAGCCCTCACCCCCCAAGGACTACCACTGTCGCAGTTCTATTACAAGATCCAATTATTTTACAGAATGGAATTTTCGTTTCCTCTAACAGCCAAGGATTTCTAACATCAAATCCATATGAATCAGGAGGAATACAGTCAAATAAAAAATGAAAATAAATCAAAGAAAGTACAGTCGAGGTCAAAAAGAATGTCAGAAGATTCCTTAGATTTTGGCTTAAGTAGGCCACATGCAAATCATGCAATGCTTAAATTCATTGAGATAAGTACTGCGAGTTGCCTACCTTTCAGAAGTCGTCTGACATTATTTTCATCCGCGACTGTACAAACCTCATCTCCTTGTTTATTCAATCTAGACAATGGCCATTTCATAACGTCATTTAGTCAGTTTTAAGGACCAAAAGCTTGTCGCGAAATAAAATGAAACTATGAATATTAAAATACATAAAAACCGACTTAAATGATGTTCGACATACTAAATTCCTGGAGATGGATGGACAATCTGAAGAGACCATTGTCTAAATTAAATTGACAGGGAGATTAGGTAAAAAAAAAAAAAATGGCACAATATTAGATAAGTTTGACCTGATTATGAATATGACCCCAAGATAACCTGACCTGAAGTAATGAAAATAAAGGCAGACCATGACAAACATTCCAAGAAAACTTTCCCAGTGAAATAATCCATGGTTCTTACGGAACGGACGGAACCAACACAACGCACAATCAATTCCTAAAGAATAGTTATGAACATTTGTATCGTAATCGTATTAAGTCAATAGAAGACCACACTAAAAGAGCGTGGTTAATCTCACTTCAGGCATTGTCAAAATTTGGCGACTGACTCAATTTTTTTAAATACGCGGCTCACTCAAAAAAAGAGATTAAAAGTAAAAAAAAAAAAATTAAGAGATTTTTGTAGACATGAGAGACAAAAATCCCAAATTTTTGTTTACTTATCATATAGAATTTTTTAAGTCAGTCACATGAAGAATAAAGTGAAGAATTGGTTGCCAAATTTTGACAAAGCCTGGAGTGACTAACAACGTTCTTTCCGCACAGTCTTCAATTGTAACAAAATAAAATTGCAAATCATTCCAACGCAATCAAGGTCAAACGATTCTGGTAGAAATGGGACTATGGCCCCTCTTTATTATAAAGACTGAGGCGTTTCTATCAGAAACCTATTGTAATGGAATGACTTCATCCATAGGGTTATAATGATTCTAATCATCCACTAAATTAGATTACGATACGAACATTCATATCACTCAATACTTGTTGCTCGGAGAGAACAGAGTAATTAAAGTGTCTATCATATTCTACTTAAAATCTAATCACTGACTGATAAAACAAGTATGGAATTTAATTCCTTAATTATGATGAAACAAAAAGCTAATTTATTTTTGATAATCATCCTAAGTTTTCACTTCTTACCGCAACTGGCGCCACACCATATTTTTGTTCTTAATTATTGATCCTGCTTGCAAGTAGAGTCAAAGATTTATGATACCAGCAATGGGTCTTTTGGGTATTTTTGCTATAGCACTACCGCACATTGATATCAAGATAAAATTCTACAAAAATAACGATACAGACATTAAAAACTTTTAAAATCCACTAATTAACACAGGGAATCACTTTCATTTCAAACAACCTGCGCTACGGCTACACTATACTTCATTTTCATCAACATACTACTGTGTATACAGTGCCACTGGGTTTAAGTAATAAACATACACTTACCTTCCAAACATTGTATGTTTTATTACAGGTACATAAAATTCTTGTATTATTTTATACTCTTCTGAATACCAAAAAAAATAAAGCAGTAAATTTCACCATACATATTTCATGCATTTAAACAGAAAATCCAGCATTTTTAGGTTACGATGATGCTTACATAGACACAGCGGTTCTGTCTATAGGTAATAGTATGTCGATGAAAATAGTGTACAGTGTGGTGCAGATAGTTAAAAATGGAAGTGATTCCCTGAATTAATGAGTGGATTTTGAAAGTTTTTCATGGGAGCATTGTTATTTCCATTAGAATCAATGTGTCATATTACTGTGGCAAAAGTGCGCAACAGACAGAGCCGGATTAACCCTACTTAACGCCCAAGGCTAAATGTTTACTTGCGCCCATAGGTGGTCCGTGGGTTCAAACGTGGGGGGGGGGGGGAGGCTTTTAAAAATGTGATAATTTTTCTTGCTTCTCCACTATTTTTGAGCTCTTTACCATGTATTGGTACGTTTCTTCGTCTAATTAAAAACGGTTCCTTAAAATTTTGTCCTTCTAAAAATCTTGCACTTTAGGCTATAGCCTAGTCAGCCTAATGGTTAATCTGGCTCTGGCAACAGACCCATGAAGCGCAAAAAGGCATAAATCAACATCACAGCCTTAATTTGCCAGAAATTTGGAATTGAAGTTGGCTGAAGATCAGTGAAACTTATTCAAATCACCAAAAAGAAATACACTTGGGGGGGGGGGGGGGGATAAAAAAGGATTTTGAAACTTGCTCCAATTCCTTGGAAACCAGTGGTCCCGTTGTGATGATATTTGCATTTATTACAGGAACAGTTTTGGAGTCTGATTTGTTCAGCAAAGATTAAAGTAAAAATACTTTGTGACAATATTTCACTGCACTTCCACAAGCGAGAGAGAGGACATTAAAAAGATTACTAGGTAATACTATTAGAGGTTCATTTATAAAGAATAAATTACTTTTTTCTTTTTTTTAAATAACGCAACAAATAACAGAGACAAAATACAAAAATAAAACAGATTTACGATGACAAAGTTGAGGGTGGGCATTCAAAGATTACAGGATTGAAGGCAACATTAAAGAATGAACAGACTAGTTCAGTAATGCTGTAACCTTCGACTCCGATCAAGCAGCGGAATTACGCTGAGCCTTCCAAATTTTGGCACAGCAGCAATTAACAAACAGTTCCGTAAATTCTCACCACCCTTGCACAATACTGTCTTTAAAAATAGACGCTGCAACAGTTCACTGTGCCACAATTCAGCGGAAAATATTTTCCAAGCTTAGCTCAAAAAAGTATTGTATGATTTTCTAATCTTTTTTTTTTTTTTTTTTTTTTTTTTTTTTTTTTTAACATTGTTGTTTGATCCATTAGAGTTTGTTTGTAGCGTTTTATTTTTTGCCAATTGTTTATTTTTTTTAAAAGTTTGACATCTCATTGCTCAAAACAGTGAATCATAAAACATTGATTTTGCTAAAAATTTTGTAAAAAAAATTAGAATGATACCCAGTGAAAAAAGCAAAAATGTAACAAGGAAATCTTACATTCATCTAAAAAAATTGGTGCTGAGAAAATTTGGAACTGCGCAAATTTTTCGGAGAGTAAAAAGTGTCAAGGAAGGGCAGACACACCATGATAGAGCTAGGTTCTCACAATCAAGCACCATATTATCTAAATTTTCCAGGGATAGTTGCGAGGTGAATTGTCACGACACTTTTGAAACAGAATATAATTGTTACAAAGACTTTTTTTCCTTTTTTTATGAGGGAGATACAAGCAGTCACATACGTCCTCCGTCGACGATTTGACGCAACCTGCATGAACTTTAGCTGTACTTACCTTTCTCGATTTTGAGCGAACAAAAGAAAAAAAATGAAAGAGTGCATTGTTTTTACTTGTACTGCGGGTTGCGTCCAATTATCGATGCAGGACTTATGTGACAGCTTGTACTATAGCTTTCAAAAGAAAGTATCCTGGTAGAAATTTTCAAACTTCCATTTCTTGACCAGTTTTGAAGAACTTTGGCAGTTTTCAGGTATTCCGGAGTCTAACAGAATTGCCAACTGAAAGTATGACTCAAAACTTTTTGGAAAATAATGGACAAAATCATCAAGGGTGGTTTTGATTGGAGAACTTTCTTTTTAAGGTCATAATACCTATATGGTCAATGGATTAAATGTTAAATTCAAAGTGTATGTTTATTTTTCTTAACATTAAAATTTTTGCTCACAGTGTCTTCATGTACGGACAATAATTAACCAAGACTCTTACAGAGCTGTGGGAAAATTGAAAGATTTGTGTTTGATCAAGGATGTGAAGAGTTCCCTGATTTTTCTTATCGAAGAGGCAAGTTCGTAATTGATCCTTTAACTTCTCCTCAACTAGAGGAAACTAAACATAAAATACATTAAGATTAAGGAGGATTTGAGATGAAGAAGTAGGTACTTGGAACAGACAAGAGGAGAAAAGGTAACCTTTGGGAAAGTTTAAGATATCTCCTGCCAGCTGGTTGGGGGACTTCATAGTTAAACCGATCGATAAAACTACCCACAAGTGATTCTATTGGGCGAGCGATTTGGAGCGGATGTCATTCAAAAATCATTGTTCAATTGCTCTGGAGGCACCTTTATAAAACGAGCGACTGAACAATGGTTTCTGAATGACATCTGTCCATAATCGGTCTCTCGCCCAATAGACTGATTTAGTAGAGCGATAAATCGTATTGATTGCCGTCCGAAGCACTTTGACTCCAAGCAAACTCTGATTCAATGCATTTTCCCCAGAAGCGCATTTTTGCATGGAAATTTAGTCTATTAAATCAAACAATTAATGCGACCCTTTTGCAATTTTGAATTCTACATCCTAGAAAAATGCTTAATCATGCCTGGTTCCATGACTAAAACTGCCGATATCAACAAGATATTACTGTTAAAACGATGCATTTGGAGGTTGAAATCACCCAAATGTTACTGTTGTCGTGAAATTGGCAGGATTTCGGGCAATTCCAACCTCCAAATGCAATGTTTAATCAATAATATCTTACCAATTTTGGCAGTTTTAGTCAAAGAACCAGGCATAATGAGGCATTTTTGAGGGCGTACAATTCATAATTGCAAAGAGTTTGCATTAATTTCTTGATTTAATAGTCAAAATTTCCATTCAAAATCGGCCTAGGGGGAAATTACATTGAAGCAGAGTATGTTTGGAGCCAGAGGCCGTGGAACGGCAATCGATACTATATATCGCTCTACTAAAAAAGTCTATAGAATCACTAGTGTGTAGTTTCATCAATCCGTTTGACTATGAAATATGCAGTAAGCTTCCTGAGCTGCCGTTAAATTTTCTGCACTTCAGAATTTAAAGACATACAATTTTGAATACATGAATATTAAATTGCAAATCATTAGAGATGAACATCATTCTTTTTCCAAACATCCATTTTTGATCTTTGCCTAAAAACTCTCCTCCATTCTCTGGTATATTCCGTGAGGTTTCCTTGAGGAACAGTTAGAATTAAATCTACTAATAAATAATGTCCTTTGAGCTTACATTTGTTTCATTGAGTTTAAAAACTTTGTGAGCAAAACGGTTAGTAGGGTTGAATTAAATTATGTAAACAGGAATTAAGGTAAAAGTAAGGCAAGACTTGCAGCGAGAGAGTATCTTTTGAGTTACCTTCAGTGATCACAAAACAGTTTTTTATCGATTTTTTTCATACTGCTTCTTAGCAGTGCAATCAGGCAACGCTGCATTTTGTCAAAATAAACGCACGTAAAAGTTTAAAGTAAAAGAGATACACTCTCAAAGTGATATTTTGCATGAGTTTAAAATGATGAGATGCAGCATTGCCAGATTGCACGTGACCCCTGGTCCCTTTCCCATTCAAACCTCCATACAATGTGCCGTGTGGAGCTTGATTGACAAGTGGTAGATGCTTGATTACAAACAGAGCAGAGAAATAACGTGCAACATTTCTAGTGTAGTACCTTGTAGGTTAGAGACTTGGAAGTTCGAAAGCTTGAGTCATTTAAATATCGTCCGGTAAAATGTCAGGAATCAGGTACTTGCACAGTTCTAGTTCACTGTAGACAAACTGGACTTTGCTTGATGTGTTTTCGTCCAACCTGTTCATAAGTTCAAACGTATATATAAGTAGATTGTAGATTGCAAAAGACAAAGAGGGTTTAAAATTAATCGTCAAAATGATGCATAAACTGTGTCAGTTATATGTATTAGAGCTCATGCGTTTTGAGTATTAGGTTCATGAGTTCCACTCATAAATTTAATTGAGCCAATTGACTGCCCAAGGTAGTCAAATTACTAAATCCATTAAAATAAAGCTGTTCCAAACTTTTGCTACAAGCTTATTAACAGTCAATCAAGGGGTAAAACCCTGTAAAAATGATGATAAGCGCACTAAAAAATCACAAAATCCACTCCCAAACACATTAAATGCTTTCAAGCGTGAGACGGTAATGGCAGTGATTACCGCCTAAATCTTATGCAAATTGTATGCTTCTTCTTCTTGTGTGGTGTCGCAAGAACATCTCGTGAGGATAAAGCTTATTGATATAGGGAAACCCAATGTAAAAGGCGGTAACCACTGCCATTGCAATCTTACTTTTGAAAGCATTTTACGAGATTGGGAGTGGCTTTTGTGATTTTTTAGTGCGCTCATTGTCATTTATATAGGATGTTACCCCTTAATCAACTATTAATAAGCTTGAAGCAGAAAATTCCAACAGCTTCATTCTAATTGGATTTGTTTGCCAATTGAATTTGGTTAATCAACCGGTTACAATCGCCTTAAAGATTCTGATTCCAGATACATATTTGTTCACCTTTCCATTGCGAGAGTAGATGGACGCAGAAAAACTAGCGGACAGAAGATAAGAATGATATTGACTTACCATCCTTTGATTATCGCCCAACACCCTGTGAATAACATTGGAGCATTGATCACCAAACAAACTCCTAGTCGCTCAGGATAATGCCTGCTAAGCAGCCAGATAAGATTTTTCACGACTTGATAGTCCATGCAGCTTAGACCAAAGTCTTTTAAATCAAAGACAATGCATAAGTTATCTACTATTTCCTCAAAACATTTTTTGCAGGCCTCCTCCTAGAAAAAAAAAAAAAAAATACTTCAGCCTAAAAGAGCTATGATTGTCCAGTCATAAGGTGATTCCAGGCAAAACTTTTCCGATGGATAGAGCCACTAGTAAACTGTAGGGAAAAGCTGGGTTTTTGGCATTTTAATACATAATAATAATAATGTTTTTTATTCGTTCAATACATTTACTTAGCTATAGCAAATACGTCAAGTACAATTTTAGGATAACTAGAAAATCAAGGAAAAAAACATGCAGAATTGGTTGAGAATTAAAGCGATAATAGAGTAAACTCATTTCGTCATATGGAAGCTTTGCGCATGCCAGTAATACTGATGTCTATCTACCTCACTCGCACTCATTGAGGCTTATGGGAATTTTCGTACTTCCAAAATCCCATCTTTATTTTTGAGTGTTTCTGCTTGAAATTTTCAGGGTATCTCTGCCATAAGTATGCTCCCAGGTGCCGACAAACCTACTCAATTTCAATGGGTTAGAGGTCATTTTACGAGAGTTGGCAGGTAACAGATTGGCTTGTTCACTACACAATAGGCAAGTTTGTGTTTCTGTAGACTGACTTTGATGTGCAGAGACGCAAAACGAACCTACAGTGCAATACAAGCTGTCATCTGCCATCTTTCGTGAAACAAGCTCTAACAACTCATGATGACAACATTGGATAAAAATAACAACCAATGGCATCTAAGTAATTAAGTTACGCTTCAGGCAAGACTTGAGTATTAAGGTGATTCCATGCAAAACTTTTCCAGATTTCAATTCGATAGATAGCGCTACTAGTCGCTTTTGAGAAAAGTCGTGTTTTTGGCATTTTAAATTGAAACCAAAGAAGAAACGCAAAATCTAATGACCTCAGCACCTGCAAAATTTTTTATGGATTTTTTTGAGCCCAAAACTAGCGAAATTGGTTAAGAATTGAAGAATATAAATTAAGAAATTTATATCGCTATAAGCTTAGTGAGTGGGAGTGAGTGCAAATGATAATATGTCTATTTGCCTCACTCGCACTCATTGAGGCTCATTTCCGGCTTTATTTTTGAGTGTTTCAGCTTGAAACTTCCTCGGTATCTTCCTGAAGTATGCTTGCAGGTACTGATGTTCCTTAATTTGGACTTATAGCGTAAATTCGTCAATTTTTGCCTGAGCAGCGCTACGTGGTGTCCACGGTTTGAACTAACCGACCCTGTAATCATCTTAAGTAAAGAGAAAACTGATTTGTTGAATAAAAGCTACTAACCAAACAGTACACAATGTATTTGGTCAATTCATCAATGTCTCTATCATTGGCACTGTGATTTTTGGCAGGGATGTAGATGACTGGTCTCCCCTGCATGTCCCGATGTTTCAAAACCCTCACTTTGTTCTTCGTGAGATAATCTTTGATGACTGGATGATCTTCAGTCAGCTCAGCAACTCCGTACTCTCCTCTCCATTTGTTTGTTTTGAGAATTTGCTGAAAACAGTTTGCAACAATATGAAAAAGTATAGTGGAGAGGAAAACTCTACAATAACGGCAGAATCATGTATTTCCGAGAAAAAAATTGAAATTTTCAGGAGACCCTAAGGAGATTGGAAAAATAAAGAGACCACAAACATTTATTGACCACCAGGGCGCCAAGGGGGAGCCACCATAATCTTATTTTGCTCATAACTTTTGAATAAGTGGTTTTGTTTTCGAAAAGTGAACCATTTAAGTCGTAGGAAATGAAATTTTGAAGGTTTTTATCAGTTGAGACTTTTCAACAAATAAGCAAGATACAGCCAAAAACCTGATATGAGACAACAGCCCTTGTCGGCTTTCGTCTCCGCATACAGAGTACGCTTTGCTACAGTACCCATGTATCTCCCACTGTACAATTGGCACTAAAACTTCAACACTTCCCACATATTTCATCACGCGCGACTATTGAGGAGCCTAGAATGTCTGATTGATGAAAAAAATATTCCAAGCTGTTTGAATGCCCGGCAAAAAACCCAACACAAGCTTAACCACCCATAAGGTTTTTACAGGACTTTTCCTGGAAATATTCTTTAAACGTAACTTAAAGAATGTTCCCTGGAATTGTTGTAAAAAATAAAAGGACCCTACAAACACATGAATTGTACTTCCTTTTGTGTTTATCTTTGCTGTGATGTATCAACTGTTACTTTTGCCAGACAAGTGAACTTACTTGACTGACAGGTCAAAGGACAGGGCACATTCCTCATGGGAAATGGCCCCTTCCAAAAAGTTGATTTTTTTGCAAGGATCGACGCCGCTCGTCAAGCTGAGCAAAAGTTCTTACGGCATCAAAAAATTTCACTGTGCCGCTTTCGCGCAATTTAAGCTCAAAAGTTGAAAAATAACAATAGGAATCGGCATTTGTACAGAGTGCGATTTTCGGAAAAGGACGGGTGATCGGCACGCGTCTGTCCCTCGTAAAACAATAACATTGTCCATACTCGGACCGCACGCACGCACAGTGTCCATTTTTCTCTCCTCCCCATACACACTTTTTCTTTTTACTCACTAACCGCTTTTCCTTCCACTTAAGAGCCTCATCATAGCTCCGTTTCTCTTCCTTTATATTTTTTTTTCTCTCTCTGCCCGACTTTCTTCAGTGGGTGTTGCTGTAACCCCTCTTCGATAACCGTGGGAATCGCTTATTCCAATTGTAAACAAATACGCTCTAGTTTTTGTGTATTTGTTTACAATCGGAAGGAACGATTTTGGTTGCTCTCAAAGAAGGGAAGGGGATGGGAACGGGCACTATACGTGCGTGCGGTCCGAGTATGGACAACATTATTGTTTTACGAGGGACAAACGCGCCAATCACCCGTCCTTTTGCGAGAATCGAACTTCGTACAAATGCCGATTCCTATGGTTATTTTTCAACTTTGAGCTTAAATTGCGCGAAAACGGCACGGTGAAATCTTTTGGTGCCGTGAGAACTTTCGCTCAGCTCAAGGAGCAGCGTCGATCCATGTAAAAAAATCAACTTTAGGCAAGGGGCCATTTCCCATAAGGAATGTGCCCTGTCCTTTGAAGGCCAAACCACACTATTACAAAGAGCTGAAAATATAAATTGTGAGCACACCTGAAATGCAGCATCGACTGTTTTGAAAGCTCTCAGAAAGCGCCGTAACGAAAAGTCATTGTGGTATTGGGCTGGATCTGCTTCTGCAATCACTTTCATACGCTCTTTCAAACTCTTCAAATCCTCCTCGCTCACTGGTTGAGCAGTAGACTCCGCCATTATCTTTGAGAACCTGCTTAAAAGGGAGGAAAATTGAGAAGTTACAGACCGAATTCAACGTTTGATTCTTTAATTGTTAGTGCGAGTCTCAGCAACTTTGTAAATAACATGGCAAAGCTGATATTTGGTTGAAAGGATAACCAAATGAAGGTAGAGCAGATGCAGTTTGCGAATCAAGATCTAACGAGTAGCGATGCCTATATCCACAGATGCATTTCTAGTAGCTGAGTGTTACTTGTCCAATTGCAGTATCTACTCTAAATGCGTCTGCTCTAGAAGCTGTAGGTAAGTACGAAGAATCTTCGGCAAATGACGCTAGAGTTAAGCTTCCACTATGAGGAAAGAAATCATCTCTTAGAAGTTGGCGGAAGACAGTCGTCAACACTAAGCAAAGTTGTTTTGTACTAAACCCATTGACTTAACATTTTTTTCCAGCTTTCGACTTGCACTGACCCACCGGCGCGCCACAGACTCAAACGGCCAGAATTGCTCTGACGCGCCAGCGCATCACGGATTATTTCAAGGTAGAGAGCGTTTCATGAAAGTTGGCCGATGACCGATGGGTTTGTTTACTGCGTAGAGAAGAGTTTGCTTTTTGACGCACGAGCAAGAACGCAAACACCTCTTTGCGTAGCGAGCAGCATGATCCAGTGGCGTCGCGTCCATGAGTGCACATGAGCACGTGCACCCCCTGAGCCGAGAGAACAGCAAAACTTTAACTATCCCTTATTAAGAGAGAAATAATTCCAAACCATGAACGATCAGTGCGTGGAAAGAGACTGATCAGGAGCCGCCTTCCGCGAGCATTCAGTATGAGGCGACGAGAGAGAAGTACCGCGTCCGGCCGCCTCCACTGCCACGTATACGAAGCGTATCGCTAGCCAAGAGAGTTCCGTACACAGCATGAACTCGGCCGATACACGCTGTGTGTAGTGGCAGTCTGACCCGTGGGCATATTTTCGATCTAAACATTCGCTGAGAAACCTCATCCTCGTGCACTCAGATTTGTGCACGAAGCCGAGGAGAAGTGTCCAGCGAGCTACTCCCACCACCAGAAAACCGGCTCCCCTTCCACTGCTCGCTCACTGCTCAACTCACTCTCAGTCCACGACTCTGTGTCTGCGCTGCGTGTTGTGCGAGTCTCGCATTTCTGCCATTTCCCACTCATTCTCGTTGCAGCAAGTGAGCACACTGCGCTCGGCTGTCTTGGCTTGTCTTTAAATTATATGTATTAATATACGTGTAGCTAAAAAAAAGAAATGTGGGCAGCAGAAATCATTGATTTATGTAGGCAGTCTCAACCCTGCAAAGACAAGGAAGTATTTTTTTTTATTTTTCTAAGAAAATATAGGATTTATTGCAGGTCAAAATACTGCCTGAAACTACTCAAAATTGCCCATAGGGCATAGGTAAACCTCCAATTCCAAAAAATTTTTGGAGGAGGACCCCCAAACCCCCATTTTTGTCCTGGGGGGTATTCCATACCTCCCAAACCCCCCGAAAATATGTGCACTATAGCTTGTCCCAGAAAAGATTGGATTTGACACTTCTATGGTTTTCATGAAAACATCAGCTTCTTACGGCTTCTAACCAATCAGGTTGCTCTATCTGAGGATGGAAGCTGATGTTTTCATTTAAAGCTACAGTTGTCAAGTCCAATCATTCTTGGGACAACCTATACCTATTAGAAATCCACGCGACGCCACTGGCATGATCTGTCATCGGCCTTCTTTCGTGAAACGAGCTCTAGTTCTGCTAGATTCCGACAGATAGTGCCACAGGTGAAATAATCTGTGATACGCCGGCGCAATTCTGGCCGTTCGAGTCAGTGATGCGATGGAGCGTCAGAGCAAGTCAATGGGTTAGTCAGAAAGATAACATTTGCCAACATAGATGAGCATTGATTCTGATCGGGTAAGAACGCATAGACAAAGCGATCTACCATCTGCAAATCAACCCCTTACAGTGCTTCCACATCTACAAAACCTTTGGAACTTAAAATAAAATGTCCAAAGAACGCTACAGAGAGAACCAGGAGAACCTGCCTCCAAATGAATGAATGCTTTGATAGATCCGCCAGGCTCTGTCTATCTAAAATTAAGTTTCGGGTGAGAAGGCATCAACATCGACTATGAAAGAAGATTGCAAATTGATATTGTATGTGTTAGCGTTGTAACAAGACACACCACTCTCCAGGAGACACCTCGTAGTAACTTTTTGGGACGTCCAGATAGCTAGGTACTACAGACGTATAGGTGGATCAGGAACTTTCCCAAGTTTTAAATTTCTAACCTCCAACTGAAGTAAATACTACATTTGAAGTGAGCCTTGAATGAATTTGTACAATTTTCTTCGTTGAGACAACTGTTGAAGAGCACAATTTAAGATCACTACTCAGTGAACGTTACTTATACTTACAATTAATTAGACGACGACAAACTTCCGATCAAATTATGAATTTGTAAACATTCAATTCAACTAGTTTATGAAGAATTAAACAGCTGGCATTGACACTCTACATGTCACAGAGATAAGGGATAAAGAGCTTCCGCATGTTTTTTAAACGGATAGTATTCAGCCAGCTGCTTCAAACTGCATTGGTGCCAAATTTCCACCCTTCCCTTTGTCCTTAGTCCTTGGTTTCCCTCTTCCCCTGGAGCCAACATAAAAAGCTGCTTGAGAGTGACCACAGGAATAAAAACATCCAATACATCCCTTGAAAATATCTTCCACAATATTTCTTGGGCCTAAAATAGTCTTTCAAGAAAACGCCATTTTCTACACACTACCTACACTCGAATGAATGACCAGATTTTTGAACTACGACTTTCAAAAAAAAGTTCCCTTATCAAAATGTTTACTCTTGTAATTTTTGCAATATTTTAACAATATTGCGGCTTTTCAGTGTTAACAACTATTCAGAATACCTCCATCAGAACACGTCATGAACGATTGAAACTTCTACTGGAAACAACAAGGGAAATTATCGAAATTATAGCCATTGGCGGATCCAGCCCTCGCGAACTTGGGATTTTTGCCCCCCCCCCCCCCGGAGACCCCCTTTTCCTTTTTTCACTCTTTCTTCCCCCTTCCCCCTCTTTTCGCTCTTTATTGGCCAAACGGAGGGGAGGCGGCGATCCCCCCCCTACTAGGTTTGAATTTTCAAAACAAGTACAAATTTGAGGAACATCAGCACCTGAATGCATGCTTTGAGAAGATACCCTAATAGTTTCTAGCTGGAACACTCAAATACAAAGCGAGGATATTGGAAAAATGAAAATTCCCATAAGCCTCAATGAGTGCTAGTGAGGCAGATAGACGTAGTATCACTGGCGCAAAATTCTAAGCTTATGGCACAATGTAATTCCTAAATTACAGCTTTAATTCTCAACCAATTTTGCTTGATTGGAGCTCAAAAAATCCATAAAAAAGTTACGCAAGTGACATCAGTTTAGAATTAGGCGTTTTTCCTTCGTTTTTTAATTTCAAATGCCAAATACGCGACTTTCCCTTGAAGTGACTAATAGCACTATCCATCGGATTGAAATCTGAAAAAGTTTTGCCTGGAATGACCTTAAGGGTCAAGGAAGAGCGAAAAAAGGACGACCATGTACAGTTTTCCATCAAATTTTATTTGAACATATTAAAGAACACAATCTTCAGTTTAAAAATTTCTGTGAGAGATATTATTGGGAGAAAATCTGAAGTAAGAATTCGGGGAGGAAAAAAAAAAAAAATCATATAAATGTTATTTAAAACAATAACAAATACACAAAAAATAATAAGAGTATTTACAAAAATGAGAACGGATTTTGATGCACGTGAAGGAAAAAAATATTTAAAAATAAGGATTTTTGGGTTAAATCTGCTGCGGGAGAAAAACAAAATGGAACGGCTTAAACATAGAACAAAAAAGCTACAAGAAGACAGAAACAAAAGTACCCGGGTCAAAAAATTCTGCACATTTTTAAGTTTAAAACTAAAGTTAACAGTGCAAGGAAAAAGTAAAACAGTCACTTTTAAATTATTCAAAATTGTAAGGTAAAAATCTTGCCATGCATATCTTTAGACAGATTTAGTGCGACGTCACAAAAATAATTGAATACAAACAAATGTGCTGTCTCTTTGCTCTTACACGGTTTCCTGTAAGAAATTGGATCCAAATTTTCGAATGCAAATTCATGCCAGTAAACAAGCAGCTCTCTCTGATTTTACTACACCATTGGATTCAACATACCTTTAAGTATCATTGCGCTCCAAAATTTTTTCAAAATATCACGCATTAATTTACAATCACAGTTATATCGAAGAAAGTCTTATGTTTTGTCCTGGTCTCACTCACAGTTTTTTATGGGCACAAAATTCTAGGAAACAGGCTTATCAGCACGACCACACCACGAATTATACCTCGAGCAAGCTTCAATACAAAGAGAGGTTAGGACGATTAAGTGTCATGGCGGTGATACACCCATAAGAGACCGCGAGTAAGACAAGGACAAAACATAGAACATCATTCGATATAATTGTGATTTTAAATTCACTTGTGATCTTTCTTGAATTATGTTGGACTGAAAAGTTACTTTAAGGTTTACATGGGATCTAATAGTGCAATAAAATTTGAGAGAGCTGGTTGTTTACTAACATGAATTTCTATTCAAAAATGTGAACCTAATTTCTAATGGGTACCTCCACAATAATGAGCAAGATAAAACATTTGTTCGGACCCCATTTTGATAGAGTCATCATCGCTAAATCGGTCTATTTTGATGAAAAGATAGACCAAACAAAGTGTCTCTCAAAATGTTTTCAAAAATTAAAAATCCGACCCTTAGAGTCATTTACTACTTAAATAGGTATTGAAAACTAGATCAACTAGTGATCAACAGCAGTTTTTGGATCTTTATCACTACTTCAAGACATTAAAACTTGCAAAAAGACAATTTTTCGTAGATGGATCTTTTTTCAAGACATTAAACTTGCAAGAAGACAATTTTTTTAGATGGATCTTTTTTGCTGCTTCAAGACAATAAAACTTGCAAAAAGACCCATTTTTTTTGGATGGATCTTTTTTGCTGCTTCAAGAATCAAGACATTAAAAACTTGCAAAAAGACAAATTTTTTTAAGAGCGGAAGCTTTTAGAACTTGCCTTTAAAGTAGACACTTACAAGCTAGTTATTGACTTATTTTTTTTTTTTCTCTCACCCAGTTGCCTCTCAGGGAGAAAATTTGTCCAATTTCCTCGTACATTGCGAGTCTATCCGGTCTCCATTTTTCAGACCAGCTCTACGCTCACAGCCACCTAGACTAATTAATAATATTTTACCTGTCTAACAGCTCAAACTTATCAAAATGTGTACACAGATCTGCACAGTTATGAGACAATAGGGGGTAGCAGAAATTTCAGCATGGTTCTGTGTGTTACTTAGGCAGGTGACGTAAGAAAAAATAAACAAACAAAAAACATGTGGCAAAAAAAGTAGAAAAAACACCTTGCAAACAGTCTCACACCTAGTAGAGATACAAGAAAACTAGTTTATTGGAGTTTGACATTTGACTGATAGAAACAAATCAAGATGATGGATAATGGAACCCCCCCCCCCCCAAACTGGTATCTTGCAAAATTGCCTTTTTCGGTCAGATCAAAAAATTATTACAGACTTGGAAAGAGAGCGTAGTCATCTCATCTCTCAGCGTAAAATTTAAAAACGAGGAAACCGATCAAAAATTGCAAAGACAAAGAATACCTAGAGGAAACATTCATAGGTCCCAAATTTTTCAAAAATAAAAAAATAAATTAATAAAAATAAATAAATTAATTGATTAAATAATAATAATAATAAAAAAAAATAATAAGCCTCAGCTTTGTTTTTCAACTAGATAATTACTTTTTCAACGATAGATGGTTTTGTTCAAGCTCCTTTCATCACTTTGGCTTTGTGTAAAATGAAGGTGACGTTATTTGTCTGAAAAGATTAAAGCTCGACAGCGACGGAGAGCGAAAAATGAAAGAAAAAATTAATTATTATGAATCGAAGGAGTTTGCAAGGACTTCAAAATCATTCAGTTGGTCCAGATAATTCTTTCGAACCATTCTCCACCCTTCACTCTGATTGATCAGCTCCAGTTGGCTGGATTTTCATGACATAAGGCAAATCTGGTGGTGCTGAGTAAGGCGTTAAGTCAAATGTTTCAAACTCCCCATCGTCTCCTCTGAAAAAATAGAGAAATACATAAATAAATAAATTAATCAGTGTGTACATAAATGGGCAAATAAAGAAATGAATAGATAGATACATATTGTAAATAAATAAACAATAAATTTCTAAATTTAAAAAAGCTGTAGGGAATATCCCACAAACACTTACTCACATCCAACTTAATTTGAGACTTCCTTATATTTTCTGGGAAAGACCCCCAGACCTCACTATAATATTCTAGGGAAGACCCTGAGACTCCCCTATAATATTCTGGGGGAAACCCTCAGAATATTGAATGAAGGGAGGTGTTCAAGTAGCTTTTGATGAAATTGACCTTAATTTTGAATTGAAAATTAATAATGAGTGATGACTGATCTATCCATGAAAAAACACTTTAAGTGAATGTTTTCTCTAAGACAAATAAGAATCTTTCACGCCACGGCGAAAGGGGAAATATTTTGACCCTATCCAAAAGGTAGATGGAGGAACAGGTATGAACAGGAGGCAGAGTGTAAGGGGTTTTGGACATGTTAGTTCTTGGCGATGACGTAACACTCTACGAATGAAGTAGCCGTCGCCTACTCTAGACACACAATCCCCCTATACTGCCGTGACGTAGTTGTCGCCTAAACTCACACAGTCCGCACACAAATGCATGTTCAAATATTAGCTCCGCCTCCTGTCCATACCTGTTCCTCCATATACCTTGGCTAACACTGACTCAAAGTCTCCACCCTTCTCCCGATCATTCAGCATTACTGTTCGAGCAGTAGAGTGGGAGTGAGAAAATTTCCCCTCTCGCTGTAATGTGGAAGCTTCTTTTGCCGGCCTTAGTATATTACTGTAAAAATATGACTCGTGATTTATGATTACCATCACAGTAACTTTTTTTTTTTAAAAAAAAAATAAGATTTTTTTATGCATTTTTCACCAAACTTTTTCATTCCGCAAATGAGGTACTCAGTTCGGCTCATTCCGCGGAATGGGCTATTACGCGATTTGAACGTAGCATAGGTATCTAAGTGTGATGACTATATTAAGCGCAAACTCACTTTAATGCTAAACCTAATGGAGCAGGACACTGAGCCTTGGCAACAGTCGAGGTAAGACCGTAGTCTTGTAACGTTTTCGTATCGTCCATTACATGAACATTTTTGTCGTAGAGCCGCTGACTTGATGGAGGCACTTTTAGAATACCTGAAACAGATTTAATTTAATTTATAGACTGACAGTTTAACAACAAAAGCGCATATTTTAAAAAGAGATTCCTAGTAAGCGAATTTTCTCGATGAATATATTCAACGAAATAATACAAAATCATTGCCAACCTACGCATGACAACAGTGGATGACACAAAACTGGATCGTGTTTACCAAACTTTTTCAGTGTTTTCAGGCATCAATTCAATTATGACTTTGCGTCCGGAGGCGAATTAAAACCGAATCGATGCCATCGATGCCCCGAAAACATCTAAAAATATAAATGAGTTTCCTCAAATATGTCGGTAAGGTTGAATGTCTAAATAAAGCAAATTCTTGTTGATTTTCATTCAAAGCAAGGATAATAACCCTTACCGCTTGAGTTTTTTCGCACGCTCACTCAGCTCTGCCTGTATTTAAAGAGCTTGTTTCAAAATGGGGGTTTTTCTCCCCCCCCCACCGATTTTCCTGAAACTTTGTATTTTGATAGTACTTGATAAAAGTGGTCTTTTTTTTCAAATAAACTTTTTCCAAAAATAATTAGGGGGGAGTTACAGTGTTGCAAAGTCGCACCTTTCAAAAATTCATAACTTTCGCGTAAATCATCCGATTGAAACGCGGTTTTCACCAAAAGATGCGGATTGTAAAGCACTTTCATGCCATTCAAACAGAATTCAATTTCAATAATTTTTGACTTGGTTATCGTCATTTTTGTGATTTTTAGGCCACTCAAAATCTACTCAAGGTGAAATAAAAAAAATGGTATTTTTTGATTTTGACCGGGTTGAAATATGTTATTCCTCTTTAAATTATGCGTAAAATGAGCCCAAGCAGAATGCAGGGCGATTTTTTGTTTCGGAGTTATGCATTTTTTAGTAAGCGAAAAACGAGTTTTTTAGGGTCCCCATGAGCGTTCGAGAGAGAGGCTCAAGTCAAGTAAATGGAAACGGTATCTTTTGATTTTGATCAAATTAAAATATGTTATTCCTACTTAAATTCTGTGTAAAATGAGCCCAAGCAGAATGGGGGGCAATTTTTGGCTGCGGAGCTATGCGCGTTTTAGTAAACGAAAGTCGAGCGTTCTATGGAGAGGCTCAAAGACGTGGGTAGCTCGGGTAGCCTCAACCACTCGACTTTTGTTTACTAAAACGCGCAAAGCTCAGCAGCAAAAAATAGCCCTACATTCTGCTTGGGTTCATTTTACGCAGAATTTAAGTAGGAATAACATATTTTAATTTGATCAAAATCAAAAAATACCATTTCCATTTATTTGACTTGAGCCTCTCTCTCGAACGCTCATGGGGACCCTAAAAAACTCGTTTTTCGCTTACTAAAAAATGCATAACTCCGAAACAAAAAATCGCCCTGCATTCTGCTTGGGCTCATTTTACGCATAATTTAAAGAGGAATAACATATTTCAACCCGGTCAAAATCAAAAAATACCATTTTTTTTATTTCACTTTGAGTAGATTTTGAGTGGCCTAAAAATCACAAAAATGACGATAACCAAGTCAAAAATTATTGAAATTGAATTCCGTTTGAATGGCATGAAAGTGCTTTACAATCCGCATCTTTTGGTGAAAACCGCGTTTCAATCGGATGATTTACGCGAAAGTTATGAATTTTTGAAAGGTGCGACTTTGCAACACTGTAACTCCCCCCCTAATTATTTTTGGAAAAATTTTATTTGAAAAAAAAGACCACTTTTATCAAGTACTATCAAAATACAAAGTTTCAGGAAAATCGGTGGGAGGAGAAAAACCCCCATTTTGAATCAAGCTCTTTGGAGATAAAAATGCCCAAAGCACATCATATTTTGAAATTATGATTTATATTAAACGCACTACTAGGGCACTGGTCTTTTCTCCTTCATTTCTTTCGGAAAAACTTTGATGAATAGTTTGAATTTTCTGAAACCCCACAACACAGACTCTTATCTATTTGTGCAGGAACCCAGGCGGAACCGCAAACCAACTGGATTCAACTTTTTCAAAATTTGATTCAAACCAGAATTTTTGGCGGTAGATAACATGATCAATCAAACATGACCAGGTGGACTGGATGCAGTCATATATCCAAGAAGTAAACTGACCCAAATATTTGAGGCTTGTCAGTAAAGAGGATTTGTAAACAACTTGATAAAATTGCTGGGTAATAAGTAATAGATACTCTTACCTTCAAGAATTCTTTTTAATTCTAAGACTGTAGTATTGTCTTTGGCATCGGTAAAAATGGTTAGATTTTTGCGCCGAATCATCAAAAACACATCCTGAAAATGGAAAGAACGCAAACATAGGAGGTAAGAAACGGTACTAACTCACAAAAGAAAAACATTAGAGCACTTGGGACTTTATCTGAGGGGTACTTTTGAAAAAGTGGGGCAAAGGGCCATTCTTAATTTCATAGAGGTCTTTTCACGAAAGTTGGCCGATGACAGATTGGTTTGTTTACATGTTCAGGAACGGAACGCAATTACGTCTTCGCACAGCAAGCCGCATGATCTGTCATCAGCCTTCTTTCATGAAGCGAGCTCTAGTTAACTTCTCACACTTTGTTATTTATTCAACCTGTAGTAAGGTTGCCTCACAAAATTAAAAAATGAAGTTCCTCGGTTTATCTTGGTTTTTTCTTGAGGTGAGTCCATGCCCCATTGAGTTGTGGATTTAGGCTAAGAGAAGGCGCCGCAGATCAATATTTCAGAGACAAATTTTAATTTGATAAATCGTTCCATCAATGGAAAATTATGACAAAAAGGCATCCGTGATGCGATGCCGATGTGATTTTAAGAGCCGATGACCATTGAAATTGGCTCAGAAGGGATGACTGAATTACTAAACCGATTTTCTACCACTCAGACAGGTATAGAGCCGCCATGGTTCCGCAGCTCTGAATTTACATTCTATACTAACATTGATTGCAGTAATCTTTGGCTCGCCTGAGCCAAAGTTAAAAAAACTTCCAGTGGAAACTTAAGATGGAGCATCGACAAAGTCATTTCTGAACGCAAATAGATTCTGATGGGCACCCTTGAGATAAAAAATCTTCCAAAGAAAACAAGCATAAGAAAAGATGTTTTTAAGCACATCTAGGTAGGATCTGGAAAACGACAAGCAAATTCGTACAGCAGGAAGTAGGTGGATGAAATATAATATTAATGCGTCTCTCGGTGACACCTTGAAGCAAGTCCTGAAAGTAGAGTACTGTGGCATTTCTGTTTAAAGTTTCTATCTCTCACGACTACTGTGCCTAACGATTCCGATCACAGAAAGTTTATAGGCATTCTTGTTTTCAGGAAGCTAATCTGTGTATATGCCCTCAAAATTCAGCAGTCCCTTGAATAAAGTACATCCAGATGCTCCAAGTTAGTAAACTAAAGAGGGGCGTGAAATGATCAGTACGCTCCATCTCCCATCCCAGATTAGCAGCTAGCAAACCTTTGCCAGTTACAGGTGTTGTCAGAAAAACCAGATTCAAAAAGATTAGACGTTGAATCTGCTATAAGTTGTGAATAATTGTAAGTGCATTATAGAGCGCACCGATCGTGCAGCGTCCTGCGCAACTTGGAACTCGAATTCGACCATCTAAAGACAGCTCAAGGTTCGCGGTCAGAGGACTCACAAGTGACTTTGCGATAATAGACCAGTTGATACATAACCTAAAAGTCATCAAAACAGTGTGGCTAGAGAGTCATTCTGTATTGAAATAAACTAAGAAACTTATCATGGATAGTGTGGATAATTAGCAGAGCGGAGCGAAATGATCTATAAAGAGATGGGAGATCAGAAAATAGAGTTTCCATGAAGGAGCATGAATTTGCCATTATCACCCTGACAGAGGCCTTGAGAGAGTTAGAGAGATATGTTCTGGCCTGGTGCAGTTAGAGATTTCTCATCCTGAAAATTAAAGATAAGGAGTTTAATTTGAACATACCATGATGCAGATTGTGGAGGTAACGCAGCACGACAAAGGCCTGAAGCACGAAGTCTACGAGGAGGTTGACAAGTGGAAGAAAAGCGAGGAATCTAGGATTGATCTTCACAACATCATCGTGCGGTGACCGAGTTTCAAATTTGGGAAGGGATGTGTGACTATCAGCAGCATAAGATTTCACGATAAGGCATGGAAAGTCTTATCCAAATCTTGAACGCAAGACAAGCCGATAAGGTAAACATAAACTCCATACACAACTGCTGAAATCAATCAAGATTAGATCAAGATCAGCCAGTGCAGTGAATTTCCAAACTGAAGGCTACTTTTTCGTTTGCGCTCTCGCTTGGCACGAGCGAATGTTTTCCGAACGAATCGTATTGGGTGCAGCCATACAACTGCAGCAGTTCGGTCTTTTTTGGAGAGACAAGACAAAAGAAAAGTCGGGTTTCGCTGGATTTTTATGCTTTTTGGCCCTTGAGAAGACATGAATGTTCTCCATGAAGGATATATCTAGGTTTATTTTCATCGAAGACCATTTCCAAGAGCAAATTCAATGCGATAAATGTGGAAAATCATTGAAATACTTCGAGATTTGGTTACTGCTGTTTGGTTGGTGCTTGTCGCGGGAGTCCCGTAGTCTATAAAAACAAGAATACATAATAACAATATAACCACAAACATGCATTCTGGTATGGTACAGTGTAAGATGGTGTTGATGTTGAAGACTGAACAATGTTTACTTTTATGACAGGTAAACTAACAGGGTAAACACGGCTCCTCTGGCTCCTAAGCAACGATATTACGACTTGAATAAACACAATTAATTTTTGCGAATATTATCACTTTGTGTTGAATTGTTCGTAAAAATGATTTATTGCACTCGGTTATTTCAATCTCCTCATTTCCCTCAGTTTCTTTTCGTTAAGTGTCTCGCAGTTCCGTTTTTTGAGTGAAGATCTGTCAATTACCCATCAAGATCAAGAAGTTGTTCGTGAATGGTAGCTCCACTTTACTCTTTTCTCTGAAAAAATCAAAAGACTTTTGATTCCAAAACGTGCTTTATTTTGTTCAACAATTTCTATCAGGTTGTGGCGTTGAGTTAAGAATCGAGAAGCATGGGAGACTCGAATCAAGAATACTGTTTGCGATGGAGTAGTTTCCATCAACAGTTAGGCGATGCTCTCTGTACACTTTTTGAAAAGGCATATCTTGTTGATGTCACTTTGACTTGCGACGGGCAGTCTCTGAAAGCTCATCAAACTGTACTCTCTGCAGGATCCTCTTACTTTCAGGTATGTAGTTAGAATTACGGACAGAGCAGTTTGATCATGTGCTTTTTTTGCAAAACAATATCACTGAACCCTTATTTTACTGCAATAAGTTTAGTCTAAATCGGAGATTGTTCATGAATGTAGATCGTAAGCCTTGCATGGAGCACTGGAGAAGTTAGGTGCCTGGTGGTTAAAGCAGAGCTGTCGCGAGGAAAAATTAAAGGACAAGCAAACTTTCCGTTGGCGCCCTTCTTGGGTTACAAAACCGTAAGGGGGGGGGGGGGCCAGGTCCACCCCTGGAAGATGTTTTCGTTAAAAGAGCCCTTGAAATGTCTGTTTTAATGCTTTCTGAGTGTTATGATTTGAAGTAATGAATTGAAGTTATGATTTGCTATTTTTCAAGCATTCACACCTAAAACACGCAAATCTCCCTCCCCCCTTACAATTTATCCTAACTAATCTTCCAAAATTCAATCAAAATCGTGGTTGGGGTGCGGAGGATTGATAAGGGGGTTAGGGAATATTTTAGATTCAAGTGTCAAGTTTTTGAGGATGAAAATTTAAATGCGTTTAAGAGTAAAATCTTTAATAAATTGCTCAGGTATCAAAGTGATAATTGGGAGGGGAGTAAAATGGTGGCGCAGTGCTATAGGGGGTGGGGTGAGGTTATGAATGGCCCACCTGTCAAGAAAAAGTCCTGCGTTCAGGCCGCGTCAGATGAAAAATCCTTTCCCCTGACCTTACGTAGGTTAGAGTAGGGAGGGATAGGTTAGGTTAGATTAGCTGCTGCTCAAAGAGTAAACAAGGGTCCCAACAAAACAGTAGGAGAGCGTGGCAAGCTAGGTTAGGTTGGGGGTTTCGAAAAGTCAGCTTCTGATTGGCTGGCGAAAGCCTGGGCCCTGTGAGATCACTCTTATGGAGATTTAACATGGGGTTTTCGACTATGCCTCATTCGAAGTCAAATTACAAGGAAATTATTGCTCCTTACCTTCGGGAAATTCAAATTATATTTTTTTGAGAATATAACAAAGATATTAATGGGTCACACGTATCACTTCATCGCAAAATTAACAGAAAAATATGAAATTGAAAATTAAATTATGAGGATTTTTTTCCGCCGTAACGTCCAATTGTGAGCCGCTTAAACTTCGTATTATTTTGAGTTTTTGCGTTTAAATCTTCGGGTTTCTTCATGAAATCGGCGTATTTCCTTCAATCAATGAAATTTACAAGCATTTCAAACCATCTACACTACACTAGAACAAGGAAACTGGAAACGATTGCTACACCACACACTCGGCCCGACCCGTGCGAAGAATGGGAAACACGGCAAAAAATTACCCGTAATTTTGTTTTCAAATTCATATTCTTCTGATACTTTTTCGATGAAGTGATATGTTTGACCCGTCAATCTCTTCGTAATAGTCTCAAAAAAGTATAATTTGAATTTCCCGAAGGTAAGGAAGAATAATTTGCTTGAAATTTAACTTTAAATGAAGCAAAGTCGAAAATACCATGTTAAATTTCCATAAGAGCAATTTCACAGGGCCCAGGCTTTTGCCAGTCAATCAGAGGCCGTAGAATCGATAGTGATATTCAACAGTAATTCGACTATGCCACCCTCTCCTACCGTTTTGTTGGGACTCTTGTTTACTCTTTGCTGCCGCTATTTAAAGATATATATGTATAAAAAAAACAAAAAACACGAGAATAGAAAATCCTCCGTATTCTATAATAATGGGGTTCTTGCTGGGCTCTTGCTAACTTTTGCAGTTAGTGATTGAATAGGTAATTCTTGAGTAAAATCCAGCAAAAATTTCTATGAGCACCTTCAAAAATGATAAAATTTACTCACTGAATACCGGAATGACTTTAAGTTTTAGGAATTTTTTAATGTGCTCATCGTAACTTTTGCTGGACTTCACGCAACAATAATTTATTCAATCACTTATATAGCAAAAGCAAGAGCCAAGGGGCGTCACTTCGAGTTCCGCCTTGGGGGGGGGGGCAAAAATCTGATGACCTTTTTTTTTTTTTTTTTGCTCATCGATAAAATTTTAGAGCCATAAAGCCGGCTGGGGGGAGCAAAAATCTGATGGCCTTTTTTTTTTTTTTTTTTTTTTTTTTGCTCATCAATATACTTCGTTCCTGTTTTTGAGCCTGACTTCGAATCCTTGGGGGGGGGGGGAAATTGCCCACCCTGCCCCCTTCAAATGACACCACTGGCAAGAGCCTCATTATTATTATTATCAGTTTTGCATGGAATCACCTTAAATCTTTGTAGGTAGCCTTAAAATCTCTTTCTGAACTTCTCTTCAATGTTTGATTAGACCAGATTCATGCAGAACTGTTCCAAATCTGAATGAAATTATCTGATCATCAGGGTCAAAAGCTATTCACTGGGTTACCGTATCCCAAGTTTCATTACTTGTGTACGCTGTTCACTTGGACAATCTCTAACTTCTGTTTGATACTTTCAGGCTTTGGCACAATTGAACAAGTAGGTAAGTGTATTTTGTTAATCATATTTTGATCATTTGAGTAATTCCCGCCTCTTTTTTTTTTCAGAAAATCTTCAATGAAAATACCCACCCACATCCCATTGTGATTCTGAAAGATGTCAGATTTGAAGAGTTGACATCGGTTGTGAAATTCATGTACTATGGAGAGGTGAACGTAGAAAATGATAGCTTGCAAGACTTTTTGAAAACGGCCGAAATGCTTCAAATCAAAGGACTGACCAAATCGAATACATTTGAAAATTTAGTGAATACCTCTGAGAATTTCAGCGATAGTGATTATGGTAGGCTTCAGGTTAAAAAAATCAAAACCGATTATTCGCGCTTTGAAGAAACTTCATCTAAAGAAACAGTGAGTAATTTGATTTTTCTTTAATTTTTTGTTTCTCTACTTTTCTTATTAATTTCACTAGCCGTTTCAGGTGCCCTTCGGGCATCTTACACGTCTAGCATTCTAGGGGTATAGATTAGTAGGTGTGGAGGTTTAAGACGTTTGTGGATTTTAATTCCCCCTCCCCCCATTTATTTTCTTGAAAAGTATCGAAAGTTTACTGTTAAAACTATGCTATTATTCATTATTATAATGCATTGAAATATTTTTTTTTTTTTTCCTGTTGCTGCCGGTCGATATCATTTTGTGTCGGAAGAGCAATGTTCCATATGGACCTATAATTTCCAAAATTTGAAGAAGCTTCCAGCAAAAAATACTGTACACGTGAGGAACTTTTTAGGAAAAATAAAATATTCCGGAGTCAATTCCATAGCCGCAGCCAGGAGGTTGTCCTTGCTATATCTTCGTCCATTCAAACACATGTGTTAGAAAATAGCCGCCAACACTGGGGTGAAAGATACATGACAGCCCCTCTTTCTGTTTAGAGCTTAAAGCAAATTTTAGCCCCCCTTCCCCCTTCTGTATTTTAATTTATTTTTATTCGATCTCTAAGGATCTTTGAGGCAAAATGAAAACAAATATTGATACTTTGATTGCAGATAGTGTCGGATCTAGAAATCTTTCAGGGGGGGGGGGGGGGGGTAAAACCTATTTTTCAACAAAATGCCCAAAATTTCTTTTAAAATCCCTTGATTGCAAAGACACTTATTGAGGGGTTTTCAATTTGCCGATCCCCCAGAATTTCAAATGTTTCTAATGTATTTAAGGATATGAATGAGCCCCTCTCTTCTCTATACCCTTCCCGCTTTTCATCAATACCTCGTCACTTCTCTTAGATACCCTCTTCAAATAGATTTTGACACTTTCATGAGTTTTCAGACCTTGCGAGTTCCGTGACACATTAACACTCTTGCACCGTCTCTCTCCCACACATTCACAAATTCTCTCCGTCAGCATTCTATTCCAAAAACAAACGTCAAGGCTTCCTTTCAACTGCTTAAAGATCTGTGAAGAAATCTCCTGACGGATGGAGCTCAAAAACAAGGGGCAAAGAGGGTATCTGCGGAGGACGTTTCCACCCCCTCCTGCCTTGCAATTTCGACAAAATGGGGGCTGTAGGGGCGCTCTCCGTGAATTTTTTTGAACTTTGGATTTTTCTCATGAAGGGGCGGTTGTCAGGAATATCTACATCAAATTCCAAGTTTCTTGCTCATCTGGATATGGTCGAAAAAAGTTGGTACGGACACAGGCGGACAGACACCACAGCGATTTTATATTTATGGATGACCTCTCGGTCAAAGTGGGTCTACACTTTGACTTCTGAGTTAGATTCTCATTTTGGGGTATGGGATAATCACTGTCCCAGGGGCAGTGTTGTAGAATACCTGGGTATTTATTTCTTATGGTATGTATCTGGGTATTTATACATGCTATTTATTACTTTTTACCTGATCTCCAAAGACATCCTTTGCAGATTTGCGAACCCAAAACTCCGTAAAAAGGCATTCAGTTTAATCTGAGGAAAAATTCAGCATGTTGAAATCTTATTTTATCACTTTAAAAAGCCGAAGAAAAATGAGAAACACACACAGACCTGTGCGATGTCCAGTTTTGTGCATTGAAGTTCAATGTCCCAAAAACATCGACATTTTATCGATGCATCGAAACAAATCTTAACAAGTCATAAATGAGAGACAACGGAAAATCATGAACCTTTTTTATGCCTTTGAGATGGTTTAAGAGGAAAAAATTACACTTATGTAGGTCTGTTTTTAGTCGAAATATCAATAAATAACGAGTGTCGATGCATCGATTGACAGCACCATTAGCATCGATTCCTCTCGATAGCAGGGAAACATCAAAACTTTGATCGATGCATCAAACATTGCACAGGCCTAAACACACAGCGGAGTGTCTCAAATTAGATAGGAATCTCCCATTGTACCTGCGTAGCACCGTCATTCTGTCTTAAATAAATTCATTATTTTGTGAGTCTGTGAGTGAAATTCATAATTTTTGAATTTGCTCATTGCAATTTTCACCGGTTTTTATGCAGGAACTAACCTCTCATTCGCATTTAGCTAAAGTCAGCAAGAGCTCCATTGTGTTATCCCTTTTCTCTCTTCCAAGCCCAGTCGTTCACTTTGAAATAAAAGCATAATGACCTATGTTAAGTAGCCGGGGCAGCTGGATTCTCATTCTCATTTTGATTCTTATTCTATATTTGTATTAATTTTGTTTTGATTTATTTTTTCAACCATCATCAGGATATTCCACCAGATAACTCTGAAGATTGCAGTCTGAAACATAATTATACTTCACAGCCTTTTTCTAATCCGTCGTCTCAAAATGCAAGGGATCATAGAAGCGTAAGTTTCATTTCATCATTTTTTTTCCTGTTTTATCTCTCATTTACAAAGTTCGACCGATCAGAAACCGGACTGAGCTCGTACAAAGTGCACAAGTTATCAGATCTTTCAAAATAATAGCTCAAATGAAGCTGGATAAGCTCACAGATCAGCTTTTCTTTGTATATTGTAAAAACTGTTTTAGTTTTGTAAAAACTATTTTAGTTTTGTAAAAATTATTTTAGTTTTTTGGTTATGGCAAATCAAACACTAACACATTTCAGACCACGTATGCGATTTATTTTTGATGTTGTTAACAACTCAGATGCAAATTAATAACAGAAGACATCTCCTGGAAAAATTATTTCAGTACAGCATTATCAGGCGAAACAATGATTTGAATAGTTTAAAAAATTGGTTTACCCAACAATAGCAATAGACGGTTTTAGTGATGACTTCATCCGGTGATGAACGTTCCAAACAAAGAAAAACTGTCTCTCACATACCCCCATGTACTATATGGTCTATTTCAATTTCCAGGTATCATTTGATGGACTAAGTCAGTTTATCCCAGAGTTACAGGATGACACAGGCCAGCAGCAACACATGTTATTTTCGCCAAGTGAGTGCCTTTTGCCGGATTTATTTATTTAAAGTTATTTATTTACTTAGATCGCTGTATCTCTCCTCTTTTCCCATCCTTGTTTGTGACTATATTGGTTGTCTTCCCCCCCCCCCCCACCCCTTTTTTTATCCAGTCCAGTTGTTTGCTGTAAAATATCAGCGTAACAAACCACAGTGTTTTGGCGGCTGGACTCCACTACTACTACTTCTAGTAATACTAGAATACTACCGACGAGCTTTACCAATAGAGAGGATTTGTGAGACAGACTTTTGAGGTGGCGTGAAGGCAGCCGTGATGGAAATCTCTTTCGGACATTTCCACACAGGCTCCGTTTGTTTGCATCGTATTTTTTTACTTTTGAATTAAAAAAAAAAAAAAAAAAAGTTGTGATCAATTTGAAATTGGTTAAATTTTTAAGAAAAAGTGGTGAAAAATCCATTTGAAATGGGTCTGTTGCACACTTTTGCTAGAAGCGATTTAACAGTTGATTCTGGTGTAAAAACCTAAAAAAATATCACTGGCAGCACTAAAAACTTCCGAAATCCACTCTTAAACTCAATAAACGCTTTCATTTGCGAGGGCGTAATGGTGGCCGAGGGTAGTAAGTAGTAACAATGGGAGATTCCTATCTTAATTCCATCACTCTCTCTATGATGACAAGGATAATTCACAGAGTAATTAGTCATCAGAGTGATGATCTTCATCCAATGAATGGTACCGCAACACCTAGTGACACAGGTGTCATATGAAAATCGTCTCTTATTGGTCACTTCTTGATGGAGTTACAGTATTGTTAGATGGGAATCTCCCATTGTTACTACCCTCAGCCACCATTATGCTCGTGCAAATAAAAGCGTTCATCGAGTTTAGGAGTGGATTTCGGAAGTTTTTTGTGCTGCCATCGTTATTTTTGGAGGTTTTTACACCAGAATCGACTAGTAAATCGCTTATAGCAACTGTGTGCAACAGCCCCATTGGTTTGAAACAAAAGTGCCAGTGTTGTAGAGTTGCTATCTGGACACAGAAATTGATACAATTGTTTCTTTTAGAAGGATTTGCACCCTAAAGAAATGGACACGTGACAGTAACAAGCAAAATCTTCTCACCTGAATAGTTGTGTTGGAATTCCGTGTTCAGATAGCCACTCTAAAACCACTTGCTCTTTCATTTAAAACAAATTTCCACTGAAATAATTACAATTCTTGATATAAGGTTAAAAAAAAATGAGGCAAACAAATAGAATCAAATCGCCTTTGTTGCTTCTTTTTGGGACAGGACTTATAACATGTATTAGCCCCTCTACATGTATAGCTTGTTGAATTTATTTATAAATAAATAAATCTAGTTGCACCACTGCAAGGGCCCAAAATGTATTGTGGAGTGAAAAATAACGTGTGAGTTATCTTGTAATCGCACGCAGTGCACCAGTAATAACAGAGACAAATAGAGATGGAGCACTACGCTAAGATACTTAGGGCACGTTTGAGTCACGCTGAATTCTCGCGGATTCAACAAAACAACAATAAACACCTCTCTGATGTTGCAGGGTGTTGAACGGTGACATTCAGAAAACACACACTGAAAAAACGGTTCGGGTAATACGCAAGAAAAGTTCGTGCGTAGAGCATGAACTCGTCGGGAAGTATGTGAACACTGCGGAGGTTCGGGCTTGACGGCCGAAGTGGTTCGGGTGCATCACCCGAACCCACTTCGTGCGTATTACCCGAACCACTTCGTGCGTATTACCCGAACTCTTCATGCTCTACGCACGAACTCTTCGTGCTTATTACCCGAACTCTTCGTGCGTATTACCCGAACTCTTAGTGCTTCCCATTATCGGTTATTCCTTGTATTCTTTTTCACATTAACAATAGAATGCATAAAGAGACATTAAATACATCACTCACTAGACACAGGTTAATAGAGGAACACCATATTACCAAATTTAACACGCATATTATCACTTTCACAGCTTAGTAAATCAGAACACAAATACGAAGGAATATACGGCGGATTCACAAACAAATCTTGAATAAGCTCAGAACTTTTCAACACGTCCAAATTCGAACTGCGAACAAAAATTTAAGTAGGGATCTAATTACAAAACATAATTTATTAGAGCATTTAAGTATACCGACTTAGCGGGAAAAAATATGAGGGATCAGGACACCTCGTAACGTAAAACAAACCGCAGTGAAAACGTATGCCGGCGAGTACGACTGACTGACCTTTCCTTATACTAGCTCTTACACACAGATATTTATGTTTTTATTTGAAGCTCTTATCGAAATACCGTCGTGATTAATTAACTTGACACCATATTACTAATTAAACTGAATTTAAAGCCGCCAACTTGATTTGAATCACGGAGTTACGCGCTAGACCGACCGACCGAGCGAGCGTTCAACAGTTAACTGCCGCTTTATTGTTGCGTGTTTGACCACCTAGAGCGCGGAGCAAGCAGTGTTCATGCGTACTAGCCGAAGCGGTTCGTGCTCTACACCCGAGCCATGGCAAATGCTGTACGATAGTGTTTCCGCGAACCGCTTGGCGGATACGCCCGATGCTGGTTCATGCGGGCCACTGGGTGCGTTCGCACGGTACGCATGAACCGCTCGGGTGTATAGCGCGAACTGAAGGTATACGAGCAGTTCGGCCGCCGAGCCCGAGCCGATTTTTTTCAGTGCAGGTGGGATGGATTGGGAAGTGGAGAGGAGGCTGCTCACTATTCAACACTTAGGGACATCAGAAGGGTGTTCACTGTTGTTTTGTTGAGTCCGCGAGAATTCAGCGTGCCTCTGCTGCAGCCAGTCAGTACTCCGTCTCTATTTGTCTCTGAGTAATAACTAATATTCTTGATCAGAATTCATTTATCAATATATTATTGTTCATGTTCCTTTCTTGCAACTCTAACAGATTTTATGCCGGAAAAAAATTAGTGAAATGAAATGAAAAACAGGTAAAAAAAAAAATGTTTTAATGGTTTTTAAAATTCTTCCAGATCTACACACACAATCTCCACTAGGAAATTGTAATCAGCTGCATAACCTATCTTTGAGACCTCAGAGGCAACGGGTACTTTGGACCAAGGAACAATTAAAACAGTTAGATTCATGGTACAGAACTGACAGGTGAGTCAATCTTTTTCTTTCGAAGAATGATCAAGGACGTTTCTGGAAGAAGCGACAATAAGGAAAATCGTCTTTTTGAGAAAAACTGAAAGAAAAATTGCAAATGTGTGTAATTGCTCAAATTTTTGTTTTCTATGAACAAACCATTTGGACCGAAGTGAGGCATACTATTGCCAATATCTCGTGGCCAGGATCAAAAATTCAAACCAAATTGAGGGGTGGGTTCAAGGTGATTCCTGGCGACACTTTTCCAGTTATCAATTCGATGGATAACGTCACTAGTCGTTTTTGGCTTTTTAAATTGAAACCAAAAGAAAAAATGTCAAATCCAAGAACGTCAGCACCTCCAAAATTATTTTCTGGATTTTTGGAGCCCACAGCTAGCAAAATTGGCTGAGAATTCAAACCGTAAATCATGAAATTCATTTCGCCATAAGCTAAGTGCGTGCAAGTGAGTGAAAGTGATAATATGTCCATCTGCCTTACTCGCACTCATTGAGGCTTTTGGGAATTGCTGTATTTTGTAATTTCCAGCTTTTTTATTTAGTTTTTCAGCTTGATTCTTTCAGGATATCTTCCTGAGGTATGTTTGCAAGTGCTGGCTTTCCTCAAATTTGTTCTTTTTGCGTAAATTCGTCAATTTCAGCCAAAAACTGTTGACTTTTTGAGCAGCGCTACCAGGTGTCCACGAGTCGAACTAATCGACCCTGGAATCATCTTAACAGTGTGATATATTGTATGAATTGTCGTTTGGGGACCTCTGGTTCCAAACAATTTTTGATTCAATGTAATTACCCCATAGGCACATATTTGAACAGATATTTTGTTTATTCATCCAAGAAACTAGTGCAACCTTTTTGTGATTATAAATTCTACGTCTTTGAAAATGCTCAGTTGTGCCTGGTTCCATGGGTAAAACTGCCGAAATCAACAAGATATCACGTATCAAATGAAGCATTTGGAGGTTTGAATTGTCTGCATTCCCGCCCATTCCAGAACAACAACAATAACATTTGGGTGATTGCAATCTCCTAATGCATCGTTTACTATCATATCTTGTTGATTTTGGCTGTTTGAGTCGTGGAACCAGTTGTGGTTGAGCATTTTTGAGTGCATGAATGTCGCATTAATTTCTTGGTTTAATAGCCAAAATTTACGTTGAAAAATGTACTTCCGGGAAAATTACATTGAACCAGAGTTGGTTTGGAGCCAGAGTTCCCTGAACTGCGATCGATACAATATATTGCTGTACTAAAACAATCTAAAGTAACTTTAAAAGAGAAAAAAAAGAGGTTTGAATAAAATAGAATGGTACATATTTTTAAATAGTTGTCTGAAACTCGCAAAATTCAAAAAAAAAAAAAAATTAACTATGGCACAGGCACAAGCTACATTTACCCAAATTAACTATTCAATCGCTGATAGCAAAAGTTAGGAAGAGCCTCATCGTTTTTTGCTTGCTTATAACTGTCCTTTGAAAATTTTTCAGGTATCCTAATGGTAATATGATGTGTCGCTATGCAGATGTGTTATGTAGACAGGGACCAAGCAATATTCAGCCGACTCGTCAAAACGTTGATTACTGGTTCCAGAATCGACGCCGAAGAGATCATCACCCAGAAGTTGTTCAACAGCGCGAGAGGAAAAAGTTAGCGAAAAGCTTATGGAACAACATTCTGCTGGAGCAAGTGCCAGAGTAACTGGTAACTCTGAATAGCTAAAGTTATTAACAAATATGGCCGCTCAAAAAAAGAGAATTAGTCCAGGAATCAGGTTTTTCTGAATCTAGTCTTATTTAAAATAATGATAAGAAGTCGTACCTTGAAAGTTTTTCTAAAAAACCCTGACGAAATATTATCATTCTTTCAGAAAATGAAACCAAACAGGAAAATCTTCTCAATAACTTTGACTCAAAGCACAAATCTGATCAGCTAATAATGATAAGAAACCGTTCCTCAAAAGTTTTTTTAAAAAACCCTGATGAAATGTAATCATTAATTCAGAATACAAAATCAAATGTAATAATCTTCTCGATAACACTGACTCAAAGCGGAAATCTGAGCTGGTTATTTTTTCTTTTTATTGATTGAGCGCTAGATGTAGTACACTACATCTACTACATGTATACACTATGTTTAGAACCTGGTAGCGGTTTCTGAGTTTGCTGGAGAATTGGCCATTTTTCTTGTTCATGTTAAAAGTACAATGGTGAAGGCTGATCAAATCTAGTTGCCATGTTTCGCGTCATAAAGGTACGCAGTACCGTGCTATGTACTGACCTCCTAAAGAAAGTCCTCTAATCGAAATCGTCCTTGAATTTTTTGTCAGTATTTTCCAAACAGTCTTAGATTTTTTAAGGTATACATTCAAGTTTCAACTACAATAAACACTGAAAACTGCAAAATTCTTCAAAATTGGTCGAAAAATGGAAGAATGAAAATTTCTACCTGGATACTTTCTTTTGAATCTCATTGTACCGAGTGATGTGGGTTGTACCTTGAGAGTTGATTGGTCGCTGGTGAAATCGTTGCGTCATAAAGGTACAAGAATCTTTGATCAGCCTCCACTTTTATTCTTTCATCATGTTTCTTGTTGTTAGATTGGTGAAACTAGCAGAATGAAAACGCAGATTGCAGATTGAATGAAACGCTCTGCTAGAAATCAGTCATATTTTCTGCTCAAATAATTGTTTAGGAAAGAAAAAAATAATAGTTGAGTTAATAAATCTGCAAAAACTTATCGTAGCTTTAAGTAGGTTTGCAGACAAGGTTGGATTGTAGTTGCCAGAGTTGAATGTACTAAACAATCAGCACCCTAGAAACTGTGGCTCAAATGTCGAAAGCCTGACCTTGTCTACTGGCCCATCGTGTACCTCTCCTGTTTCTATGAATCCCAAAAAATGTCTCTTCAGGGTTACAATTTCTAGCTATTGTATTTTTATACTCTTACCTCCTTATATCTTTTTTAATTTTCAACAGTCATCTTCTTTTGATAACTATGTAGGACATGGATGGAAGAAGGTTTACTCATGGCTGTACCATCTTTGCAAGGAATGTCTCAGTAGATTCTAGGGTGTTGCAAACCTTAGCGCAGGTTAAGGTTTGGTTTGTACCTGATAAACAAATTTTGAGCCTTTTTGAACTTTTTTCTTAAAATGTGAATTTTGGTTCTACACACGATTTTTAGTTTTAAAAAAAAAATTCCAATTTGACTATAATTTGGCATTTTTAGTCAAAGGAAAATTGTCTAATTGGACTATAACTTGGCAAAAATGTTTCAATGGGTATTTTGTCGTACCTACCAACATTTCAAACCAATAACTTGAAAATTTCCGAATTCACGGCCAATTTTAGATTAATCAATATTTCCTGTTTTTTTTTTTGTTTTTTTTTGTTTTTTGTTTTTTTATTTGATAAAAGTCAATGATTGAAATAGGGAATAATTGAACTCCTCAAAATTTAATATATGTATATTTCACTGTGTATTATTTCTGAGAGGACTCCTGGTAGCCTCCGAAAAATATGTCCTCATAATAATACTTGACACGTGTCCAGCAGTTTTTCAATATCTTCAGCTGTTGCTGAAAAAATTGCAGTAGTACCTTTTTTAACATATCCTTTATAATCGAGACCATGTACTCATGAGCAAAGCTGGTGCTCATCTTACATGAGCCCTCCATGTCCTTTTTATTTTTCATTTCTTCTTTTAATTTTTTTTCCAGTGGGCTGATTGTTTAAATTTAAGCAAACTGATAGCGAAGCATGTCTATGAGTGACGCTATTAGTCCAGAATTGAAAGACTTGACTGTTGCTATGGTAACCATAGATAATCTGTTTGTTTTTAAGGTGATTCTTCAGTGTTCAATGCTGATTTCTGCTACCAGAGCACTACCATTTGATTAATGTCAAATTACCGGCCGAAAGTAATTTATATGTAAGAAATGTCACTCACCAAATAAACATCTGAAGAATATCTCTGCAAAATATTTCTTCTGTTACTTCAAAAATAAGGCTGCAAGTATCAAAAAAGGGAATATTGAAAATTGATTCTTGTATGAAAACGCAATATCCCATATTTTGGTACTTTCCGCCTTGTTTCTCAAGTTATTGACAAGACATTTCACAAAGACATTCTTCAGATGATTATAAAGTAACTGACATTCCGTTTTCTTAAATGTAAATTATTTTCGCCATTTAATTTGACTTTAATCAAACCGCAGCGCTCTGGTGGTAGAAAGCTGCTCTAAACATTACCCACTACTGTAGTCCGTATAAAACTATAGCTAACGGGAAACTTAACCTTCATATTCCTAAGGTATTTGATTTACGTAGATTATGAAAGGGGGGTCCGTTCAGGCTCTAATTTAAAATTGAGTTATCTCCAGTCAAATTTGTTTAAAATTTATCCTGCCACAATGGAATTATTCCATACAACCTAGAGATGATCTTTGAACTGCTAGTCTTTTTAAAAAAAAAATTATGTATCCCTCTTTTTCAATATTTTTTTTTCCAGTGGATATGACCGCATTCATGATTTTTTTTCATGGTTTTCTTTCTCAATTAATTTTTCACTTGTAACCCTTAAAAGCATCGAGCTATGTGCTTTCTAGGCATGTGCGAGTACTCGAAACTTCAAGTTTTTTTTTCGAGTTTTTTACTACTCGACTCGACTGGAAAATGAAGATCACTACTCAAAGAATTTCGAGTAGTGATCGTTAATAGCAAAATTTTCAAGAAGCGAGCAAGCTTTACCCAGACAAAACCCATTGCTGATTTAACACATTCGCTACGCTTATGAGAGATCGAGATGCCGTGCGCAGGCGGGATCAAAAGACTCGGGGTGAGTGGAATTGCGCGGTTCCGATCGCATCTTCGGTTTTGCGACAGAAAGTCTAGCAGCGGAAATAACAAAAGAAACACTACGCCGGGTGTTGCCACTTCGACTATGCTCATGCAGCAATCACGGCGCGGCGTAGCGACCGCGATGAAATAACACCGATTGGCGACACTGCACGCAGATATCGAGGGAGCTCTAGTTAGTGTTGTCAGATTTATCCGAAAATTCCCAAATTTCACATTGACTCGAACTCAAAAAACCACTACTCGCACATGCCTCGTGCTTTCTAAATGTATTTTTATTTATTTTTTCTAAGATGTTTTTAAGCACTAAGGGGGGTGGGGCTGGGAGGAGCCAACGTCATTAAAAGATAATAAATCTAAAACGAATTGAAAAAAAAGTGTGAAAATTGGTGACTATATAAAACACACCCTCATTGACACAAACCTGAAAGCGCAAGAACGTCAGTGTGAAATACAATCTTTTATGGCAAAAAACAAGCCTGGGGTCTGCTGGGACTCCCCCTTAGCAATATGAAGGTTAACTATGGTTTTGGTTACTATAACAAATACCAAGTCTCAGAATGTTCGATCAATAACATCACTCATAGACAGTGTTAACTATCGCTTTGCGCAAAAGTAAACAGTCAGCCGAAAAAACATTAACTTCAGCTTGAAGCAATTGAGGCTATGTGCGAAAAAGGGTCCATGAGCTTATAGGCCCTTTTTTGGACCGGGCTAAAATGCATCTTAGATCCATGGAGAATAACCCTACGAAGTTTCAACTCAATCTGACGTCTCTGTGAGAAAATAGAAAAATTTCCAGAAAAAGGACCCATAAGCCAATTACGCAGAAAATACACTATAGTCTGAAATGTAAATGGGCGTCCAAAAAAGTGATATGTATTTGTAGCCATTGGTGTTGGTCCTTGATCTTTTAATCATTCATTTCATGCGTTAAATTGACCAAATACGGCGTTGCCAGATTTTATGCGACACCACTGACTTTATTTCTAACCCAATTTTGATAAAAAAGGATAAAAAAATTGAAAACACCCTGACGATTCCAAACTAAGCACATTTATTCGCTGTCCTGTTTGCACATGCCCGAAAAATACAAAAATCTGGATTGCGGTGTGTTGCTCTTTTCGGCCGAAACTATCCGAATTTTTTGTGTTCTCATTTTTGAACAAGCGGATTGTCTGCCTGAACTGACGGTATTGAAAACATCTCCCAAAAACTTAATTTAAAATGGTCACAATGTATCGTCTTTTTCATGTGTGATTTGTGCATTTTCCCCAAATCAGAATGAATGAAAATGTGTTTTTTGTACAAAACTTGCGTGAAACCTGAGCCTGCAAATGGTGCCGCATACAGGAATCGCAGAGGCCAAGGAAAAAAATCGTTCACGCTCTTCTTCCATTGATGCTTCATAGAAATAGCACGAGGCTATCAAATTACTTCGAGACGGTTCAAAAATAGCTCAGCAATGACTTAGTTTACTTTTTTTTCAGCATTAAACTGCCTCTCCTAGTGAAATATTTGTCAATTTTCCCCACGAATACCCAAGATATCATTGATGTGCGGAAGAAGGCCCTTTTTCCGGAAACGAAAGTGAATTATGGGCCTCATAATCCACTTTTGTAAAAGCAGCATAAAACCATGATTTTTTTAAAGAAATTTAAAACCAATGGTCGTATATTTTAAGTTAATATATGAGTCTTCAAACCGTGCAAACCGATTTGCTGTATCATGATTCATTTTCGCTGTAGGATGTATCAAAATCTTTAAAGGCGTTTTTCTAGAATTGACGATTTAGAGGATGGGCCCTTTTTCCGGAAACGGCCTCAATTGAACAAAGCAATAATATGTATTCTCCTTTTTTCCCTTTTATCGTATCGTTATTTTTATCTTCTATTGTTTCTCATTTTCTTTTTTTCCCCGGTCCCAAAAGCAATCGTTACTGTCAATTTGTTATGAATGTTACCATTTTAGTTGGTATCAAAATAAGTTGTGTTTTTCCAAAATTTTTGTTTTTACGTCTCCCATTTGTTGTGCAACCAAGCAAATTTTATTGAGTGACCCAATCACTTTCAAAACAACGAGGTTACAAAATTTCAATGGAGAATTCACGAGCCCATAAACGAGGCGATTGTTGGTCAAATATTCCCTCCAGAGTCCAGACTTACTTCTCTGGTCACATTTCTGATCATCTACCTCCATGGTTCAGTCTCAAAAATGATAAACCGGCTGTCCACCGGTCATATTTTTGTATGACACTGTGTGGTGTTTGGCTCCACCTTTTTCTTTACATGACCGCAGAGAGTGCCAGAGAAATAAAATTTTGATAATCAACATTGGGGCTCTTGCTAACTTTTGCTGTAAGCAGTTGAAAGCAAGCTGGAGGCGTGTGTGCTTAAAAACCAGCAAAAATTATGAAATCCACTCACTGACTCGAAAAATGATTTTTAAATTTAAGGCGTGACGCTGTATGCAGGCACCATGGGAGATTCCTACCTAATCTGGGGCTTTCCTCTGTGTGTTTTCAGAGAGAGTGACAAATTAGACAGGAATCCCTCATGACACCTGCCTAGCTCTGTCATTTAAGAGCAATGATGGTGGAGCTATGCACTATGCAGGTAGCATAAGCGATTCCTATCTAATTTGTCCATATATATATTGAATGCACAGATGAAATCCACTCATATATTGAATTATAAAAGTCTTATATATATATATATGCATAGCTCTACTTTTGCGCTTTAAACTTTAAAGTCACATTGTGACTCCATGAGTAAATTTTGTAATTTCTGAATGTGCTCGTCGTAATTTTTGTTGGTTCTCATGCAAGAAATAACTGTTCCATCCCTTACAGCAAAAGTTAGCCAGAGCCCCATTGTTGCAACCTAGTCACGAAATAAAATTTGCTTCATAATCGATAGTCTTTCTGACAGTGCCAAATATCTTGCTTTTTTGAGCTTGGCGAAAGAAGTAGACTCAAGATCAAATGAGCTTTCTAGTCACAAAAAATCTTATCACCATCAGGCTAAAATCTATTTAAAGGATGTTCTTTCAATATGAATTCTTGTGAAACATCAAAAAAATTGATGTGCACATGAAGTGAATCGATTCACCAGTAAAGGTCTTAGATTTATGAAACTATTTTTTTATAATTCAGCATTGAAAAGGTCTATCGAAGATGAAGAAGAAAAACCATTCTTGAAATGGCTCCATCAAAACTTGTACAAAGTAGCTTAAAAAAAAAAAAATTGTAAGCTGTATTGTTTCAGTACTCGCCTTCATCCCACTCTGATGCGTTCAATTATCAAGAATCCACTCTGTCAGTGCCCTCAAAATATGCAGTTGACTGCCGACTAGTACCTTTTTGAAAGGAGTCAAACCGTTGTTCAGTTCTAAAATGAATAAAAATGTAATTTTCGAAGTAACAATCCCTTTTTCACTATCCAAGTCGTAGGAATCCATCCTGTGATCCTTGAGAGTTTTGGAAAAATTAAAGGAAGCATCTGCCCTGGTCGATCCAACTGATCATCCGGAGTGGATCCGTCAGTGGTGGATTGTCGATCCACCACTGGACAATCTGCCACTGGTCGATCTGCCGATGGCTAGTTAGTCTAGTCAGTGGCTGATTAGCCATAGTGGCGGACTAGCCAGTGGCTCATCCAGTGGCAGATTTTGGTGGATCGTCCAGTAGCGGACTATCCATTGGCGGATCGTCCAGTGGCGGACTTGCCATAGTGGCGGATTCACAGTGGCGGACTAGCTCGTGGCGGATCGTCCAGTGGCGGACTAGCCAGTGGCGCATCGTCCAATGACAGACTAGCCAGTGGCGGATCGTTAGGGGCGGATCTACAGTGGCAGATCGTTCAGTGGCAGACTAGCCAGTGGCGGATCGTTCAATGGCAGACTAGCCAGTGGCGGATCGACAGTGGCGGATCTTCCAGTGGCGGATCATCCAGTGATGGATCGTCCAGTGGCGGATCGACAGTGGTTGATCGTTCAGTGGCAGACTAGCCAGTGGCGGATCGACGGTGGCGGACTAGCCAGTGGCGGATCGACGGTGGCGGACTAGCCAGTGGCGGATCGGCAGTGGCGGACTAGCCAGCGGTGGATCGGCAGTGGCGGTCTAGCCAGTGGCGGATCATCCAGTGACGGATCGTCAGTGGCGGATCATCAGTGGCGGACTTGCCAGTGGAGGATCATCCAGTGGCGGACTAGCCAATGACGGATCGACAGTGGCGGATCTTCCAGTGGCGGATGGCCCAGTGGCGGATCATCCAGTGGCGGATCGTCCAGTGGCGGATCGACAGTGGTTGATCGTTCAGTGGCAGACTAGCCAGTGGCGGATCGACGGTGGCGGACTAGCCAGTGGCGGATCGACGGTGGCGGAGTAGCCAGTGGCGGACTAGCCAGTGGCGGACTAGCCAGTGGCGGATCGGCAGTGGCGGACTAGCCAGCGGTGGATCGGCAGTGGCGGTCTAGCCAGTGGCGGATCATCCAGTGACGGATCGTCAGTGGCAGATCATCAGTGGCGGACTTGCCAGTGGAGGATCATCCAGTGGCGGACTAGCCAATGACGGATCGACAGTGGCGGATCGTCCAGAGGCGGACAAGCCAGTGGATGGCTCAGTTGCGGATCGAGCCAATTGCGGACTTTAGAGGTGAATGGGTCTGTTGCATACTTTTGCTACAACAATATAGAACCTTGATTCTTACGTAAAATTCGGCAAAAATAACGATGCGCACGTTCAAAACGTTCAAAATCCACTCATTTACTCAGGAAATCACTTCAATTTCAAACAGCCCGCGCTACACTAGACTCTATTTGCACCGGTATACTACTACATAGACGGAACCACCGACCGTGCCTAAGTAAACAACATCGTAATTACAAAATGATGGAGTTTCTTTTTTAATACGTGAAATATAAGCTGCATTTGCTGTCTGGTCTTTTCAGTTTATCAAAGATTACAAAATAATATAAGAAATGTACCTACGCATCTAAACAAAACATTCCAATGTTTGTAAGTTCTGTGCATGTTTACATAAACGATATGGTTTCATCTATGTAGAATAAGTCGGTGACATAGTGTCTAGTGTAGCGCGGGTTGTTTGAAATGGAAGGTATTTTCTGAGTTAATGAGTGGATTTTGAAAGATTTTAATGTGCGCATCGTTATTTTCTCCGAATTTTACGTAAGAAATAATGAGTTATATTGATGTAGCAAAAGTACGCAACAGACCCATTGCCCAGTGGCAGATTGTTCAAATGAGGATTGGTCATTGGTGGTTGAACCAGCAGTCGATCGTCAGTCGCGGTTTTTGTGTAACTCCTCGATTCATGAATTCGATCAAATCTCTATCTTTGGAACGAACTTGAATGGTAGGTATGTAATGTTCAATTTTCATAAAATTCTCTTAAAGTTCGTTCAAAAGTTACCCTGGTAAAAATTTTAGCAACATAGCACCATCATGGTGCTAATTGGAATGGTGCTGGCACCATGAGCACCATGGACTTCATGGTGCTAGCACCATGAGCACCATGCAATCCATGGTGCTAGCACCATGAGCACCATACAATCCATGGTGCTAGCACCATGAGCACCATGCACAATCTATGGTGCTAGCACCATGAGCACCATGAGCACCATGGAATTCATGGTGCTAGCACCATTCCAATTAGCACCATGAGCATCATCATGGTGCTCATGGTGCTAGCAACATGGTATCATACTGTTCTCAACAGCGCACTCTAGGTGAGAAAAAATAAAATGATTCTCACGTGTGCCGTCAGATACGCAGCTGCTGTTGCAGGGAACGTTATGCTTGCAGACGAGTCTGAGGCACCCTTCTGAAAGTTATTCGATCATATTTGGAACGATTAAGGGTGCCCGACCCGGGACTCGAACTCAGGTTTCTGGCGTGCTAGACAAGTGCTTTACGCTTTGAGCTACCAGAACATATATGGAGGAGGGCTGTCAAAACACTATTATAGATGAGCACCATAGACTCCATGGTGCTAGCACCATGAGCACCATGAGCATCATGAAACCCATGGTGCTAGCACCATGAGCACCATGGAAATCACGGTGCCAGCATCATAGCACCATGAGCACCATGGAAAACATAGTGCCAGCTTCATCGGCCATGGTGCTGTGTTGCTAAAATGTTTACCAGTGAAACTGGATAAACGAAACAGTGTTTGATGGTGGAGTCACACTGATTTTAATTTTGAACTGGAACCCTGGAAAATGTGCAATGCATTTTTGAGCTTATTTAGCGCCTGAAGGTTATGTAATGGTCTCCTTTACACTTCTCCAGCCCCTGGATTTTATGTAATGGATTCTTGGGCTTTTGTGGTGCCTGGATGTTAGGTAATTGATTCTATTATATTTCTCCAGCCCCTGGGAGTTATGTAATGGGTCATTGAGCATTTGTGGCGCCTGGAAGTTAGGTAATTGATTCTATTACACTTCTCTAGCCCCTGGAAGTTATGTAATGGATTATTGAGCTTTTGTGGCGCCTGGAGGTTAGGTAATTGATTCTATTACATTTCTCCAGCCCCTGGAAGTTATATAATAGATTATTGAGCATTTGTGGCGCCGGGAAGTTAGGTAATTGATTCTATTACACTTCTCTAGCCCCTGGAAGTTATGTAATGGATTCTTGGTCATATTTAGCCCCTGGAAGTTACGTAATGGATTCTTGAGCTTTTGTGGCACTTGAAGGTTAAGCACCTAATGGTCTCCTTCACACTTATCCAGCCCCTGGAAGTTATGTAATGGATTCTTGAGCTTTTGTGGCGCCGGGAGGTTGGGTAATTGATTTTACTACACTTCTCTAGCATCTGGAATGGAGCTAGCACCATCAGTCATAGTGCCAGCAACGTGTAGCACCGCCAGCACCATGAGCCCCACGGAGCCGAGCACCATCAGTCATGGTGCCAGCAACATAGCACCATGAGCACCATGAGCACCATCAGTCATGGTGCCAGCAACATAGCATCATGAGCACCATGAAGCAGAGCACCATCAGTCATGGTGCCAGCAACATAGCACCATGAGCACCATGGGCACCATGGAAAGCATGGTGCTAGCACCAAGAGCACCATCGCTCATGGTGCTAGCACCATGATTTCCATGGTGCTCATGGTGCTATGGTGCTAAAATTTTTACCAGGGTAGTTTTTTTAAAGAATTTATGACTGGATAAATTTCTCGCAAAAGAAGACTGAGTTTTCCAAGTTTTTCTATAAACTGATTAATTTGCGCCGCTCTTATTAGGAGATACAGTCTTTCAAAAATCATCTAGCCTTGAATCGGGAAAAATTTAAAGTCAGAAGTAAAATACTCAATAACAATTTATTACAAATTTTTGTACATCAGAGTGGAGTTAACAAAGACAAAAAAAATTAACTTCAACAGTTTTTAAGAAGACTTTGTACAACAGGAAATTGGTTTCGAGATCATTTTTTGAGATGTGTAGGTATAGATCAGTATATCTGGTATCCTTTCTGCCTTGAGATAAGGAATCTTGTCAATTTTTCCCCATATATTTGATCTTCCAGATCTCTTGGGCACGTTGCACGTATTTTCAGGGGATCGTTCTTCAATTGTGCACAATCTCTGAGTGAGGTGATTCCTCATTGCTGAAGTATCAGAGAATTAGGACAATGTTCAGATTGTCTGATATAACTGTTCAATTTTTTTCAGATATTCGTAGCTAATGTTTATGAAAAAAAAAAGAAAAAATGCACACACGATGAATATAGCAACTTTAACCCAGTAGGTCACTCGTGAAAGGAAGGGGTGGTTGTGAATATTTTTATTCCCAATAGGGCTGTGTCAATTTCCACCATCAATTTAACATGACTTTCAACTTTTTTGAATCGCTTGACTGAAATTTTTGCGGAGAAGCGAACTTCTTTAATTTTCTTACGAGTGACTTTTGTGATTTTTTAATATATTCATCGTTTCATTTCTGGATTCTTTGCAATAATCAACTGTTCAATCGCTTGCAGCAAAAGTTAAAGCAAGAGCCCCATTCAGTAAAGAGTGTACGCGTTGTTTTCACGTGTAATGCGGGTTGCGTGGAGTCTTCGACCCAGGCGATTTACGTAACTGCTTGCGCACGTAACATAATAAACGAATACCTTTCTCAAAATGAATGCTCAAACAGAAATCCTTTCATTTTTCCTGACAAACAGGACTCGAGGATTTAATATCTTTACGTTTGATTGATCACACACACACACACACTCACACACACTCGCACACACTGTACACACCATCACACGGAAATTTCCTGGATTTGGACTCTTTTCTTAATCCCTCCTCCCGGCGCTCCTGAGGATAGGTTGCTGCAAGAGCGGACAGGGAGAGAAGGAGCGGCTTTCGTCGGCGGAAGACTCTTAGGCGGAGGGGGAGGCTCGGGGATCGAGGGACTCTTCGGCTCGCTCATGTACGAATTGGCTGTCGTAATCTTTGACGAGACTGTGAGAGCGATGCTACTGTTGAAGCTCTCCGACGTGCAGCTCCGTCGACTTCTCCGCCGCTTCCGTTGATAGTAAATCCCAACAAATATGATCATGTTGAGAAAAAGGAGCAAGCACCCAATCCCCACTGTGATACCTGAAACAGAAACAGTGACATTTTTCATTAGCAGTGCTTATTTTTGTCACGGACGTCACATTTTGACAATTAAAATCAATGTAAATTGCAAAGTTATGTTTGAAAAATAACAAAAAATTACCAAGTAACGTTGGTGGTGATAAAAATAATCCCTGACATTTTCACAAAATTTTATTGAACAGTTCTCGACTAAATTGAGAAAATGACCTGTCACGGACGTCACCAAAAATAGCCACCCACCTTTGAGACCGCCTCTTTAAGGTGATTCTATGGCAAACTCCCGGAAATTTTAATCCGATAGATGGCGTTACTTGACACTACTGGCTCCGAAAATAGCCGTTTGTTGACGGATTTCGGCTGTTTTCTCTGAATAGACAAATATTAGACAAAAAATCGGAATGTCAGCACCTGCTTAATTTTTTGCTTGATTTTTTGAGCCATAAACGGGCCAAATCGGTTCTAAAATAAAGGCGAAGGTATGCAAAGAAAAAATCATGTGTAATTTGGAGTTGTGTCAGTAAAGGTTACAGGTTTCTGTTTCACCTGTAATCTTAACTGATACAACTCCAAATTACACATGATTTTTTCTTTGCATAGTTTCGCCTTCATTTTAGAACCAATTTGGCCCATTTATAGCTCAAAAAATCAAGCAAAAAATTAAGCAGGTGCTGACATTCCGATTTTTGTCTATTATTCGTCTGTTCAGAGAAAACAGGCGAAAACCGCCAAAAAACGGCTATTTTCGGAGCCAGCGACACGTAACGCCATCTATTGGATTAAAATTTTCGGGAGTTTGCCATAGAATCACCTTAAGTTAAATTTTGTAGCGAACCGCAAAAAAAAAAAAGAATATTTCGTTAGGTAGACTGAACCCTAAGGGTATAAACCTAATGAAAATGCTAACCTGAAAAAAAAAATAATGTGAATTTTTAAAGTTGTTGCCTGTTTTTCAGCTAAGCTACCGCTGATCTATCAACTTTTGTTGCAACCGATATGTTCCCTAGATCTGATTTTAAGATTTCGCTTTGTTTGGTCAAAATAAACTTCGTCACTGGAGATGCAGCTGATCATGTAAATTCCTGACTTCTCTTCATCATCGGTTTCTCGTCTTTCTATGCGTATAGTTTTACTGAACGATTTTCCTAAATTGTACCTATTGTGAAAAGCTAAATTCAAGTTGTATCTTTGAAAAATCTTTCGGAACCTATGACTGAGTTTTGGATGGAAGCTGAAGCTGGGTTCAAACTGAAAGTTGGGCATGCACTGAGAGAATTATTTTTTTAATCCAAGGTGTATTTTGTTTGTGTTAAAGAAACTGCACAGTGAAATATTGACTAAGGGGGAAGTCATTTAACCCAAGGAAAATGTCTACTGCTATACAAGTAAAAGATTCCTTGTTGTGACAGTGATTCTCCTTCCTGCAACACATTTTTACTTCGCGCAAGGAAATCTGTCACAAATAAACGTGTTTCCTTGCTATTAAAGAAGTGATTTCTCTCAGGGTGGGCGAAAATAGGGGGGGGGGGGGGCTGGAGGGGGCTAAGTCACCCCCCATAAAATTTTGGAAACAAAAAACCTTTAGCCATTTGACCGTGTGATTTGGAATTCAAGGGGCAAAAACTGTGTTTTTCCGCCAACATTTGCCTGGATTGTAAAAGAAAAAGGTGCATAAAGGATATTGATGGTCAGAGTAATCTGAGATCAAATACATGAGAAGGAAAGAAAATAAGTCATCAGTTTTTTGCCTGCTCAGCCCCCCCCCCTCCCCTATAAAAAATTCCTAGTTCCTCCTATGAAGTTGGGCCAAAACACCGAACGAGGTATCACCATAGAATAATACATAATCAGAACGAAAACTCCCATAAGAGCCAATGGAAGCAAGTTTGGAATTTAACGGCACCAATAGGCAACGCTGTGGTCCTATATCCCAACATGGCGGACGTGGTTGATTTGTGTTGAAACTCAGTTATTTCTGTAAATTCTGGAAAGAAATCTTAGTTTCCGGCCTCACTTTTATTCTACTGGCGTTTCAGAATGAAAATTTCGCGGATCATGTCCTATATATATTTTTTTTTCCGCGCGCGAATCCACATGTAAACATCTTATGTCCCAACATGGCGGACGCGGAATGAATTTGCTTCAAAATCCGACATAAGTAAGTTTCCGTTCTGATTGTAGGTATTATTCTGTGGCATATATCACGTAATGAAACACGCGCGCATCAGTCGCTGATGATTGCCCGACCGTTTCCATACTTTGCTCCATATTACTACTCCCTGGCCAGAAAGGGAGCGTAGGACAAAGGGGAAGGATTAAAAGGAATGTGCGTGTGGAAGGTCATTGGGAAGATTTGAGAAAGAGTCTATTGGTTTTGGGACGGGGGATGGGGAGAAGGAGGAAAGTTCGAAGGCAATCAAATACAGAAATTGATGGTATCGTATATAGTCAATTTTGTGCGCCATTTCTGTAGACGAACGACATAAAGACTGTGTATAAAAGCAATATAGTTAAGACTTATTCATAGTTTGAACAATCATCACGACAATCTAGCTCATTAGAGATTGGAGCTGCTTTTGTTTGCTGGATGAATGAGGTTCATTATAAAATGACAAAGTATACATATGTGTAGTTGGATGGTGTCCCTCATACAAAAAGATGTCATCAAAACATCGCACTGAAAAAAAAAATGCTAACTGCAAGTACTTATGTACTTACTTGAAAGTAGGTATGGTCAGGACAAAACATTATTAGTTTTACCGTTTATTTAAAATGCTTAAATTGAAGCAGCAAGGGGGCACGGGGTTAATTTAACTATTTTGAATGGTAAGGTAGATGTCCTAATTACCGCCCCTGTCCCAATTACCGCCCCCTTTTCATTTATTCTTTAAAATAAGCCTACTTTAGCAGACAAATTTAAGCGTATATGGGATGAGTGTTTTTCATAGGTTGGCTGAACTGGTGAAAAAAGTTTGAAGTTGATATTTAGCAGCGTTGTGCCCTTAAAAAATCATAGAAGTTGACACAGGACACCTGCCCCCGTATTACCTGTTTTTGCCGATTTCTCTCAGCAGTTACTTATTAAAAATCTGTTCTCTTTACTTTCTGCTTTTTAAATTATTATAATGTCATTATTTCCTGACAATAAACATGATGATTTGAATGAAAAGCCAGCGCAAATATGTATGGCTATAACTAGGGCACCTGATATGACAATAATTGGGACAAAGCCACTTTTGGTGTGGCGGTAATTGGGACATGGGTCATTTTTTCGAGTTTTATTAATAATTTTTTTTCCTGATTGATTACGCCAACTTTATATTTTTTTCATAAAACTAGATAGTATTTGAGAGGCCCTAGTGAAAACCGATCATAGATTTGATAAAAATTAACATTTTTACAGGCATTTTACGGCAATTTTTTCTTAAGGGGGCGGTAATTGGGACGTCTACCTTAAATCTGAGAATGTTTTGTCTTGACCATACTTTTATGTAAGTAAATACTTAAAGTTAGCATTTTTTTCCAGTGCGTTATTTTTCAAAGAATGTTTTTGTTATTTTTTCTTCTTTACTTTCCTTTACTATACGCACCTGCTGAACAAGCTCATATTTTACACCAATGATTGTGTATGAGCCATTATATGTATTTCAAAGTTTCCCAAAGTTTCAGTTGAGCGTTTTAAAATCATTATATGAGGTTAGGAGGTGGATTGTTATTTTTGGAGGTTTTTACAACTGAATCGACCCTTAAATCGCCTGCAGCAAAAGCTTACCACAGCTCCGTTATAATTTGCAATCGGTGGCACGATTTATCTAGCAAAAAGTTTGTCTCTGAGGTATGCATTGCATAGACCTATGGCGTTATATCTCAACTTAAAGCACGAAGTATAATATATTAAGTTGAATTTTTTTGGTGTTGAACAAATTTAAATGGACGAAACGTTACGTATTGCCAGATATCAAGCGACGCCGCCGTCGGATTAACGAGCTCAACACGCGTGATTGACAGACCCCAGCCGCAGCCGGCCAGACGCCAGCGACTTTGAGCGTGAGTAAATAACTTGATTAAGATTGTACAAAAATTGTCAAAGCCTTTCACATACCACATTAAAGGAAAGTTATGAATGAGTTTCAAAGCGGTACTTGTGGGGGGGAGAGGGGGGGGAGACAAATTTCTTTAAAAAAAAAAAACCAGTCACGAGACTTGAGACTTGGCTGGTAAAAGACGAAGATTAAGAGAGTCAGAACGTAAGGCGTGGATTCATAGTATAATAAGTTGCAGAATTCGGATCAATTACCCATTTTAAAAGGCCGCTTTTAGCGCATCGTACGTTTCCCTTTTCAAAACCTTAAACAGTTTAATTCAACCCCTAAGAAGCACGTCGAAAGATTTTTGTTCGGCAGTGTGAGGGAATATAGGTATATTTATATAGAGAGGGGGTGAGGTGACGAGAGTAGGTAGGGGTGTTATCAAGAGTCTCGCACAAGTTGCGTCTTGTCGCGGCGCGGCGCTAAATGAGCTCGATTGAAGTTATTTCCGGACTCGGTGGGTTTAAAGGACTCTCAAATACTACAGTTAGCAACCCCATTTTTGACTATGGAAGGTCGTTCTGATGACTTTAAGGGACACATTCTCAAGCAGACGCCTAAATGAGTCAAGAAACTTCAAAAACTACCTGGTGTTTTTACTTTCTCACTACTAACATAGTTAGAAATAGAGAAAGTATTGCGCAGAGATTTTAAGGTATTTTGTTTCGATACTTGGCCCACTACGACTAAAAAAATCATGATAATTACAAAATAATTGGCTCTTATCATGCCTAATACTATCCTAAAGAATATTCATCCACGAAGTTTTATTATTATTTATTCACATGTGGCTTGCAGGTGTAAATGCACAAACTTTCTGTGGCGTCTGTCTGTCTGCCTGTAGCCATAAAAAGTGAAACCCAGCATAAATGTTTCGTTATTGATCCATATGCATCCAAATTTTGAAGACATTTTACAATTAACATTCCCCAGAGGGACTTTTTTTTTTGTTTTTTTGAAATTTTAATTTTTCGGTTGGTTATGGATAAAAAATGGTTTCCCTTGAAATCAATGGGAAAATGGGTAAAAAAAAAGGTGAAAATTTAAATATTTCAAAAGTGGATCTTTGGATTTGGATAAAAATATCAAAGAGGGATCTTGGGGCTGTCCCCAGAATATCAAAGGGGGGTCTGGGGGTCCCCCCTAGAATATCAAAGGGGAATCTGGGGGTTTCCCCCAGAATATTAAGGAGGGGTATGGGGGTCTCCCCCAAATTAAATTTGATGTGAGGAAGTGTTCGTAGGGTATTCCCTATAGTTTATTTTTTGGTTGCCTCTGACTCTTTTAGGCGTCTGCTTGCAAGGATTAAATTGCGGAATATTTGACCCAAATCTAATTGGTTTTGTAGGAAATTGGATGTACTCTTAGAATATATCCATGATCTTAAAATGATAACAGTGCCGTTGAAACCTGGCCAGGCACGTAGATGTTTGAACCAACCTTTTACAAAGACTAAAAATGTATTTTACTATCATTATTCCACTAAATGGCCAGCCATTGGGGCCTGAATGAATCTAGGTGTACCATAGTGCGTGTATGTACCAAAGATTACTTATACATACAGATATGGCATAAGCCCGAATTTTGTTAAGTTGACTCCGGCCGTGATACAACCGGGCATACAGAGGGGATCATAAAGATTACAGCGAAAAGATTACACTTTCCATGTTTCTCTGTCACAAAACTGTTCCGTATTCCACGTTCCACTGTTCACGTTCCGTGTTTGTTCTGGTTCCGCAAACAAACACAGGAAAAGAGGGAAACGTAATCTTTTCGAACCAGAATTCTGTAATCTTTATGATCCCTCTGTATGCCCGGTTGTATCACGGCCGGCGTTTTATCCATTTTTCACTTAACCAAGGCAAGATGGCTAATGCCATATCTGTATATATAAGTATTCTTTGGTATGTACACACAACATACAATACACACATATATACTGTGCGGCGCGGAAGGAAAGGCAAGACGTTGAAAGAGGCATAAAGATTCAATTACCCGCAGCCTTATTTTGTAGCTTGAACAAAGCTGCCAGATTTTGAGAGAAAAAAAAAAATAAAAAATAAAGATTTCTCAATCGTAACTAAACATCAAATGTTTTTTTTCTTTTTTTTCTTCTTCTTAGAAACATGGCAGCACTGCTTGACTCGACACTCATGTAGAAAGACAAAAGATATGAAACCGCGCGCCGCACAATGGATCAAACAATACAGAGGTAGGTCCAGACTACAAGTATTTCTCTCCATTCGCCTCCTTCCATTTGAACGCATGTGTTATAGAAGGACAGAAAGAGAGGCGCAGTGTTATGACTTGCACACTTTTAGTTTAGCGCTAGGTTTGTTAGAAGCAAAGTGCCTTCAAATCGCCGTATATGCAAAACCACACCCTTAGTGTACGAACAGTTATCGCAAAAAGTCAACGTCTCAAAAGTCTACCTTTTGAATGCATGTGTTAGAGAAGGACAGAAAGAGAGGCAGTCGTATGACTTTCGCACTTTTAGCGCTAGGTTTGTTTAAAGCAAAGTGCCTTCAAATCGCCGTATATGCAAAACCACATCCCTAGTGTACGAACAGCTATCGCAAAAAGACAACGTCTCAAAAGTGAAAGTCCACCGTTTGAATGCATGTGTTAGAGAAGGACAGAAAGAGAGGCAGTCGTATGACTTTCGCACTTTTAGCGCTAGGTTTGTTTGAAGCAAAGTGCCTTCAAATCGCCGTATATGCAAAACCACATCCCTAGTGTACGAACAGTTATCTCGAAAAGTCACCACGGTGCCAGTGGTTGGTTCAGCATAAACGCAATTTCAGGTCAGTGGGTCAGCATGTGTATGCAGTAGGTTTTCATTTATGTGCCTTTGTAGACATGCTGGTGACAAATACGCACCATCGCATATATATTGGCATATTTTTCATAATTTAAAACGTTTTCTACGTCTCCTGAACAATTCAGTTGGTTCCAGATGTGTTTGAATAAGCCCTTCAATTGTTTGATTTAATAGCCTAAATTTCCGTTCAAATATGCGCTTATGGGGAAAATATATTGAATCAGAGTTTTCGCTCTACAAAAACAGTCTATATCTCGTTGATCAATGTTTAATTTTGTTAGCTGCACAGACATTTTCGGACTTTTTTTTTTACTTTCTCACTATTAACAAAGTTAGAAATAGAGAAAGTATTGCAACATCGCAGAGATTTTCAAGGTATTTTGTTTCGGTACTTGGTCCACTACGACTAAGTAAATCATGATAATTACAAAATAATTAGCTCTCATCATGCTTAAAGCTATCTTAAAGAATATTCATTTTCGAAGTTTCATTATTATTTAACCAGTTGTGGCTTGGAGGTATAAATGCACGAACTTTCTGTGGCGTCTGTCTGTAGCCGTAAAACGTGAAACCCAGCATAAATTTTGAACTATTGATCCATATGCATCAAAATTTTGCAGAGATATTGCTTTTAACATTCCCTAGAGGGACTGTTTTTTTTTTTTTTTCTTTCTCCTTTTTTTCTTTTTTAATTTTAATTTTTAGGTTAGTTAAGGATGAAAAATGGTCTCCATTAAGATCAATGGGAAAATGGGCAAAAAAAAAAAAAAGGAAAATTTGAAGTATTTAAAAAATGGATCTTTGCATCTGGTTAAAAATATCAAAGAGGGGTCTGGGGGTCTCCTTAGAATATTAAAGGGGGGTCTGGGGGTCTCCTCCAGAATATAAAAGGGGGGTTTGGGGTCTCCCATAGATTAAATTTTATGTGAGAAAGTGTTCGTTTATTATTCCCTACAGTTTATTTTTTTTCCAAGTCCACGGAACTCTATGTGAATGAATCCACCGTGCGACGGAGTCTCGTCTCGGAGCAATGAACAAGTGAGGCAAAAAGGCGTCTGAACATGAAAAAAGCCACCTTTTCGCGCTTGTAAAGGCTGTAAGTACACAATTTACAATTTCACCCGGTAAATGAGCAAAGCCTCTTCTGTAGCGCCGCCGCGCCTATGTCTTTACGCATCGCATCCCCTCACCGCCTCACACCCCCGCCCCTCCCCCCTGGTCCTTCTTCTTAAGCTCGTGTGGTACATGTACTATATTGTACGAATCCCCCTCCCATTCCGCCTAATTCATCATCGTGTTCGGGCAAACAACTTTTCAAAGAAATTGCGGAGATTTGCTAAGAGCACCCCGACCGACTCACGAGTCTTTCATGAAATGGGGAGATCTTTCACGCGCCGCGCCAAATAGCGAGCAAGCGATCACGCCTAGTGAATAAATATAATATGCCTACATCTATATACAGTTACTATACTTATATCTCTATACATACACAAAAACAATTCTTAATCAGCCCAACAAATACAAACAAACAACTAAAAACGGGATAAAGGCTGTAAAAAAAACACATTCTAAAAAAAAATGAGACGGTTTGGAGAATTACAACCCCAATATCAACCAAAAATATGAATTAAAAAAGGAAAAGACAAGGAGCACAATCAAAAAACGATGTTGAGGCCATGACTGCGAGCACCGACTGTGTGTGTTTTGAATAACTGTAGCTGTTGCAAACTTTTGCTTCGGAGGAGGATTGACCGCCAGCATTATTTTTTATTTTATTTCATTTTTTTTTAAGCCAGCAAAAGCGATGAAGACACAAAAAACTTTCAAAATCTGCTGGTTTGTTTAAAAAAGCTTAAGGAAAGTATCGACGGTTTCGATATAGTCGATAGTTTTATTTTCGCTTTGGAGGTCCTTATTAACCCCTTATGGACCAAGCCAGAATATACTCGGTTTTCTCCTCTCGTCTATTTCACATTGCTCCAGTATCAGGATCCCGAATAAACACGATTCTCGATGTAGTAAAAAAGCCAAGATTTTGTCTGGCGCCTTCAATCCGTCGTATATGCAATTCCAACTCCCCCGAGTACGAACAGTTCCCTATACAAACGGAAAAGTGACGTGCATGTGAACTAACCTGGTCTTTAAAGGGTTAAAGAAATTCAGATTAACTCTAGAACCTGAATTGATGGAAAATTTGCAATTGGTTGGTTTAAATCGTTGCTCTTGCAATAAGGCAACGAAGGATTATCTCCATTGAAAGCTACGTAAAATAATCGATCTTTATAGGGATTCACTGAATCCCTGAGAAATCAATTCTTTTTTATAATTTCAAATGAACAAAAATATATGGCTGCCAAATTGCAAGGGCCGCCGCGCCACTGGTCCGTTCTCAAAAACCAGCACAAAACTTACTGAAAGAGGTCTCGATTAAATTTTGGCAGCGTCAGTTTTGACACGGTAAAAACCATCGATATAGTTTTGTACCATTTCAGCTCCAATTCAGGTACTATACTCAAAAAGAGATATTTTAACCAAAACCTCCAATTTCCCAAAATCGAAGAGAATTTCTTTCCATCACGTAAAAGATTCTTTGATTAAAACGTTTGTTGAAAATTCACGGAGTGTTCGATTGAAAAGATGCTTAGAAATTGAAAATTTTTCGACCTTGCAGTGAAAAACGTCGCAGAAGTTGGCGCTGTCATCTCATTTATAAAACTAATCGCGTCGTCATTAAAACGAATGATTTTTTATTATTATTTTTGTTTTGCTTCTTCATGTATTTTTTCTCTCAAAATTCTGAGATAAAACAACCGAGAAAAAATTCGGGAAACCGCATTTGAATGAGAGAATCAAACAAAATGTTCGTTCAAAATCAAATAAAAACTGAAAACTAAAAAAATGAATATAATAATAATAATAATAATAAAAAACTTTTCCTTTTATATTCTCAGTAACGCAACGGTTCAATTTCAAATTATTACGATCCGGCGTCTGAAAATCTTTGCTTCCTAGAAACATTACCGTGAAAGTTAAACCACTTATCTTTTGAGCTTTGCCAATATTGTTCCAGGAGTTTTTTTCTCTCTCTCTCTCTCTCTTTCAATAATCATGAATAATTATATTTTATCGACTGACTTACGGGCTCATAATAATACAGTTTATAGGCATCGACCGCTTCGTTGTAAATATCCCTCTCCTTTGCCCGCATATCCCCTTCATCAACATAAAAATATGGCGGGCAAAACGAGACAAGAGGGAAGTTGTGGAAAACAGATACCGATTCAAAACGACGTTTGCAGTTACCCCTTCAACACTCCTCTCCCCCTCTCGTCTCTCTCCTCTCTCTCTCCTCCTCTCCCTCTCTCCCTCTCTCCTCTCTCTCTCTCTCTCTCTCTCTCTCCTCTCTCTCTCTCTCTCTCTCTCTCTCTCTCTCTCCTCTCTCTCTCTCTCCTCTCTCTCTCCTCTCTCTCTCTCTCTCTCTCTCTCTCTCTCTCTCTCTCTCTCTCTCTCTCTCTCTCTCTCTCTCTCTCTCTCCTCTCTCTCTCTCTCTCTCTCTCTCCTCTCTCTCTCTCTTCTCTCTCTCTCTCTCTCTCTCTCTCTCTATTTCTTTGTGAAAAGCTGCGGCTGTTAAAGAGCAAAAACTCGATACGGTTCCGCTTAACCGAGGAATCAAATGTATGTATCTTTCCCCCTTCCTCCTTTCCCCTTCGTCCCTTCCCCCCTCTTCTTACCACTCTGCCCCTTTCTGACCTCTCTTCGCCATCCTATACCCTAAAGCGCGCTCCTTAGGATATAAAGAAAATTATTCTATGCGCTTAATGCTCCTTCGCCTATCATATTGAGTACAGTGTTGCTAAATTTCGACGGCTAGATAAAATGTCCAAGGAAATAGACCAATACGCAAAAATATCCTTTGTGAAAAATTTCCCAAGGTGAAAAAACATCCAAATCATTTTAGGTCCGATGCAATGGGTCTGTTGGAAACTTTTGCTACTGCGCTATAGAGTAGCCAATCTCTTGTAAAATCGCGTGAAAAGTCCAACGGTGGTTTCCGAAAGTCATAAAATGCAGTATTAAACTCACAATAGGCGTTTAACTGAAACCCAAGATGGCGGTAAAATATCGAGCAACCTGTATGTGAGCACTATGAACATCCAGGATGGCCAACCTCAAAACATCGATTACAACAAATCACAACGCAAACAAACTCATAGTCCCGATGCTGTGAGGTTGTTAACGTTGGCCATCATGGATGTTCACGGTGCTTGCATACAGGTTGCTCGATATTTTACCGCCATCTTGGGTTTCAATTAAACACCTCTTGTGAGGTTAATAGGTACTGCATTTTATGACTTTCTGATACCACCAATGGACTTTTCACGCGATTTAACATGAGATTGATCACTCTTTAACGCTGTAGCAAAAATTTGCGACAGACCCATTTTAGGTCCAAATAACAGTATCTCCAATAAAAGTTTTCGTCCAAAGTAAGTTATATATAGGTATATTTTGCCCGAAGTTGCTCTAAATGGGTCTGTTGCAAACTTTTGCTACAACGATGAAGAGTGTTAAATCTTATGTAAAATCGCCTGAAAAGTCTATTGGTGGCATCAGAAAGTCATAAAATGCAATAATAAACTCACAAGAGGCGTTTAATGAAATCCAAGATGGCGGAGAAATATCGAGCAATTTGTATGCATGCACCAGGAATATCCAAGGATGGCCAACTGTGACAACCTCACTGGAGGTAGAGGTTACGTGTTTCTTTACGTTGTGATTGGTTGTGATCGATATTGTGAGGTTGGCTATCCTTGGATGTTCGTGTTGCATGCATACTAGTTGCTCGATATTTCTCCGCCATCTTGGATTTCATTAAACGCCTCTTGTGAGATTATTATTGCATTTTATGACTTTCTGATGCCACCAATGGACTTTTCAGGCGATTTTACATTAATTGAAACTCTCTTAATCGTTGCAGCAAAAGTTTGCAACAGACCCATTGAGAGTAACACTAAGTCCTAATAAAAAGAGTTTCAGGGCCCAATAAAATAGAAAAAAAAATACCAAAAATTATCCCAAAAAATATGTTTTCAAGCATGTTGGACTTTTTTATGCGCTGGACCAAAATTCGGTCGAACTTAATATATGTTAAACGAAAAAAGATTTGGACTTTTACTGCACGGAAAAGTGTACTGCAGACTTTTTTTTTTGAACTTGTACATTTTTGTAGCTGGACCAAATTTCTCGGGGCTTTAAGACTTTGGACATATTTATTTGGACACTTATACTGGTTGTTGCGTACCAATGGAAAATAAAACAGCCTTTCTTAAGGCTACGCCTTAAAACAGCCTTTCTTAAGGCTACCTTCTAAAACAGCCTTTTTCAAGGCTACCAATTTTGAGCAAATTTAAAAACCGTCTTTTTCAAGACGCCAATTCAACTCCTTTCCTTCCTCTCTCCTCTGCTCTTCTCCTTTAAAAATATCTCCGTTCACAACGCGTCTCCCTAAATTCATTCTTATGCTTTAATAATTCAATAAAATTCCACGGAAACCTTACGGCTTCCCGTCATCAAAATTCTCCTCCTAATTTCACGATTCAAATCCAGCGGTCATAACTCACAGCCGGAAAAATAAACTTGCCCGATGTGGGCGTGGCTACTACCCGTGGCGCGATCTCTCGTGAAACGGCGGAACAAGGTGATGAATCGCTCCCACCTACGCTACGCCTGCGTCTAACGGCCAAATATTATCAACTTAATTACAAATTTAAAAAATGCTCCAAAATCAATCCTTTTACTCTCTAAAAATCAGAAAAAAATCCTAGAAACCCATTCAGGTCTTTTCCTTTCGTAATTCTTTATCTTCATTTCGCAATTCACAATCAAACTCAGCTCTCTGATACGCTGCATGATGATTCTTCTTTCTCACTCACTCCCACTCATCTTAATGCTCCATTCTTACTCATGTTCTTACGGACTTAATGTTTCACCTTATTCAAAATTAATACTTTGGAAAAATCGGTAAAAATCCAAAGATGCGTTCTTCTTATTTCCTCTTTCTTAATTTCAATTCCTTAAATATTTACGACTGTTCAAAGTCTCACTCCTCAGTCTCTCTCTCTGATACACGGTTAGTCCCATAGCGAACGCATTCTTTCTATAACTTCTGTTTAAATCTACCCACACTTAAAGTAAAAATCTCTAAAAATCGTAAAAGGAATATATAATTCACGAAAATTACCCCCACTGCGTAAAGTTAACTTATTATTAACTTCTTCTTAAATGAAACCTTGATTAAACTCTCAACTCAGTGAAACTTCTGAGTCCACCTATCAGATCATTTCCCGCCTTTTTTTCATGCACCGACAACCTTTTTTTATGCACCGACGAATATAAATACAAGAGCTTTCGTACGTTAAACATCATTCACTGATCATTCTTCTGCGAAGCAACACCTCAAGAAGACGAAAGCAGATCCAGATTCCAGATTCTCTCTCCAACCGGCTACACACTTTTCAAGCGCTCCTGAGACCCATTTAGCTAGTTCTTTTCAGAACTCTTAGCCGGCTAAATAGGTAAATACTTTCTAGTATTTTTCATCATCCCGTATCAGTCTTCAAATCAATTTCATCTCATCTCCTGGTTTGTATCTTTCGACTCGCAAGCTTTACGCAGTCATGTCCCTCAGTTAAAACAAATTTTTTTTTTTTTTACTTTATTTTACCTTTTCGTAGGTCCCAATTTCTTTATTATTTTTTTATAAGCTGTAAGTTGTTTGCGCAGCTAAGTCCCTAAACCAATTTAAATAATTCTTTAAAGAGCTTATCTCTCTATCTAAATCCTGGTAGACTCTTTTTTCCTTTCTTTATTTAAATAAAAATTTTATAAATTCGATATTTTCCCACCATTCTTTGATTCACAAGATTTCTTTAGATCACCTCCCCTTTCTTTTTATAGAGTTTCACGATTAACCGTCGTCACTTTGCCGTTATCTAATTTCACACTTTTCCTCTATTTAAATCCATTAAAACTATCGATTTCGTTCCTTTTCATTTCTAAGCTTTCTCTTAAATCTCAGTCTAAATTTCTCCATTTATATACATTAAAAATATCGATTTCTTTCCTTTCCGTTTCTAAGCAGTCTTGCAAATCTCATATTAAATTTCTCCATTTAGATCCATTAAATTTATCGATTTCTTTCCTTTAGTTTCAAGCATCCTTCTAAATCTCAGTCTAAATTTCTCTATTTATATCCCTTAAATATATCGATTTCAGTCCATTTCCCGTTTACAAATATTTATTCCATCAAATCAAACCATTTCCCTTAGCTTCGCCTTAATTCTCTAAAAACATTTATTCTCCCATTTAATTCCATTCAATTAATCGTTCTCTTATCGTTTTCGACAAAATCTTAACTTCATTCAAAATTACCGCTTACTCTCATTACATATATCGATTCTATTAAACCAAACGTTGTCCTTCTTTTAATCTCCGCGCAGTCTTTAAAATAAACCATTCTTTCTCCCAAATCCTCGTAAATTAAACATCCCTCTCCATTATCTCTCAAACCATTATTTACCTTTATTCCCAAACCCGTTTAAATTATGTCTCTCTCATTTCATAACTCAATTTCCTATACCGCACTAAACATGGTCCCTCGGGCCGGATGTATCGCTCTAGTTTCGATACAACGGTAGACATCAGTCCTTAGATTTCACTCCATTTTTTTTTTTTTTAAACATCAACTTCTTGCTTTTTCAAATTCATTATTTCGGAAAGTCACAATGCCATTAAGAAGTCGCAGAAACGCCAGAGTCTCTGCCAACTTTGACATGCTTGATGATCAGAACTCAAACGCCGGTTCTGCCGAAAATCCAAACGATTCTGCAATCCTATTACAGGCTGCTTCGGCTAAACGTGATGAAATAATCGCTGCCGTTCAGCAGATTGCCGACAACTTTTACTCAGTTGATCCGAGCAATATTGCAAACCATAAATTCTCCCTCGATCGTTTGAACGAACTTCAAAATCGATTTGACTCGTGTCAAAACGCTATCATTGAATATAACTTAGCTGTCCCTAACAATCAGAAGGTCGAAGTTTCACGCATTCGTACTTCTTTCGATGACCTTCTGCAAAATGCTCAAGTTACATTTCTCCAAAAATCATCTCAAAATCTTTCAAATCCTATTCATCAGGAACCCACTCCTCAAAATCAAATTTCACGCCCCACTCATAACAACGTACGTCTGCCCAAGCTAGATTTACCTCGTTTCTCCGGTAAAACGGAAGAGTGGTTATCTTTTTACAACCTATTCAAAACTTCCGTTCACGAATCCAAGTCCTTGAGTGATATCGAAAAATTCCAGTTTCTTTTGAGTCTCTTAGACGGTCGTCCGTTAGGTCTTATTAGAACTCTTGGTTTCACTCCCGCCAATTACAAGGTAGCTTGGGATCTCGTGTGCACCCATTTCCAAAACGAGAAAAGACAAATTTCTCATCATTTCTCGGGTTTAGTCGATTTGCCCCAGCTCAAATCCGATTCAATCCTTTCTACTTTCGCGACTAAACTTCAAGAGCACTTACACGCTCTTGACGCTTTAGGTTACAAATCCAACGATTTTGGTCCTCTACTCGTTAACATTTTGCTCGATAAACTTTCGGAATATCATTTGCGCCGTTTCGAAGATTCTCGTCAAGATTCAACCAAGTATCCAACAATCGAAGAACTTCGTAAATTTCTCACTTCAGAATGCGCGCGCGTCGATGATAGGTCAGAAAGAACTCACTCAAAACCACAAAGGGTCTTGCACGCTTCTACCGAAGTTCTGTCAAAACCGAAAAGTGGATCTAATAATAAAAACCAAACTCGTTCCGATAAAAATACTATCCAACCCTCGACGTCTCAGTCATCTGAGCGTCCTCAAACTTCTTGCCGCTGGTGTCACGCAACTGACCACAGCGTCTTTTCATGCGATTCATTTCTCTCTCTCTCTCCCATCCAACGCGCAAAGGCCGTAAACGAACGTAAACTATGTTCAAACTGTCTTCATCCAAATCATTTGACTGATTCATGTTACAGCAAATTCCGGTGTAAAATCTGTCAGTCTAAACACCACTCTCTGATCTGTCCTCAAACTGATCAAAGTGGCGCCGTTAGGACTCCAGATGCTACGCCTGAACCGCAGGCCTCTCAAAATGTTCTTTTAGAAGCCAGCTCTCATCACGAAACTATCGTGGCCCTTGCCACAGTTCAAATCCCTGTCAAAACTCGCTTCGGAAATCGTACTATCCGTGGTCTATTGGATAGTGCGGCTCAAAACTCATTCATAACCACTCGTTGCGCTAATGATTTAAAACTTCCGATCGAACCCACAGAAAGTCAAATCTGTGGAATCGCTCAACATGCTGTGCCTATCGAAGGCATAACTCGAATTTCACTTCACACCACGCCTCAAAACATTGTAAAAAATCATCCCATAATGGTCATTAATAATATCACCGGAGACACTCCCTCCACTTATCTGTCGTCGAAGTTTCTGGACAAATTCAAAAATCTTGCTCTCGCTGATAAAAGTTGGGATTGTCCCGGTCCTGTTCAAATCTTAATCGGAGCGGATCTCTTTCCTTACCTCATAACCGGAGAGCGCATCTCTCTCGGACCTTCACTTCCTATCGCTTTAGGGACCGTATTCGGATACGCTCTGATCGGTCCTATTCCAAAACTAAAATCTAATTCATCCAACCTAATTGGAACTTCCCTACTCTCCATTGTAAAACCTAATTTAAACCAGCCCCCTCCAATAACTCGGCTAAAAATAATTTCAGCATCCGGTCAAATTCATCCCAAACCCTGCCCCTCAGCAACTTTTCCGGTCCGTGCGAAAACCCCCGGGAGCGATACTAACATTCATGTAACTTCTACCATTCCGCGAAAACATTCAAAATTTGGAAACGAGGATTTAGTACGACCGATCGTGAAACTCTTTCCTCTCTCCTCAGTATCTAACCTCAAATCTCATTTTCTGTCTTCAGCTAAAACCATGTCCGTTTCCCTACTCCAAGAGTTTGACATCGATCAAGAAATGAGAGAATTGGAGGCCCTCACCTCTTCCACTCAGATCTCTGTTCCGGTCTTTCCAACTACTCCACTTCCGGCTCCACCTCTTTCTTCAGTTCCGCCTACTCTAACTTCAACTCCGGATCCAGAAATAACTACCAAAACTCCTAATGTATCTGCCTCTATCTCATCCAAGGTCTTCCGAAACCGAATAGTGATTAACACCTCTTCATCTGAACAAATACCTTTTATTCGCAGATCTAAAATCATTTCTCGAAAGGTCACCTCTTCATCGATCCCCACGCAATTCATCAAAGTCACTCCTCCGTCCACCAAAGTCACTCCTCCGTCCACCAAAGTCACTCCGCCACCTATTACCTCTCTTACGCCTACTTGCCGCCCCAAAATCACCAATTTCGTTCCTCCTCCCATTCCCACTCGTATTCCCACTCGTCCTACCAAAATTGCCATTGTCATTCCTCCTAAACATCTTAAATCATCTAATAAACCTTTAAAACGTATTCCTACTCTTCCAAAACATAACGATATTCCCTCCGTATCCGAATCCAACAACAAATGGAAGCCTAAACCCCGTCCATCCAAACCTACAAATCCTAAACCAGCCCCCCTTTTCGCTCGTCCATCCATCCTCTCACGCCTTGTTCCTCGCCGTTCTTATTCCTTGCCCCGTATGGATGCCCCTCCTTCCCTTCGTGAACCTCAAACCCCCCCTCGTTCTGTCACTCCACCTCCTTACCTGCCTCAAACTCCACCTAATTGTCCTGAAGCCTTCTTCGATCCAAAATTCTCACCCGAACCTCAATTATTCTCAGCGCACTCTTTCATTCAAAACTCATCTTCATCTCATTACATCAATCCCGCTCCTCTTCAATATCATTTTCACTCTCAGGAAACTCCTGCACCATTCATTCAGGTCGATCCTACCTACTTCTTCCATTCACAACGGTGTGAATCAGAAGCTCTCCACACCCGCCGTCCTACCAATCAACAACTTCGGCGAATGCGTAGAACGCAACCTTTCCAGCGACGTCTCTTTGCACCTTAAAACAGCCTTTTAAGTTGCAACCCCGGGAGCTATGTTGCGTACCAATGGAAAATAAAACAGCCTTTCTTAAGGCTACGCCTTAAAACAGCCTTTCTTAAGGCTACCTTCTAAAACAGCCTTTTTCAAGGCTACCAATTTTGAGCAAATTTAAAAACCGTCTTTTTCAAGACGCCAATTCAACTCCTTTCCTTCCTCTCTCCTCTGCTCTTCTCCTTTAAAAATATCTCCGTTCACAACGCGTCTCCCTAAATTCATTCTTATGCTTTAATAATTCAATAAAATTCCACGGAAACCTTACGGCTTCCCGTCATCAAAATTCTCCTCCTAATTTCACGATTCAAATCCAGCGGTCATAACTCACAGCCGGAAAAATAAACTTGCCCGATGTGGGCGTGGCTACTACCCGTGGCGCGATCTCTCGTGAAACGGCGGAACAAGGTGATGAATCGCTCCCACCTACGCTACGCCTGCGTCTAACGGCCAAATATTATCAACTTAATTACAAATTTAAAAAATGCTCCAAAATCAATCCTTTTACTCTCTAAAAATCAGAAAAAAATCCTAGAAACCCATTCAGGTCTTTTCCTTTCGTAATTCTTTATCTTCATTTCGCAATTCACAATCAAACTCAGCTCTCTGATACGCTGCATGATGATTCTTCTTTCTCACTCACTCCCACTCATCTTAATGCTCCATTCTTACTCATGTTCTTACGGACTTAATGTTTCACCTTATTCAAAATTAATACTTTGGAAAAATCGGTAAAAATCCAAAGATGCGTTCTTCTTATTTCCTCTTTCTTAATTTCAATTCCTTAAATATTTACGACTGTTCAAAGTCTCACTCCTCAGTCTCTCTCTCTGATACACGGTTAGTCCCATAGCGAACGCATTCTTTCTATAACTTCTGTTTAAATCTACCCACACTTAAAGTAAAAATCTCTAAAAATCGTAAAAGGAATATATAATTCACGAAAATTACCCCCACTGCGTAAAGTTAACTTATTATTAACTTCTTCTTAAATGAAACCTTGATTAAACTCTCAACTCAGTGAAACTTCTGAGTCCACCTATCAGATCATTTCCCGCCTTTTTTTCATGCACCGACAACTTTTTTTTATGCACCGACGAATATAAATACAAGAGCTTTCGTACGTTAAACATCATTCACTGATCATTCTTCTGCGAAGCAACACCTCAAGAAGACGAAAGCAGATCCAGATTCCAGATTCTCTCTCCAACCGGCTACACACTTTTCAAGCGCTCCTGAGACCCATTTAGCTAGTTCTTTTCAGAACTCTTAGCCGGCTAAATAGGTAAATACTTTCTAGTATTTTTCATCATCCCGTATCAGTCTTCAAATCAATTTCATCTCATCTCCTGGTTTGTATCTTTCGACTCGCAAGCTTTACGCAGTCATGTCCCTCAGTTAAAACAAATTATTTTTTTTTTTACTTTATTTTACCTTTTCGTAGGTCCCAATTTCTTTATTATTTTTTTATAAGCTGTAAGTTGTTTGCGCAGCTAAGTCCCTAAACCAATTTAAATAATTCTTTTAAAGAGCTTATCTCTCTATCTAAATCCTGGTAGACTCTTTTTTCCTTTCTTTATTTAAATAAAAATTTTATAAATTCGATATTTTCCCACCATTCTTTGATTCACAAGATTTCTTTAGATCACCTCCCCTTTCTTTTTATAGAGTTTCACGATTAACCGTCGTCACTTTGCCGTTATCTAATTTCACACTTTTCCTCTATTTAAATCCATTAAAACTATCGATTTCGTTCCTTTTCATTTCTAAGCTTTCTCTTAAATCTCAGTCTAAATTTCTCCATTTATATACATTAAAAATATCGATTTCTTTCCTTTCCGTTTCTAAGCAGTCTTGCAAATCTCATATTAAATTTCTCCATTTAGATCCATTAAATTTATCGATTTCTTTCCTTTAGTTTCAAGCATCCTTCTAAATCTCAGTCTAAATTTCTCTATTTATATCCCTTAAATATATCGATTTCAGTCCATTTCCCGTTTACAAATATTTATTCCATCAAATCAAACCATTTCCCTTAGCTTCGCCTTAATTCTCTAAAAACATTTATTCTCCCATTTAATTCCATTCAATTAATCGTTCTCTTATCGTTTTCGACAAAATCTTAACTTCATTCAAAATTACCGCTTACTCTCATTACATATATCGATTCTATTAAACCAAACGTTGTCCTTCTTTTAATCTCCGCGCAGTCTTTAAAATAAACCATTCTTTCTCCCAAATCCTCGTAAATTAAACATCCCTCTCCATTATCTCTCAAACCATTATTTACCTTTATTCCCAAACCCGTTTAAATTATGTCTCTCTCATTTCATAACTCAATTTCCTATACCGCACTAAACACTGGTCTTGGTAATTTTATAGTGGACATTTTCTACAAGAACCTAAATTTCGGATTAAAAGTTTGGGATATTTTTGATCGCTGCGTAAAAATAAGAAGGAGAGCGTTTCACTGAACTAGAAGCTAGAAATGGGACGATGAAACTATCGACAATGTTTCCAATAATGTCAAAAAATATCCGGCCAACACAATCGAGACAAATTTCTGTACATTTTTTCCTATACTTTTTGAGAAAAAATGTTTCATCAAATTACTTAGGTTTCAGAGTAAATCTGAAATTATTTACAAACGGACATGTTGAAAAAAAAACCATCAACTGTCAAAACCACAGATTGTTCTTTTATATTTATAAGCACTGAGTAGTCCTAATGTAAACTTTGTTATAATCACCGAGTAGTCCTAATCCAAACTTTGTCCATCCTAAATGATTGATTGAAAGAATACAAGTTCACATGCAGATTTTACAGAAAAGAAAATATAATTTAGGTTCCATATTTTTCCTAATCTTGAAAAAAGCTCAGTGTTCCGTTTTTTTTTTTTTTTTTTTTTTTTTTTTTTTTTTTTTTTTTTTAAGTTCTACCTCGGAAAATTTTATATAATTTAAAATCGCAATAAAAGCACAGTTTGAATTTAATCTCTTTAAAAGAGGTAAGTATGTTATTTTCAACAAATTCGCTGCAAAATGGTTCAACTCGTATGCTGGGGAAATTGTTTTTACGAAGTCACAGCGTTGCGAAGTTAGATCGCCGTCATCGAACAATCTTCGTTCATTTGAAAGATATTCAAGTAGTTATGTTTTGGTATACACAGTATAGCCATAAGTTCTGTTAATCGCTATTTTGCCGATAGCAGCCAAACAACTGAAAATAAGTATACAGCACTATATACATTCTGAAACAAGACAAAAAATGCTACGAAACCACGCTACTTTCATGTGTCGTAAGTCCCTGTACGTCCCGCAATAAGCACTGATATATGTCAAAGTCGGGTTGCTGTTGGGCGCGATGAAATTACTAGCTATGCCTGGTTGAAAATGAAGTTTTGGGCATCAAATTTTCTGGGAAAAAATAAAGAAAACTTACGGAAGGTAGAAAAAGGAGTTTTAATTTGTTTCTACGACTTACAATAGGCTGAGTACCCAATTTATTCAAAATGATCGCATTTTTTCTGGATGCAGCATCTCAGCCGGTCAGGGAAGCCATCGGTCATCGATGGCTCTCCCTGATCGTCTCCAGAGGAATTTCAGATGCGGCTTCCAGGATGTTTCGTTTCAAGGCTGCAACATTACTATATGACGTTTTTTACATGACATCTCTTCCAAAAAATCCCAAAGTATGTAATCTAAAGGGCTCAAGTCCCACAAAACCAAGGGATAGATAGAAAATATCACGGAGAGCGTGAAAGCCATAAACACACAGGTACAGGTGCTGACGAAAGCCACATAGGTCACATGAAAGCAGCATGATTTTGTAGCATTTTTTGTCTAGTTTCAGAATATATGTAGTGTTATGTACTTATTTTTAGTCGTTTGGCTACTATCGGCAAAATAGCGCATAACAGAACTTATGGCAGTCGAGTGTTATCAGTGCGCGCCCAACGGCAGTCCGACGTTGACAGATATCGCTGCCTATTGCGCGAAGCACAGGTGCTTACGTCACATAAAAGTAGCATGGTTTTGTAGCATGTTTTGTCTAGTTTCAGGATATATGCAGTGTTGTCTACTTATTTTCAGTCGTTTGGCTGCTATCGGCGAAATAGCGATTAACAGAACTTATGGCTAGACTGTGTAGATCCCCTCCCCCTCACCCTGCCCCTGCCCCTCCCCCAACCCTTCCCCTCCTCCTCACACGTTTCAATTATTTTTTGTGACCGAAATTTTGATCGAAGGCGGACGAAAATAGAGGATTAACCCTTTCGCTGCATAGTCCCATATACATGACGTTCTGTCATGGGCGTCCGCAGCGCATGAGGGGGGTGGGGGAAGGGGCACGTGTCTTTCATGAAAAGTTCTGCTAGAATCACTTAAAAATTTGAAAATCCCCGTTTCATGAAACTGGCCCATTCAGAGACTTCAAAACTCCACGTTAAAAAATAAAAGGAACAGAAGAATATAAAATATGACTTATAAAGGAGTCAGAGTTGACGGACTTTATTATTAGCTTACTTTGCAATTTTAATTCATTTTTTTTAAATGAATACTGTAGTAAGCATTTTTGTTACAATCATTATTGTCTGTTGTCACTTTATTCACAATATCAAACACATCATCAAAATTATTATTATTGATTGATATACATCTACAATAGCTTAAAATCAGTGGCGTCGCGTGCAATTTGGCAACAATGTATTCTATCCATTTAAACGCATGTAGAAGATCGATTTCAGGGGGTGCACAGTGCACAAGGAAAATGCGATATATTGAATGAGTTTAGATGGAGCAGTTGCATTGTTGCTAGATAGCACGCGACGCGACTGCTTAAAATTGTACCGTTTAGAGGACAAATTAATTGGTTTCCGTTCTTTTCTGGGGGGGGGGGGAGGAGGTGTCCCCTAGACCTTCCATTGACGTTCAAAAATTCTGCTCTCCCTTGGCAATTTTTCTACGAGCGCCCATGCGTTCTGTCAAGATCGAAATCGAATTATTAAAAAAAAAAAAAAAAAAAAAAAAAAATTACATACACATGAAACTATACCAGAAAAATTCATTCGATTGACTAGTGAAGATCTCAGATTTGTGGAACTACTTTTTGATAGTTGTGCACCGAAAGGGTTAAATTAGGCAGCGCCGATCCCTTTCTAGTCGAGCATAGAGGCCACCGCGGCCCAGAAACTCGATACACAATTATTTCCTTTTTATTTCGAAAAGGGAGCAAAAAAAAAAAAAAGGAGGAAAATGAATATTTGAATAAGCAAGGAGTTGTAGGTGGGGTCGTAGTAAAAGAGGACAGGAGGGGTGGAGGGGGGAGGGGGGTATTCTTTGGGCATTATAAAAGCGTTGAATATTTCATATCAGCCGACGAGATGTGATGAAAACGGAATTCCTTCAATGCACGCCGCGCGTTTTTTGCATATTGCTGTTCAGTGCAATCGAGGAGGCCCATCCCGTAACCCCTGTCCTTACTACCTCCCACCCTCCCTCCCTCTTCCCCATACCGTACCAGAACCCCCTCCCCAATTCATCCAAGACCACAACTTCTTCCCACGCAATGCGATACAAAACCGGACCGCGCGATCATTCGAAACACGTATGAAGAGTTCAAAGTTAAGTGAATAAGCGGAGAGAGGAATCTGATAATGGTATATTCTGCCCGTTCTTGATTTTGAGTTGGATTCTTTTGCTTACATTAGTCACAATGGATACACAATAATCGTGACCATAGGTGGATATAGGTTATAGGGAGGCTGGTAGGACTAAGTCCCCCCCCCCCCCAGAAAATTTTGGAAGCAAAAAGCGTTTAGCCATTTGCCCATGTGATTTGGAATTCAAGGAGCAAAAGTTGTGTTTTCCTCCAAAATTTGCCTGGATTTTAAGATGGAAAGGGGCATCAAGGATCTTGATGATCAGGAGTTATCCGGGATCGAACGGATGAAAGAGAGAGAGAAAAAAAAATCATAATCTTTTTGCCTGCTCAGCCCCCCCCCTCCCCCCTTAGAAATAATTTCTAGTTCCGTCTATGATCGTGACCATACTTGTGAGAGGTAAACATCGCAGTTTCATTTCAGACTTATAATAATGAAGCCGCGAATGATGCACTTCGAAATAAGAGAAGCGAGCGAAAATAGGCAAATGTAACTGATTGTGGGTAGCTTTGTAACACATTTGATGGAAGTTCTTTAATCAAAATCTCGTGTCCTTCGAGATGTACTGAGAAAACAGGTAGTGTTAAACAACGTGTTTTTTTCGTTTTTTTCATCAAAAACGGATCGGTTGCAAACTTTTGCTGCGTCATTGAAGAGAGTCAGTTTCTTCGTGTGTAAAATTGCGTGAAAATCACATTGGAAGCACTGTAAAGTCTCAAAATCCACTCAAAAACTTAATATAAATGCTTATAAATGCAAAAAAAAAGAAGAAGAAAAAAAAATCAAAGATGGCGGTCGAAATAGAACTACGAAGGGGCCATGAAAACGAAACCGGTTCACTAGTATATATTTAGATGGGACTCCCCAAGTCCCCCATTGTCACCCGCTCATTCGACCGCCAACTTTGAATTTTGTTAAACACATATTTTCTGTTTGTGAGTGGACTTTGAGACTTTACGATGCTTTTAATGTAATTTTCGAGCAATTTTACCTACGCATCGACCCTTAATTTCTTCTCTTTCTTTCTCTCTTTTATCTCTCATTGAAACGCGTAAGATAGAAAAGGATGGACAAGGAGTTATGAGCCCCTCTTTCTATCCTTTTCCAACTTACACACTCAAAGGGGAAAAGAGAGAGATAAAAGAGATCCATGGTTGCGCTACTAAAATTAACTTTTTCTCTCTTTTCTCCATTGAAACGCGTAAGTTAGACAAGGATGAACAAAGGGATATAAACCCCCTCTTTCTTTCCTCTTTCAACTTATGGATTTAAATGGGGGAAAGAGAGAGAGAAAGAGGACATCCTGGTTGCGCCACTGCAATACACTATCTCTCTTTTCTCTATTGAAACGCGTTTGTCAGACAAGAATGTGCAAAGGGATATAAATAATCCCTCTGTCTTTCCTTTTTCAACTCATCCGCTCAAAGGGGAAAAGAGAGAGAGAGAGACAGAATATATCCTGGTTTCGTCATCGGGAGATTCAAAATACCATAAGCGTTTTACGACTACCTTACGACTTTGATCTCGATATTATCCTGACCTACTGTCTGCCGTCTTTCATTCTTTGTTCACAGCTCAGTAAATTTTATATTTCATCCGGACTTTCATCTCTTGTTTTTTCGTTTGAAGAAACAATGGGATTTCTATCTTCTACTCTCACCGAGCCATTTAGTTTGATGCAGTGTAGGGAGAGGATGAGGGGGGAGGGAGCGATTGGCACCAAGTTGAAAACTGAGAGAGGACTGAGGACTATAACAGCGGCGAAAAGAGGAGAAAACGTTGAGCTGCCTCGAAACAGATCAACATAAACAAACCGCACTAATAAAACCTCTCATGAAAATGGCTTCGTATCTTCTCTATATGTGTGCACGCGTCCTTCACTGCGACCCAATAATGTAGAGTTTTATTAACGTATTTTTATTCATTTCCTGATCGCTGCTCATTGGAGAGTTTTGCGTTGAAATAATAATAGCTACACAAACGGCGCGTTGAACAATGTTATACAAAGGGCATCCCAAAAGTGCCGGGACTGATACTGTAACTTCAAGACTAAACCAGAGTCCCTATATGTAGAGAATTCATACGAGGGTCATTCCACAGAAAATGAGACACCCAAAACACTTTAAAGTAATATTTCTCCGGTGCTGATAAAGTGTTTAGAATTTGTGAGGCTAAGAAAGAAATGAGCTGTTTCATAGAATAGTTTTGATTGAATGAAATTGTGTCTCTTCGAACCATAAGATGAGTAGGTATAGCTTTACGGGTGTCATATGGACTGTGGAATGTCCCACAAATGAACCTAGTATAGACACCGCTATTGGATGAGTTTTTGCACATTTGTTACATTTTGAGGTCCGTTGTTGTAATTAAGTCCAATGCAAATATTGCAGCGATAGTGAGTTTAGTATAGAGATTCTAAAGGTGTGCCTAATTTTTTCACTGCTTTTGCTGATCAACATCTATCTACACTTCTAAGATTCCTTTGGGCATTATAGACACTTCATGAGGAGCATCATGATTAGTTTTAACAGGTTCAAACGAGCATTAACTCGTTTATCCATTACCTAAACACCGAAGTGGGACATCTGTTTGAGAATGTAAACAAACAAGCTGATGTGGTACACACATTACACATGTACAAAATCGCGTTCAATGGCGACGCCCGTTGCGTTTAAAACTCGTCGACCAATCATAGAGATTGACCATACCATCTTGCCTTAACTTTCTACGTTTGGGGACTCTAAAAACGCCCATTGGACGAATTAGGAAATAGACAGCAGCGGGCCAATCTTCGAAACCATTGGATAAGATTGGTCGACTGGCTAAATGGAAGATTACCATTGCCATTGGTTTCTCTAAATAGTTTATCAAAAAGAAAAGCTCTGTAACCAAGTATCCTTTTGTTACATTTGATAAGCTATCGGCTGCTTGGAACAAGCCGGTATCTCACCGCTATAACACCTTTATAAAAGGGGCCAATGGTGCGATTCTTCATTTAACCAGTCGACTAGTCTTATCCAATGATTTCAAAGATATGTCTGCAGGACGCGTTGTCCTATAACCTAGGATATTAAGTTCTTTCGTCCATCCGTGTAATTTTTCAGGGAATGGGTAGGTACAGACCCAGTGCGAACTTTTGCTACAACGATTAAGAGTGTATAATCTAATGTAAAATCGCCTGAAAAGTCCGGCGGCCATTGGTTGCATCAGAAAGTCATAAAATGCAATAATAAACTCACCAGAGGCGTTTAATGAAATCCAAGATGGCGGATAAATGTCGAACAATCTGTATGCATGCACCGACAATTGCACCGTGAACATCCAAGGATGGCCAAATTTGACAACCTCACTGGAGGTAGGGGCTATGTGTTTGTTTACGTTGTGATTCGTTGTGATCGATATTGTGAGGTTGGCTATCCTTGTATTTTCCTTGTGTATGCATACAAATTGCTCGATATTTATCCGCCATCTTGGATTTCATTAAACGCCTCTTGTGAGTTTATTATTGCATTTTATGACTTTCTGTAGACTGATTCTGCTCGTTTGGACGAGGCGAGACGAGATGGCAAAAATCGACCAATCCCATTGGTTTAAATGGTGTCACGTGACGGATTTGAAGTCATATTCAACGGGTTAAAGAGTCATTCTTTTCAAATTCATGACTCTTTAACCCGTTGAATGACTTCAAATCTGTCACGTGACACCATTTAAACCAATGAGATTGGTCGATTCTTGCTATCTCGTCTCGTCTCATCCAAACGAGCAGAATCACCCTGGTAAAAATGACGACTATACGACTATTCCAAAAACGACTATAAACATAGTTGCCGACTATAATCTATAGTTGGCCAACTATGTTTATAGTCGTTTTTGGAACGGTTATAGTCGTCATTTTTACCAGGGCAGCCTGCAGATGCCACCAATGGACTTTTCGGGCGATTTTACATTAGATTAAACACTCCTAATCGTTGTAGCAAAAGTTTGCAACAGACCCATTCTAAAAAGAAACGTCACAGGTAAATCGCAATCTTACATAGCAAGTTGCATTCGACTTATTTATGATAAGAATAAATTCAGATCAAGCGTAGTTGTAACTTACAAAATAATCATATCAAGATTTGGTTTAGCTCATTCTAAAGCCAATAATAAGCTAACGATCATACCTACTGATATCCACAGATTAAAATTTTCTCAACTGGTCCTCTTTTTATGAAATTTTAAAGCGATCTAAAACAGGTGTTCAAACACACTTAATTTAAAACACTGCAGGTAAAAAACTAATCAAAATAAACCTAATCTAATAAACCACCATTTTCGTCAGTTTATTAGCTTTTAAATGAGCTATTGTATAAATCTCGACACAAGGACTCTATAAATCAACATTACGCTTGATCTAATTTTTTTCTGATCATAAATAAACGGCTTGCGCGATTTGCCTGCGACAGATACATCACGACCTCGACACATAAAGCACATTTTATTTAGTAACTGGGTTCGGTCACGATTTGGTCATTTGGTGACTGCATAATATAACATATGTTTAATAATTTGTATAATATTTGTCAGCTATGTTTCGTCGGTTATTTGCATATGTGCTTCAACATAATTTCATACCATGTTGATAGTAGATAAATACACAAATTAAAATTATTCCTGTGATAGTTTTAGTAAAAAACAATATTAAAAAAACATAATTCCGGACCTGATCACGAATTTGTAACCTACCTCGCTAGGTAGGTTTCGAAAACCGTAACCTGGTCACGAAATTCGAAACCAATAAGCAAATTTTATTTCGTGACCAATGGTCACCGGTCACTTCATTCGTGACCAGAGTTTCGAAACCACGGTCACTTACAGGAGCCAATCACTGACAAGGCGATTAAAAATTCAAATATTCCCTCCGGTCACCTACTCGTCCGGTCACATTTCACGTAACCCACCTCGGGATGTAGGTCTCGAAATTCGGAACCAAGCGGTTCTGATACGGTACCGTACGTGACCGTACGTTGCTTGGCTCCGCCCAAGATTATAGATTAAAGAGGTATGCTCATCTGACTTCGCGCCTCAAAGTCAGTAGCGCGAAGTTCAAAATCCAGATCCAAGATGGCCAACAAAAGCAGAAAACATTGTATACTCTTTCCAGAAAACATCGGGCTATTTTCTGCTTTTCTGGAGAGGGAGCCCAATGTTTTCTGGAAAGAGTATACAATGTTTTCTGCTTTTGTCGGCCATCTTGGATCTGGATTTTGAACTTCGCGCTACTGACTTTGAGGCGCGAAGTCAGATGAGCATACCTCTTTAATCTATAACCTTGGGCTCCGCCCACTTTTAAGTGACCGGAATAATAACATTTCGGTCACCTACCGATTTTCGAAACCTGGTCACGTAAAACGTGATCTGGTCACGAAGTAAAATTTGCTTAAAGATAGCATACACCCATTTTTTGTACATATAGTAATGAAGTGACCGAGCTCGGTTACTAAATAACATAAATGCTTATATAATGATTATTTGGAGAGGGACTTACCTAGAGCCGTTGTGTAGCTGTAATGGCGGGAAGTGAGCTTCCGGAATAGATTTTCATCGTCCTCATCCTCGATGCGACCTCCTCTGCCTCCACCGGTGGATATCGTCTCTCTCGGGTTCAGCTCATTGCTCGTCTGTCCATCGGTCCCAGACCCTGACCCTGACCCTGACCCTGATCCTGAGCCTTCCTCCTCCAATAAGGACGTCACGTTCGGAGGACATTCAATTGCGATCGGGATCACTGACGTCGGAACCCCAGCGGCTGGTGACCTCGTTTGAATCTCCGCTTTCACGGCTCCTGTTCATAAACACATGAAACACAATCACATATGAAAACACCGCAAAAGCCATTGTACAAGTAGTATGATTCCAAGAATAACAACGAGCACTTTCCTTATAGACCAATGAGCTATAACTTTAGAGTGGCAGCGGGCTGGTCCACCTTGTGCCACACAGGGTAGAAGGAATCCCGGGAAAAAGCGGAATTTGGACGGCAGATTCCAAGGTTTGAGGTTCAATTTTATAGGTCGTTTCCGGCGATGCCCGAGTTTGTTTACGAAACGACCGGAAACAACCTACAAAACATAACCTCAAAATCGATTTTTACGGCAAGATGGCGGCGCCCTAGGTGACATTAATGAACCAGCGGAACGTTCCTTGATGTGCCACTCTAAAGTTATAGCTCATTGTTATAGACAGTTTCAAAGCGAAAACACAATCACTTGAAAACACCGTAAAAGTCATTGTGTAAGTAGTATGATTCATGAATAACAAAGGGCTTTCCCTGAAGCGAGTTTTGATAGGAAGTCAATGGATTAGTCAACAATCACAACAATGCACTGATTGGTCGCAATCAGCTGTGACAAAACCCGCGTAGCCTTCTGAACCCGAGCCTCGAACAGGTGCAGATTGGCTCAGACCGGGTGGACGGTCCCGGTCGTCGGGCATCCCGGCCTCGTTTTACCTGGGGACCGATCATTTAGGTACTTCATCGATAAACCAATCCTCAAGACTGTCTATGAGTCATGCTATTGGTCGAAATTGTAAAAGTTAGCTTGAAACCATTGCTGATGGCTTATTTTTAAATATTTTTTTCAAATCTGTAAAAACCATCTTGTCCAGTATTCCCTGAGTAAACATTGCATGCCTTTTTTCCTAATTGTTCGATTTTTAAGTGTTTGGTGAGGAAATTTCTAGAGAAGCGCTGAATGCAAATATTCTCAAATTTTCACAGGGAGGGGGGTCTCCGTTTTCCCCCAGCGACTTTTTCCCCTTAAATACGGGGAAATATTTGATGAAAATTTCTGATTTCTTGTGGAAAGCTTTTAAACACCCTCGTCGAGGCTTACATGGAGGCTCAAAAAGATTTGTTCAAATTTCAGCTTTTCATCTTTAAAAAACTGGCCTGAGGTGAAAATTAATTCACCCCCTCTCCCCTTGGTAAAACAAGGATTAAAAGTTAAAGAAACCCAAATCCTCCGAAATTCAATCACGCGAGCAAAATTAAATGAATTTTTTTCAAAACTGACAAGGTTCCAGCAGGCTGATTCTCCCTATTTGGACGAGACGAGACGAGATAGGAAGAAACGATGAATGGGATTAGTTTAAAGGGCGTCACGTGACAGATTAGGAGCTTGTTACGAGTATTTGTCTCTGGTTACGAGTCATTCTTTTCAAATTCATGACTCGTAACCAGAGACAAATACTCGTAACAAGCTCCTAATCTGTCACGTGACGCCCTTTAAACCAATCCCATTCATCGTTTCTTCCTATCTCGTCTTGTCTCGTCCAAATAGGGAGAATCAGCTTGCTGGACACCTTGCTCGATCAGGAGTGTCTGATATAATTTGAATTCGTGTCGCCTGACTCCTTTAATCGTCTAGGAGGTCACTAGTCCAATATCAACCAGACTGTTCGGGAAAGAGAAAAAAGAAAGAGAGGAGTGTGGGAGAGGGAGAGGGAAAGAGTAAGAAGGAAAGGGTAGGATGGAATGAAAAGAGGAACAAACTAAACGCGCCAGCATGCCTTCGGTAGAAAATTTCTATTCATCCCATATTTTTTTTTCTCTCTTTCACTTCTAAACTTTGATTTATTTCCGCGATCTTTCCCTCTCCAGTTTTCTTTCATCTCGAAGCGTACCGCATTGCCAAATACGAGTCCTATTTCTCTTCTCGCCCTTTTAATCTCAATTTCAGAGATAAAAGTCAAAATATCGCACGCGCACGTGAGTGTGTGTGAGTGTGTGTGTGTGTTTGTGTGTGTCAGTGAGAATGTAAGTGTGTGCAGAGTATGTAAGGCAGCAAAACGCAGGCTCAAATGGATTCTACGCTTTGCCGCGCCCGCACCGCGTCATTTTACGCCGCCGCACAATGGGTCTGAGATCGTAAAAAGTGGCCAAAAATCAGAAAGTGAATTTCTCATCAATTTATTTATCGTTTATGAACTTTAAATACCATTTTAAATCACAAAAAAACACTTTTAGCAATTAATTTAAACCTAGAAATGTCATTGGAAAGTTTTAAAGTAAACTTAAAAGGTCGAAAACTATGATTTTTGTTGAATTTTGTTCACTGATTTTTGGCCACTTTTTTACGATTTCAGATCACAGTGCGCCGCACAGTGCAGTGGAGCGAGTCAACTGGAGGGTTTGGACATGGAATAAATTACTAAAAATTCAAACTTTGATGTTTTTACACTAGAAAAACAAACTATAGGCATAAAAGGTGGTTTGTAGAGGATATTTTTCGATAAAGCGAATAAAACTACTTTCAAACTTCTACGTTGCGTACTAACAAAGGTATACGCATTTAAAGTCGTTATGTAGTGAGTGTCCACTGTCCAGCCTTTCTCATTGACTCGCTCCAATGTGCGCCGCACAATGCTTTGAGATTGAAAAAAAAAATGGCAAAAATCTGTAAAAAAGTATAATCATCGCTTTTTACCTTTTTAAGCTTATTAGTTTAAAACTTTCAAATTGAGGCGTTTTATGTAAAAAGGGGTTCTCGGCGAAGAACCCCTTTTTGCGTAAAACACTTTAATCGATTTGTCGTATCAATAATTGTCTCTCACCAAAATCTCAGCTCAATATCTTGAAAACTCAGCGATTACGCAGATGTTTCCGTGAATCGAGACTTCGTTAAACGGGCGTTGTGATGCGAGTTTCGAGTTTTCCAAAAATCGCCGAAAACTTAGATCGCGATTTTGAGGGCTTAGGAGTCGTCGGAGCGTAAAAACGGAAAGTATCTTTCATGTTGGAAATTATTTCAGATACATTGAAAGTGTATCAATTTTTCGATTCAATTGATAGTTTTCGATATATTTTGATATAAAGGCATTTTGGGCTACATTTTTGGATATATCTGGCAATTCGCAGGCGAGATATCTTGAAGTACCTTTTTTTGGGCGAAAGTACATCAGTACATGCCATAAGGACCATCTCTACCGAAAACCAGCTAATGCTTATTTTTTCCTGCTATTTGGTGGTATCTTAAAGGCGGCGAGACCCGTTTTACGTAAAAATGGGTTCCGTGGAGTCAACTTCAAAATATTGTGTAAAACACAGCAATACACAGATTTTGATAAACTTTAAGCCATTATATCCGTAAATGAACCTAGTTTTAGGAAAAAAACTACATCAGCCATCTAGATGACTCAATTCGTAGAAATCAAGTTACAAAACTTTGAATGCGTTTTTCTTCCAATTAAAAAACTGTAAAGAACGCCTTTTTACATAAAACACCTTAATTTCGCCGCTTGTTTTGGGCTAAAAAAATTCATACGAAAATGACGAAGGAGCTGACGTTCTTGGACTTTGCATTTCCTTTCGTTTTCAATTCAAAATTCAAAATACTCGACTTTCCCCAAAAGCAACTACTGGCACTGTCTTTCGGATTGAAATCTAGAAGTTCGACTGGAAACACCTTGAAAGTGTTCTTTGTGATTGAAAATTGGTCTTGAAAGTTCATAAAATCGTCGTCCATCTGACGTATAGGCGTAAGTCGAATCCAACTTTTCATGATCATCTTCCACGTTTTAATTTTTCGAAGGACAATGCATATGTGCGAATAATTGTGAATTTTTTATACTTTGTTCTTCGTGAGTCATAGAATCACAGAAAAATACTGATTGAAGTAATTGAATGATTGATCATGGTTAAAAAAATCAACTATGAGGTAGGGAATTTCGAAACGTTCGATTTGACTTGCGCCTATACGTCAGATGGACGACGAAATGATAAATTTATGAGAAATTTACGTCCGAATTTTTGGCCACTTTTTGACGATCGCAGATCATTGTGCTTCGTATCACCGCGCAACGGCGGCGGCCGGCAGCCGCATTCCTCTCTGCGTCGCAGGCTCATGATTATTTCGCAGTGTTGACGCAAGATTTAACATTTACAACTCGTAAACGTAACACGCGCACTCTTCTTAGAACGACTGCGGACTCACCAAAGCTTAGAGTCCCAAGAAAAAAGACCGGAGGAAGCATCAAAGGAGCAATCTTAACCTCTGCATGATGGCCATTAGCTACAAACCCTACGACGGTTACTTCGGCGTGTCCAGGAATTTGTCTCTCTCTCTCTCTCTCTCTCTCTCTCTCTCTCTCTCTCTCTCTCTCTCTCTCTCTCTCCTCCCTCCTCCCCCCCTCTCTCTCTCTCTCTCTCTCTCTCTCTCTCTCTCTCTCTCTCTCTCTCTCTCTCTCTCTCTCTCTCTCTCTCTCTCTCTCTCTCTCGGTTCATTTATGAATTCACGTGTTAGAAATGGGCATAGATAAAGGCTGAAGTCACGTTACAGTAGCATTTACACGAGAGGGAGCACCAACTGCTATTGGAATTCCTGAAAAGCTGGTTCCTCTTTATGAAGCCGTCCAATTAAGCAATTACTGTTTCTCGTCCGTTACACCCAAACCAAGGAGCCATTGCGATAGAGGGTGCCGTACATGCTATAAGTCCTATCTCAAAGTGTGACAGAGTGGGGCGATCTGGATTTGGTTTGTTTGCCTCACTTTTTTTAACTTTAATTCAAAAATTGTATTTATTAATCTATTGAAAGTTGGTTTTAAACAAAAGTGCAAGTGTTTTAGAGTGGCTATCTAGATACGGAATTTTAATACGTCTATCCAGGTGAGAAAATTTTGCATATTTCTGTTATGTGTGTGTCAATTTCTTTATCGTGCAAATCGCAAATCCTTCCAGAAGAAACAGTTATATATCGATTTCAGTGTCTAGATAGCCAATCTAAAATACTTGCACTTTCGTTTATAACCAATTCCAAATGTGTTGGTCACATTTTTTTTTTTTATTTTTTTTTATTTTTTTATTTATTTTTTTTAATTTAAAGGTTAAAAAAAAGTGAGGCAAACAAACCGAGCTTGTGTGAAAAAGTCCACAAGAGATCTCGATCATGACTGCTTCCGTGAAGTTTCGATATCACGCCCCACAAATCCTCTCTATCGCTATAGCTCGTTGACCAAAACGCATTTTACTGATGGGTTGTGAGAGTCAGTAGTGAAGCGTGTAATTTGGCAACGTTGCCTTTCGTCCATGTAAACTCTTACAATAGGTCAAATTTAAGAATGTCAACCACACGGAGTAAATGCAACGGTACCAAAGTTGCACCATTGGCTATTAATTGTCTATCATCATCAGTGGCAGCTCGTGCAATGTGGCAACAACGGCTCCTCTCCGTTTAAACCCATGTAAAATAATCGATACTTTTGTATGAGTTCAAATGGCAAAAAAAAAAACATGGTCGCCAAAACACGAGCTGCCACTGATAATTATCCTCGCTTAATCGTCCGTTACAAGTCGCAGGTATAATGGCCCCTTAATTTGTGTGAGTAGGTAAATATTCCTACGGGATGGTAATGGTTTTGCCTATCTAGCAAAATGAAGGGATTTGTTCAGTTTACTGTAAACTAAACTTCGAGCGTTGATATCCTCTCACGCAATGTAGTGTCAATCGCTTTAAATAACTTCGAGTCTTTTGGTTAGCTGCACCTGTGAGATGATTATGTTCTTGCCTACCTCGCGAAATGAAGGCGTTTGATCCATTTTCAGCGTGCTTCGTTTGTTCGAATTCGAACACCATTTACCATGTTTGGGAGGGAAAATGCAAGTTCTAATTATCGATCACCTTCCTTCAGACGATTACCAATTTCTAGAATAATGTCTTCATACCCTTTGGAAATCACCACCAAGTTCTGTTTTTCTCTTTTAATCTACAGTTGTTCCTACTTCGATCTCTTTCGTTGATCTTATTTAGAAGAATGTATGTACATATCGCGGGACTCGTGTGACGGAAGCGTTTTCTCGCCCTAGTTGTTGTTTTTTACTTCAATGCGTGTTATCACAGAGTATATCGATACCATTCAATGCGGACAGCTGTCATGTCAAATCGGAGTGTTTCCGTATCAGGGTATGTAAAAAAAAAAAAAAAAAAAACTAAAGAGTCCAGGGCAATAGGGTAAAATTAAATCGCCTTTTTTGCACTAATTTTGCGGTTTTGTTTATGGAAATAATCCTAAGGTAGGTGACCCAAAGGTGGCCCGGCTCTTAAGGTGGCCCAACCCCTTTTATTTCAGTTATTTTCATGAGTTGACAATAGATGGCGTTAGTGCTGAGTAACATTGTGCTATTGCTTCCCGCATACCAAAAATCAAGTGTGTCGGCCGTCGGGTGATTCAGTCGGTGCGGAAAAGGGTGGTTACCATTTTTGCAGGCCTTCTCACAATTTTCTCGTAATTAAACAAGCGTAAAAGCTAAGCCTATAAACTCATTTAATCTTGAGTTGTTATACATTTTTTAAATGCTTATTTACCCCTCTTTCATGAGTCATAATTATCTTTTCGTTAACTTTACCTGTTTTGACGATATTAGCAAATATTTGTGTAAACATGTGGTTTTGCTGGTGCACCTAAGGTGGCTCGCTCGTTTTTGTAACATGTTTATATTGACCTACGATTTGTGAACAATTAATTTTAACAAATCATAGGCCGGTATCATTATCATAATGTGTCAAAACGCACAACTGGACCAAAAAGGAGTAAAGAAAAATAAAAAATTCCGCTGAATATAAATTTTCACGGAAAATATGAAAAAACAAGTTTTTTCTCCCTCTATTTTTTTGCACTCACTGGTGCTTATGGTCCCTATTGGGTCCCTGTTGGCTCCTTGATGGGCACTAATATTTACTTTATGATGCCCTGTAATGGTAATTAGTAAAGATGAACTAATTAAGTTCTATCATCAGCTAATTAATTACTATTAGCAACCATTTTTGGAATATTATCATCAATTATAAATGGGAAAATTAGTGATAAAAAATGAAAAAGTGTAAGGGGGCCAAAAAGGGTTAAAATCTCCCTTTAACATTATAACTTTATCATTATTTCAATTTTTGATTGAACAAAGGTACTTATTCCAACTGTGAACGATACAATAGCATTCGAATGCGTATTCATAAAATTTAAAAGGAGGTGGCCACCTTAGATGCATCAAAAATATTAGGGGTGGCCACCGTAAGTGCACGTTTTGCGCGTTGTCAAAACCCTACTTTTTTCAAACGCAAAAAAAAGCCCAAAAACAAAACAAAATTAAAAAAATGAAATCAGTATATGATAGCCAACTGTCTGAAGAGTAAATTGACGTATTTCGTTTTTCCTCTCTCTCATGCTTTGTTAGTGCAAATTGGCTCCAAGCTTAGGGTATGGCCACCTTTGGGTCACCTACCTTACTCCATTTTCATCACTCTCTCTTGTAGAAACACAGAAGGGAGGCTCTAATCAGGTAGGAATTTCCAATGATATCTGCTTGGCTTTGACATTACGCCTTATACTTTAAAGTCATTTCGTAAGTCAGTGAGTGAATTTTGTAATTTTTTTACTGTAATCATCGTAATTTTCGCTGGATTTTACTCATAAAAATGAACTATTCAATCGTTTATGGCAAAAGTTAGAAAACACAAACGAACAAAACAATGGTAGGATTTTTTTTCAAGTCGATAAATGTTTTATAATTTTTCAAAAAAGAATTATTCGTTTAGTTTTAGGGGCTCGAACTTTGTTCGGTGCGTTAGCCGGTCAGAATGTTACAAAACTTTTGTTTATAAAACAACCATGCGTGGTAAAAAAAAAAGAAAAAAAAAATCAGGACGGTTTTGAATTTTAAAAGGACTCCATCATAAACGGCCTCATCAAAACTTGCAACAACAAATAACGTTCCCTACGGAAAAGAGACCCGTTTCCCCTTTACGTTCACAGTCATTGTGTCGTAAACGGAAATCAATCAAACGGAGTCGAAAATGTTTTAACATATATTAAAAAGAAACATTTGCGGAAGCTGTAAATATTTATGGACTTCGAAGTCGTCGAGGAATTGTGAAGCCAAATAATGTTTGGACGCGCATTACAAACAGCTTTATCAGTAGAGCGCAACAAGAAAGTCTCCATCTCTCTCTTTCCTCCACTGAAACACGAGTGTTAGACAAAGGAAAACAAGAGAATGAAACCCTCTCTTTCTATCCTTTTTCTTCTTATACAATTCAATGGGAAAATGAGAGAGATGGAAATGGTCCTGGTCTTTATTTATCCGTCAGTTGTGCTTCGTTTTGCGCGCTCTGGAAAAGTTCGTTGTTCGCTCTTTGTATGCGTTGCGGTTTATCTTAGTTCTCTGCCAAACTCACTTCTCTTGTGGGGTTTTCTTTTCTTTCTTTTCTCGCTTTCGCAACTTTTCCTCCGGTTTTTACTGCCCATTTTTTCTCTCGATTGATTTCAAGCGCGCTCATCGGAAATAGTGCGGTCGTTTTTTTATCTCAGTTACCGAATTTGACCAGTCATTGCCTGCACATCTCGGAATGAAGAAGGTCAGCTGAGCACTTATTGAGCTTCTATAATTGAGGTGTTTTTCCGTAAAAGGGTCTCAAGGGCGGATCCAGAAATTTGACAACCATGGATCCATCCCATTTGAACGTGTGAAAAAAAAATCGATTCTAGAGGGAGCATTGCCCTTTTACTAATCGATTGTTTCTCATATATTCAAATGAGAAGAATTCACAGTTGCCAGATTGCTGGATCCGCCTTTGAAGGGTGTACCATACAGCTGCACGCTCCTTTTTTTTTTTTTTTTTTTTTTTTTTTTTTGTTGGGAGAACCTGATTTCTGAATCCTGACAGTTTGTCCTTCCCAAAGATTTCGACGTAGATTAGCATGAGAGGAGTAAGTACACTCTGACAACTTTTCAGGAGGCGGTTATAATTAAATTGCTTCCTTTTTCAACCTCTTCAATCACTATGTCCATCTCAAAAGAAATACTTTAAACCCTATTTTACGGTTAAAAAGGTTGAAAAATACACGGAACTCAAAAAACAAATGGTTAAACTGTTTGATGGAAGGCAAAATAGCTGTTGGTCCGGTACGCACTTACGTAAGTTTCAAGCTATTAAGAGTTTCAAGACGCAGTGTCGAAACATTGTCAAAAGGACTCATGCGCACTGAAAAATAAGGACTGAATTTAAATACTTGAATACTTGAACGTACCAACAAAACTTTAAACCCGTTAGTCTTACCATTTAAAATAGTTAAACAACTTCCGTGGCTATGTTAATTCAAACATTTCAATCGGTAAAACTAACAATTCTTCAGTTTTGTCGATTTTTTTTTTTTTTTTTTTTTTTTATAGCATTCAAGTAGTTTAATTTAGCACTTTTTTCTGTGTTGAAGGATAAATCTTCGAATTTACGAGATGGGAGTACACATAGAATTGCAAGAAAATTCTAAATCAAATGTAAAAACCGTAAATCGTATGAAGCCCTATCTGCCCGGAGTGGGTCGTGCGATGGGAAGGGGGGGGTGGGTTACGCTCTGAAGCAAGAAGCCATGCACAGACTTCATTGAAAGACGAGACATATTCAAACCAGGCTACCGTAAAATAATAATAGGTTGAAATTCGAGCGCGGAGTAGGTTCTATTCACGGCCCTATCGACGAATTTCCTAGAAATTTCTCAGGGAAAGTCCTCCTGTAATCAACAGTTTAAAATGCATTACTCACCCCCTCTCTCTTTAGATAGCGTAAACTCAGATTTTAATACTCATCTAGTACCTACCTATCGAGTATTCGGGAGTATTATCATGTCTACCTTTTTGAGGTGAATATTAGTTTGTTTTGGGGCATTTGATATTCATTAACCGCCTCTAGTAGACTATCTTATAGCCTAGACTAATGAGGCAATTGAAAATCTTGGTTGGCTGTACAGGGTGTTTCAGGTTTACCGTCAGGAAATTATGGGGCCAATTTTTCAAGTCAAAATAAAACTATTATTTTCCAAACATGTGGGTCAAAAATGCTTCCCCACTGAGCTACGATTTTTTAAATTTTGGAAAAAAATTTACTTTTTTTAAAAATGTTGGCTGAAGTTTGACCTCACTGGAGGCAGAGGTTATTTGTTAGTTTACGTTGTGATTCGTTGTGATCGATATTGTGAGGTTGGCTTTCCTTGGATGTTTGTGGCGCATACATACAAATTGCTCGATATTTCTCCGCCATCTTGGATTTCATTAAACGCCTCTTGTGAGTTTATTAATGCATTTTATGCCTTTCTGATGCCACCAAAGAACTTTTCAGGCGATTTTACATTAGCTTAAACTCTCTTAATCGTTGTAGCAAAAATTTACAACAGACCCATTCCGCAACAAAAACAACAACAATAACATTTGGGTCGAATTCTCTGACAATCAGAGAGTAGGTACAGTCTAATCATTAACTGATTAAAAAAACCAAATCCAACTCTTCATAATCACATACCATTACCTTTTGAAATCAGGTTTTTTGGAGCACTAGCTCACCTTTTGTTTTATCCGCCCTTTTACAGAAGTGCTCCTCAATGGGGCTCTTGCAAACTTTTGCTGTGAACTTATGAAGAAAATCCAATCTGATGTAAAAACCAGCGAAAATCACAAAAGTCACACTGAGAAAGTCTAAAATTCAGTGATAAACTCACATAACTGCCTTAACGGCAAGTTAGCGTTAAAGCGTCATAATGGCGCTTAAACGCAGGTATCATGGGGAGATTCCTGTCTATTATGTCACTTTCTCTATACGCGGGAACAATTAAGAGATTTGTCTTAATTTAGATAGGAATCTCCCACGATACCTGCGTCTCTCCGCCATTACCTAAGCCCGACCCTGGTAAAAAAAAACCTCAGGACCTCAGAGATGTCTGAGGGTAATTGGAACAAGAGGTCCTGAGGGCACCCACAGGATTTCTGAGGGCACCCTCAGGAATTTCTGTGGGCACCCACAGGAATTTCTGAGGGCACCCACAGGAATTTCTGAGGGCACCCACAGAAATCTTGAGGTCGCCCTCAAGATTTCTGAGGGTGCCCTCAGGACCTCATGTTCCAATTACCCTCAGACTTCTGAGGTCCTGAGGTCCTGAGGAAAGGCCATCAAGTACTTCTGTGTAACTAAAAAACTAGATTTAGTCGAGTTTTCTGTAGAAATTCTTGTTCCTATCATGAAGGCTATGTACTTTACACCTGTTGTCAAGCCGGAGAAGTTGGAGTCCGATCGGAAACTTTGCCCGTGGTGGGGTTCGAACCCACGACCTCCCGATTGATGGTCCAGCACTTTACCACTAGGCTACACTGCCCGCGATGACAGATGGGCGAGAATTTCTCAATATAATAATATTGCGGTTGCCCTCAGGATTCTCTGAGGGTGCCCTCAGGATTCTCTGAGGGTGCCCTCAGGATTCTCTGAGGGTGCCCTCAGGATTCTCTGAGGGCGCCCTCAGAAACTTTTGTGGGCATTCCCTCAAGATTTCTGAGGATGCCCTTGGAGCCCTTATTTTCAAATTACGCTCAGACTTTTTTGAGGGCCTAGATATTTTTTTTTGCAGCTAAGGTTTTTATAATGGGACTTAGAAAAATTTCGTTTGTTGTAGATAATTTAATTTGTTTTAACCTTCTAATGAGTAAGGGCTGACTTTAGTACATGAATTACTTGTTCAGTGCAATAACATTAACCTCAAAAATTATTTATTAGATTTTTAACAACTATAGGTTTTAATTGATTTAAAAGGAAAATAATAATAATACTTATGTATATCTAATAATATGAGAATTTCTCGCTCAATGCATTGTTTTAATCAGGAATTTGTTTGATCTTGGACTTTTAACCCTCTTTGTGCCAAAATGGATCCAGCCGATGAAAAAATTATGTTTTGGTTTTTTTCTGACCTATAGGCCTTAAAGAACATGCTCAAGCAAAAACATTGAAAAAAAAACCCATAGATTTTTTTTTTTTTTTTTTTTTTCATTATTATTATTATTATTTACTTAACCAGTGGTGACTTTGTGCCATGCGTGGCAAAAACGTTTTACCTCCATTTGAATTCATGGTAAGCCATCGATTGTCTTTCATGGAATCATATGATATGGGATAAAAACAATGTTGCCTAAATGCACGAGTTACTATATTGAAAATAACCTCTAAAATATTTAAGATTCAAAAGTCTGAGTGCGAGTTTGTTGTCCTGTAAAAATGTTATTCCGGTCAAGGGAGCCATTTCAGATTTTCCTTGGGGGGGAGGCCCCTCCAAAAATTTGGATGAACTTTTTTTTTTATTTTGCCTGCATCTTCAGTAAAAAATCTTTGACTTGATTTTTCGGCCACATTGAAAATCCTTGGGGGGGGGGGCAATTGCCCCCTGCCATCCCCCAAATGGCGCCACTGGTTCCGTACGTCTTAAAAATGATTGAAGCTCACCCTCGAAGATTTCTGATCAGAATTTCTAAAGTTGTAAGGGCCCCTCAAAAGATTCGGGATGCTCTGTGGGCGCCCTCAAGCGTTCTGCGGTCACCCTCAAGGCGCTCTGTGGTCGCCCTCAAGCGCTCTGAGGTCGCCCTCAAGCGCTCTGTGGTCGCCCTCAAGCGCTCTGTGGGTGCCCTCAAAGATTCTGTGGGCGCCCTCAAAGATTCTGTGGGTGCCCTCAGAAAACCTCAGAGGCCCTCAGAAATCCTGAGGGTGCCCTCAGGATTTTCTGAGGTTCTCTGAGGTTTTTTTTTTACCAGGGGATTCTGAGATTGAATTTCGTCATTTCTGAGTGTACTCATCGTCATTTTTACAGGTTTTTATGTAAGAACCAACTCTTCAATCCCCTACAGCAAAAGTTTGCAAGAGCCCCATTGTTTGATCCAATGACCTAAATTTCCGTTAAAAAATCCGCTTATGGGGAAATTACATTGAACTAGAGTTTGTTTGGAATCAGAGGCTCTCGGACGGCAATCGATACGATATCGCCTTACTAAAACAGTCTACACCTATAGTATTTTAGATTTGGCACTTCAGAGCTTTTAAGGCACTCAAAATCTACAAAACATACGGGAAGATGATTAAAAGTCAAAGTTTATTCGTTATATCTATTCTGTAGGCCAACAAGTCTGTAAATACTAAATAAGCCGCAGGGTCTTTACTCTGCGACACCATCACGGTAGTAGTTTCCGAAGCAGAATGGCAGCGAAAGGTACTGTTCCAGAGGAGCTGTCACAGTGTTAGGTAACTTTCGAAACAGATAACAAAATTTGAAGTATGAGTTGAACGGAAGAGGACCCGAGCCCCGAAACCCTGGCAAAGCTGAGAGAAACGGAACATTTTCTAAACTTTCACCGCACCATTGTGCCAAACGTCGCGTCGGTTTACCTACATCCGTTGAAGAAATCTGAATCTTTTTCAAATATCTCTATGTCTAAAACTTGCGGTTATCTTCAGATGTTTTGCTTACACAGTTACACACCTTCCCAGCTTGCTTTGTACCCTCACAAAACAACACCTCCTCCCTCCACTATGAGTTGAAGAAACTCCCAGAGGTGAATTTAGAAATTTACCCCTCCCCCCTCTACGTCTGACTCTCTACCTCTCTCCCTCTTTCTCTTTCTCCCATCCTACCTCCTGACGCATCAGAATCATTTTTAAAGCCAAGGATGATTACACTATATGGCATATACACACATATGTTAAATGCCTTTGTCTCCTCTCTGTTTTTTAATGAAAGTGAAAATAACGCCTTTTAACATGATCCAGTAAACCGAAAATGCACGAGGGTCGTCTCAAAACTAAGTATCAGTTTATTTTCTAAAAAAAAAACTATTAACTCCGGAGAAAATCTAAAAAAAGTGTTAGACGTCAGCTTCAAGACCCATTTTTTTGGATTTTCGTTATCTTCAAAATTGAACAAATGGAAGACGATTTTACCGCAACCATCTGCCGTCACAGTGGGCCCAAAAGTTTAAGCAATCAAAGGTATCGTTTTTTAGACATGGGGAATCAATACCTATTGTATAAGACAGCAAAAATAAGGTAAAAAAAAAAAAAAAAAAAAAAAAAAAAAAAAAAAAAAAAAAAAAAAATTGTCAAAAACTGATAAAATGGCCTCCAACTTTATTTTTTGACACAGTCTCCTGCTTTATTTAGACATTTTTGATACATTTTACATCAGTTTCCTCGTTCCATCAGAAAAGAACATCAACATTTGGATCTTAAACTAGGATTAAGAGTTTTTTTCTGATGGAATAAGGAAACTGTTGTAAAATGTATCAAAAATGTCTAAATAAAGCAGGAGACTGTGTCAAAAAATAAAGTTGGAGGCCATTTTATCAGTTTTTGACAGTTTTTTTTACCTTATTTTTGTTCTCTAACACAATATTGATTCCCCATGTCTGAAAAGTGATACCTTTGATTGCGTACAATTTTGGGCCCACTGTGACGGGAGATGGTCGCGGTAAAAATCGCCGCCATTTGCTCAATTCTGAAGATAACGAAAATCCAAATAGAGAACATTGAAGCTAAGAATACGAAGCGTCTAATACTGTTTACAGATTTTCTCCGGGGTTAATAGTTTTTTAGAACAAAAAAAAAAAAAACAAAAACAAAAACAAACAAGTTGGAACTTGCAACACTGGAACAGTGTTAGCAAAGAGAGCATGAGTGTCGGCCGTAAATCATTGTAAGTGTGGAGTTTCATATTGATAGTACAAAACTGCGACAAAGTCAATCGCAACGCTGCATTTGTGTTTGTATAACAGTGATCGCTGTAAAAATAACTTGATAGGTCAAAGTGGGAATGAAAATTTACTTATAGCGTGTTGAAACAGTTGTTCACGAGGCGAGGTGAATACTGTGGTTTGAAAATCGATTTCGATAGTGATAGTTCCTTTAAAAACGGATGACGCAATACCCAAACCCAGCAAGCCGCAAAGTCTAGTTTAGTTATTTGGGACTTTTTTAGATTTCTCCGCCCGAACCAAAGTCATCAGGAAGGAAATTTTTAATACCAATCCTAGCAAGCCCGGGAAAATCTAGTCTAGTTATTTGGGACTTCTATAGAATTTTCCTCGCTTGAACCAAAGTCATCACGATGGAAAATTTTTCGTCTTTATGGTTTCAGCTCTTTTTTTTCTCAGATTAAAAAATGAATGTTAATATTGATCAAATGTCATCCGACACTCATCAAGGCCCTTAAGGAACGTAATAGAACTTGAAAAAAGCTCATTCGATTTTTAAGGGAGCTTAAACGGTCCATGAGAGACGAAATTCGCGGATACAGAGTATCCACAGCTTTTTTCAATGTTCGATCTGACAAGACCGTGCGCCTTTGAAAAATCGATATCTCGATAGTGAATCGATGTATTGCAATTCCGTTTGCACCGGTCGAAAGCGCTTGCTTGTGACTGACAACCTCGAAAAATTTTAGATCCATCCGAGTTTATTTAATGACCTTACAGGACCTCTCGCGGCCGCAGTTAGACATTTCTTTTCAGAGTTACGCTGAAAGGGGAGTAGTTCCCCCCCCAAGATGATATTTTTTGGCTCGAAACTGCATTGGGCCCTCTCGGGGCATCATTGGGACCCGAAAAAAAGGGGAAACCCATATAATACGGCACACGACTGGTTCGTGAGAGACGAAATTCGCCTTTTTTCCCGCCCAGCGCCCCTCTAAGGTCGATCTGACAAGACCGCGCGCCTTTGAAAAAACGATATCTCGAGAACGAATCGATGGATTGCGCACTGCGGTTTGGATTGGGCGGTAGATTCAGCTTTTAGATAAATTTTTGAAAAAAATTCAGATCCATCCAAGTTTTTAAACGGATCTTATGGGACCTCCCGCGGCCGCAGTTAGACATTGTACGTGAGACTTACGCTGGAGTTGGGGGCCCCGCTCGTATTTTAATTTAGCACTTTTTTCTGTGTTGAAGGATAAATCTTCGAATTTACGAGATGGGAGTACACATAGAATTGCAAGAAAATTCTAAATCAAATGTAAAAACCGTAAATCGTATGAAGCCCTATCTGCCCGGAGTGGGTCGTGCGATGGGAAGGGGGGGTGGGTTACGCTCTGAAGCAAGAAGCCATGCACAGACTTCATTGAAAGACGAGACATATTCAAACCAGGCTACCGTAAAATAATAATAGGTTGAAATTCGAGCGCGGAGTAGGTTCTATTCACGGCCCTATCGACGAATTTCCTAGAAATTTCTCAGGGAAAGTCCTCCTGTAATCAACAGTTTAAAATGCATTACTCACCCCCCCCTCTCTTTAGATAGCGTAAACTCAGATTTAATACTCATCTAGTACCTACCTATCGAGTATTCGGGAGTATTATCATGTCTACCTTTTTGAGGTGAATATTAGTTTGTTTTGGGGCATTTGATATTCATTAACCCCGCCTCTAGTAGACTATCTTATAGCCTAGACTAATGAGGCAATTGAAAATCTTGGTTGGCTGTACAGGGTGTTTCAGGTTTACCGTCAGGAAATTATGGGGCCAATTTTTCAAGTCAAAATAAAACTATTATTTTCCAAACATGTGGGTCAAAAATGCTTCCCCACTGAGCTACGATTTTTTAAATTTTGGAAAAAAATTTACTTTTTTTAAAAATGTTGGCTGAAGTTTGACCTCACTGGAGGCAGAGGTTATTTGTTAGTTTACGTTGTGATTCGTTGTGATCGATATTGTGAGGTTGGCTTTCCTTGGATGTTTGTGGCGCATACATACAAATTGCTCGATATTTCTCCGCCATCTTGGATTTCATTAAACGCCTCTTGTGAGTTTATTAATGCATTTTATGCCTTTCTGATGCCACCAAAGAACTTTTCAGGCGATTTTACATTAGCTTAAACTCTCTTAATCGTTGTAGCAAAAATTTACAACAGACCCATTCCGCAACAAAAACAACAACAATAACATTTGGGTCGAATTCTCTGACAATCAGAGAGTAGGTACAGTCTAATCATTAACTGATTAAAAAAACCAAATCCAACTCTTCATAATCACATACCATTACCTTTTGAAATCAGGTTTTTGGAGCACTAGCTCACCTTTTGTTTTATCCGCCCTTTTACAGAAGTGCTCCTCAATGGGGCTCTTGCAAACTTTTGCTGTGAACTTATGAAGAAAATCCAATCTGATGTAAAAACCAGCGAAAATCACAAAAGTCACACTGAGAAAGTCTAAAATTCAGTGATAAACTCACATAACTGCCTTAACGGCAAGTTAGCGTTAAAGCGTCATAATGGCGCTTAAACGCAGGTATCATGGGGAGATTCCTGTCTATTATGTCACTTTCTCTATACGCGGGAACAATTAAGAGATTTGTCTTAATTTAGATAGGAATCTCCCACGATACCTGCGTCTCTCCGCCATTACCTAAGCCCGACCCTGGTAAAAAAAAACCTCAGGACCTCAGAGATGTCTGAGGGTAATTGGAACAAGAGGTCCTGAGGGCACCCACAGGATTTCTGAGGGCACCCTCAGGAATTTCTGTGGCACCCACAGGAATTTCTGAGGGCACCCACAGGAATTTCTGAGGGCACCCACAGAAATCTTGAGGTCGCCCTCAAGATTTCTGAGGGTGCCCTCAGGACCTCATGTTCCAATTACCCTCAGACTTCTGAGGTCCTGAGGTCCTGAGGAAAGGCCATCAAGTACTTCTGTGTAACTAAAAAACTAGATTTAGTCGAGTTTTCTGTAGAAATTCTTGTTCCTATCATGAAGGCTATGTACTTTACACCTGTTGTCAAGCCGGAGAAGTTGGAGTCCGATCGGAAACTTTGCCCGTGGTGGGGTTCGAACCCACGACCTCCCGATTGATGGTCCAGCACTTTACCACTAGGCTACACTGCCCGCGATGACAGATGGGCGAGAATTTCTCAATATAATATTGCGGTTGCCCTCAGGATTCTCTGAGGGTGCCCTCAGGATTCTCTGAGGGTGCCCTCAGGATTCTCTGAGGGTGCCCTCAGGATTCTCTGAGGGCGCCCTCAGAAACTTTTGTGGGCATTCCCTCAAGATTTCTGAGGATGCCCTTGGAGCCCTTATTTTCAAATTACGCTCAGACTTTTTTGAGGGCCTAGATATTTTTTTTTGCAGCTAAGGTTTTTATAATGGGACTTAGAAAAATTTCGTTTGTTGTAGATAATTTAATTTGTTTTAACCTTCTAATGAGTAAGGGCTGACTTTAGTACATGAATTACTTGTTCAGTGCAATAACATTAACCTCAAAAATTATTTATTAGATTTTTAACAACTATAGGTTTTAATTGATTTAAAAGGAAATAATAATAATACTTATGTATATCTAATAATATGAGAATTTCTCGCTCAATGCATTGTTTTAATCAGGAATTTGTTTGATCTTGGACTTTTAACCCTCTTTGTGCCAAAATGGATCCAGCCGATGAAAAAATTATGTTTTGGTTTTTTTCTGACCTATAGGCCTTAAAGAACATGCTCAAGCAAAAACATTGAAAAAAAAACCCATAGATTTTTTTTTTTTTTTTTTTTCATTATTATTATTATTTTTACTTAACCAGTGGTGACTTTGTGCCATGCGTGGCAAAAACGTTTTACCTCCATTTGAATTCATGGTAAGCCATCGATTGTCTTTCATGGAATCATATGATATGGGATAAAAACAATGTTGCCTAAATGCACGAGTTACTATATTGAAATAACCTCTAAAATATTTAAGATTCAAAAGTCTGAGTGCGAGTTTGTTGTCCTGTAAAAATGTTATTCCGGTCAAGGGAGCCATTTCAGATTTTCCTTGGGGGGAGGCCCCTCCAAAAATTTGGATGAACTTTTTTTTTTATTTTGCCTGCATCTTCAGTAAAAAATCTTTGACTTGATTTTTCGGCCACATTGAAAATCCTTGGGGGGGGGGGCAATTGCCCCCTGCCATCCCCCAAATGGCGCCACTGGTTCCGATCGTCTTAAAAATGATTGAAGCTCACCCTCGAAGATTTCTGATCAGAATTTCTAAAGTTGTAAGGGCCCCTCAAAAGATTCGGGATGCTCTGTGGGCGCCCTCAAGCGTTCTGCGGTCACCCTCAAGGCGCTCTGTGGTCGCCCTCAAGCGCTCTGAGGTCGCCCTCAAGCGCTCTGTGGTCGCCCTCAAGCGCTCTGTGGGTGCCCTCAAAGATTCTGTGGGCGCCCTCAAAGATTCTGTGGGTGCCCTCAGAAAACCTCAGAGGCCCTCAGAAATCCTGAGGGTGCCCTCAGGATTTTCTGAGGTTCTCTGAGGTTTTTTTTTTACCAGGGGATTCTGAGATTGAATTTCGTCATTTCTGAGTGTACTCATCGTCATTTTTACAGGTTTTTATGTAAGAACCAACTCTTCAATCCCCTACAGCAAAAGTTTGCAAGAGCCCCATTGTTTGATCCAATGACCTAAATTTCCGTTAAAAAATCCGCTTATGGGGAAATTACATTGAACTAGAGTTTGTTTGGAATCAGAGGCTCTCGGACGGCAATCGATACGATATCGCCTTACTAAAACAGTCTACACCTATAGTATTTTAGATTTGGCACTTCAGAGCTTTTAAGGCACTCAAAATCTACAAAACATACGGGAAGATGATTAAAAGTCAAAGTTTATTCGTTATATCTATTCTGTAGGCCAACAGTCCTGTAATACTAAATAAGCCGCAGGGTCTTTACTCTGCGACACCATCACGGTAGTAGTTTCCGAAGCAGAATGGCAGCGAAAGGTACTGTTCCAGAGGAGCTGTCACAGTGTTAGGTAACTTTCGAAACAGATAACAAAATTTGAAGTATGAGTTGAACGGAAGAGGACCCGAGCCCCGAACCCTGGCAAAGCTGAGAGAAACGGAACATTTTCTAAACTTTCACCGCACCATTGTGCCAAACGTCGCGTCGGTTTACCTACATCCGTTGAAGAAATCTGAATCTTTTTCAAATATCTCTATGTCTAAAACTTGCGGTTATCTTCAGATGTTTTGCTTACACAGTTACACACCTTCCCAGCTTGCTTTGTACCCTCACAAAACAACACCTCCTCCCTCCACTATGAGTTGAAGAAACTCCCAGAGGTGAATTTAGAAATTTACCCCTCCCCCCTCTACGTCTGACTCTCTACCTCTCTCCCTCTTTTCTCTTTCTCCCATCCTACCTCCTGACGCATCAGAATCATTTTTAAAGCCAAGGATGATTACACTATATGGCATATACACACATATGTTAAATGCCTTTGTCTCCTCTCTGTTTTTTAATGAAAGTGAAAATAACGCCTTTTAACATGATCCAGTAAACCGAAAATGCACGAGGGTCGTCTCAAAACTAAGTATCAGTTTATTTCTAAAAAAAAAACTATTAACTCCGGAGAAAATCTAAAAAAAGTGTTAGACGTCAGCTTCAAGACCCATTTTTTTGGATTTTCGTTATCTTCAAAATTGAACAAATGGAAGACGATTTTACCGCAACCATCTGCCGTCACAGTGGGCCCAAAAGTTTAAGCAATCAAGGTATCGTTTTTTAGACATGGGGAATCAATACCTATTGTATAAGACAGCAAAAATAAGGTAAAAAAAAAAAAAAAAAAAAAAAAAAAAAAAAAAAAAAAAAAAAAAAATTGTCAAAAACTGATAAAATGGCCTCCAACTTTATTTTTTGACACAGTCTCCTGCTTTATTTAGACATTTTGATACATTTTACATCAGTTTCCTCGTTCCATCAGAAAAGAACATCAACATTTGGATCTTAAACTAGGATTAAGAGTTTTTTTCTGATGGAATAAGGAAACTGTTGTAAAATGTATCAAAAATGTCTAAATAAAGCAGGAGACTGTGTCAAAAAATAAAGTTGGAGGCCATTTTATCAGTTTTTGACAGTTTTTTTACCTTATTTTGTTCTCTAACACAATATTGATTCCCCATGTCTGAAAAGTGATACCTTTGATTGCGTACAATTTGGGCCCACTGTGACGGGAGATGGTCGCGGTAAAAATCGCCGCCATTTGCTCAATTCTGAAGATAACGAAAATCCAAATAGAGAATTGAAGCTAAGAATACGAAGCGTCTAATACTGTTTACAGATTTTCTCCGGGTTAATAGTTTTTTAGAACAAAAAAAAAAAAACAAAAACAAAAACAAACAAGTTGGAACTTGCAACACTGGAACAGTGTTAGCAAAGAGAGCATGAGTGTCGGCCGTAAATCATTGTAAGTGTGGAGTTTCATATTGATAGTACAAAACTGCGACAAAGTCAATCGCAACGCTGCATTTGTGTTTGTATAACAGTGATCGCTGTAAAAATAACTTGATAGGTCAAAGTGGGAATGAAAATTTACTTATAGCGTGTTGAAACAGTTGTTCACGAGGCGAGGTGAATACTGTGGTTTTGAAAATCGATTTCGATAGTGATAGTTCCTTTAAAATCGGATGACGCAATACCAATCCTAGCAAGCCGCAAAGTCTAGTTTAGTTATTTGGGACTTTTTTAGATTTCTCTCGCCTGAACCAAAGTCATCAGGAAGGAAATTCTTATACCAATCCTAGCAAGCCGGAAAGTCTAGTCTAGTTATTTGGGACTTCTATAGAATTTTCCTCGCTTGAACCAAAGTCATCACGATGGAAATTCTTCGTCTTTATGGTTTCAGCTCTTTTTGTCTCAGATTAAAAAATGAATGTTATATTGATCAAATGTCATCCGACACTCATCAAGGCCCTTAAGGAACGTATATGAACTTGAAAAAAGCTCATTCGATTTTTAAGGGAGCTTAAACGGTCCATGAGAGACGAATTTCGCGGATACAGAGTATCCACAGCTTATTTCAATGTTCGATCTGACAAGACCGTGCGCCTTTGAAAAATCGATATCTCGATAGTGAATCGATGTATTGCAATTCCGTTTGCACCGGTCGAAAGCGCTTGCTTGTGACTGACAACCTCGAAAATTTCAGATCCATCCGAGTTTATTTAATGACCTTACAGGACCTCTCGCGGCCGCAGTTAGACATTTCTTGTCAGAGTTACGCTGAAACGGGGAGTAGTTCCCCCCCTAAGATGATATTTTTTGGCTCGAAACTGCATTGGGCCCTCTCGGGACATCATTGGGACCCGAAAAAAAGCGGAACCGATATAATACGGCACACGACTGGTTCGTGAGAGACGAAATTCGCCTTTTTCCAGCCCAGCGCCCCTCTAAGGTCGATCTGACAAGACCGCGCGCCTTTGAAAAATCGATATCTCGAGAACGAATCGATGGATTGCGCACTGCGGTTTGGATTGGGCGGTAGAATCAGCTTTTAGATAATTCTTAAAAAAAATTCAGATCCATCCAAGTTTTTAAACGGATCTTATGGGACCTCCCGCGGCCGCAGTTAGACATTGTACGTGAGACTTACGCTGGATTTGGGGGCCCACGCCCCCCCCCCCCCCCCGATATAGACTTTATCGGTCCGACTTTTGTCAGGGCCCTTAATGAACTTCATGTGAACTCAAAATCTCACAGATGACTTCTCACGGCGCATGCTAGGTCCATGAGAGTCGAAATTCGCGGATTTTAGAGAATCTTAGATTTCTGACCCTATACCGCGCGCCTTTGAAAAATCGATATCTCGAGAGTAAATCGATGTATCGCAATCCGGTTTGGACCGATCAAAAGAGTAAGCTAACCGGTACTCGCCGTTAAAATTTTGGATCCATCTGATTTCATTTTGAGACCTTACTTGAGTTACTTGGACCCCAGTTGGAATTATTTTTTCGGAGTTACGCTGGCAAGGGGGTCGCTCCCTCTCTTGGAAAACTGTGGAGGGGGCCCTTTGCTGTGGCATACATTCTATTTTTTACTTTTTTTTTTTTTTTTTTTTTTTTTTTTTTTTTTTTTTTAAATTTTTTATTTGTGTCTAATCTAAGTTGGGGGAGGAGGAGGAGAGTACCTGCAAGTCAACCGGCAATTTACTTTTGATAGTGGCTGCGGGTCGAGGGTGCGGATTGCGGACTTTTAACTTGTTGTGGGGTTTACAGGGTGGCCGTGTCTAAACTTATGAGAAAGAAGGCAACCACAGACCGGAAGAACGTTCAATTTCTGGTTCAGAGACTATGGACAAAGACATGGGCACCCGCAAAACAATTGCCCGGAGGGGCAACTTTTTGAATGTCAATGGAAGGTCTAGGGGACACCACCCAGAGACGGGCAAGTCTAGAGAACCCCCCCCCCCCCACTTCCGCCCAAAATAGAAAATAAATCAATTATCCTTCAAAATGGTAGAAATTGTAAGTGATTGTAGCATGTAGTTGTATCAAAAGTAATTCTATTTTGACGTGTTTGATATTATGAATAAAGTGACAGCATCAGATGATAGAAATAGTAAAAAGCTAAGTACAACTATTCCTTCTTTATTTTCATTGTCTGATGAATTCTAAGAGTTAACCTATTTAAATTAACAAACCAAAACTCTTGCCTATACATTCTCTAATCATGTAATTATCGACCAGAGGATCTGAATTTTCAAGGAAGTTCGCAAAATTCTCGTTGCCAACGGTAGTTGCCAATGTAGACACGTCATACTAGTAGATTTTAAAACTTCTTTCAGCGAGGGAGATGACGGGTGGGAAGGATGATGTCGTCTGAATCAGGGGGGGTGGGGTAAAAATCAGGGGGAGGTCCAGATCTGGGGGGGAGAGGAATCCTGAAACTGGGGGGCGAGCTGTATAGTGGCAAGGGTGGTTGGGCACCACTGCTTAGGGGGGGGGCTACTCCCGCCCTGCCCCCCCCCTAAATTACGCCCCTAATTAAAATTGTAAAGTAAACTAAGAATAAAGTTGTTAACTCTTACTCCTTTCGTTATTATTTGATCTTCGAATGTTCCGATTCTTTTTTATTGTAAAGTTTGATTTTTCTGAATTAGGGGGGGGGCCGCGCCGCCCCTCGGGGAGCGCCCATTGACAGATAAGGGAGAAAGGTAAGTGTGGGAAAGCGCACGGGAATCCGCGTAGTGTGCCGCAAAAATTACTACCATGGCGGATCCAGAAAATTCTTTTAGGGGGGGGGGGGCTTCACGCCTATGAATTTTCAAATTTGCAGGGAGGAATTTATGGGATTTTTTTCTGTTGAAAAGAGGCAAAGGCTACCGTGAGTTGGGGGGGGGCGTGCTTTTCCCGAATCCGCCGCTGATTACCATGTAACACTGGGCCACGATGACCGATGTCGCATAAAACCAGGTAGAAGACCCGTGGCGGGCGTGGCATCCGTGATGGCTGTGAAATTGGGATGAAGTAGATTTACAAACATCATTCATGCAATCTGCACAACGCGGCAAGCAACTGTTGTAGGCGTAGGTGCAGTAGTTCGTGGGGAGGGCAAAGGGGACGGGAGGTCGTCGCAAAAACCATGGACGAAAGGACTGCCGACTGTTTTAGTCCTGTTTTGCTCTTGACCCCAGCGCTCCAAGCAGCGGTCAGCTGAACTACTCTTTCAAGTGAGCGATCCTGGCGATGTGTCCATGCTCACATGCTGTGCTACTGCTAAAACCGTTGTTGGAGTTGGTCTGTTATGGCATGGCTGTCAACTGTTGTCGGCGACCCAAGAGGATCAGATAACTCAGTATCTCAATGGAAGATCGAAAGCAAGGGAAATTCAGAATCAACTTTGGACAAGGGTAAACAGAATCATCAGAAAATTAAAAGAGTCGCCTGATCTCTACTACTAAAACAAATGTCTATGTACTCTTTCTTGTTTGATTCCGTTTAGAGGTTAACTGTGAGTATAGTATTTCAGTCCTTGATTAATCATTTTCGACAATTCAGGAATCTTTCAAGAAATACTCCAGACGTTTGCTTTTTAGCGGATTTTGCTTCCTTTTAATTCGCTGATCATTTGTTCCCTTCGTTCAATCGTGATTCAAAATACTACACGGTATACATTTGCGGGAAGGCATGGGAGAAAGGGAGCCGGAGCGGCCACCGCTGCAGCGGTTCGCTTTTAGTTGACCCTTACTGCTGCTTGGAGCGCTGCGGTCGCGCTCGAAAACCCGCTAAAAGGTTATAACACGGGCGGAGATAGGAAGTCGGCAGTCCTTAGTTATATCTTCGTCCATGGCTCGGAATGGTCTAAAATTTTCCTTAGGATTTGATCTAGAACGCAACGTTCTTCCATTTTCGAAAAGTTAACTCTAGCTCTCGCAATTAACGATTAAAGGCGGAAAAAGCATGGCTTCTGGACCGCGGAACAGTGGCGTTATCTAGCGGATGAAATCTTACTACAGGTCGTGGATTCACCTTAAAACGCAACGCCGATCGCGTTCCCCCAAAACGAACTCTTTTAGCGGACCGAAACATCAACAATAACAGGATTGGAATTTGAAATCATCTAAATGCATTTTAAATCGCAGAATACACGAAACATGGACACAATCTCTGATATAAAACCCCAATCTCATACAGAAAATTTCGTTGAAGTCTGATCCAAAAAAAAGCGAAAAATTGGGAGGACACCGGATTGGCGGAATCACATGAGTCAATCGGTCCTCGAGGCCCCGTTCTCGATACTGAAACCAAGCGATCCCCCGAGCGGACCCCCGAACCATGCCGTTCCTATAAGAAAAGCATTATTGACCTTGTAGAAACGATTTCAATAGAGCATGACACTCATGCTCTAAAAACTGTAAGGTTAGATAGAAGCAACAGTAAGTGCTATAAATACTTATGCAGGAATACACGAAATTGAGAGAGTAGTTTATGTTGAAAATACCCAATGCAGTGCATATAGTCTCTCTCGTAATAAAATGTTCGACCATGAAAGCAACAGCTTCATCTACTAGCGAACTGTCCACCCGCTGGATGCGATAACTGATTTTGGGTCTCCCATCGGTTGGTTCAAGCTGAATGCGTTTGATTAGTTGTGCTTCTGACGCCATGATCCACTTGAAATTACTGCTCCTGTAAAGAAAGACCTCTGTACAGATTAAGGCTCCCTAACAAAGATTTCTTTACAGATTAGGGTTCCCTTTACAAAGTCTCTTATTACAATGTTTTGAAGCGAGAGAGCTTTCGGCGTTGCGTTGGAACACGCACAGGGTCGTATCTACAGGGTGTCCCAGACCACCCGTGTAGGTACTTTTTCTCAAAAACGGCTGGGAGTAGAGAGCTGAAACAAAAAAGTCAGAAAGGGAATTGACCCCAAAAAATTCAATGAAAATATTTTCAAAGCCCCCCGAGGCCCCCCGGGGGGTTTTGGGGGTTCGAAACACATTTTTCCATTTTTGGCGGGAAAAAGCCTATAAAAGGTAAAAAAATAAGTTCAGATTCTGAAAGAGCAACTCATTGCCGACATTTTTACTCCAGTAACTTTTTCCAGAAAACCCCAATTTTTGGGGTTATGGGCCCTTTTGGGGGAAATTTTCATTCGGCCACTGTGACCACATTATTCAATATTTTTCAAAAAACTAACATTCATCTGAAAGAAGAGATTAAGACCTTTCGATTGATGTGCCACATTATACCTAAAAGTAAAAAATTTAAAGGGCCCCCCTTGTAGATTCCAAAATGTGGGGGTCTTTGGGCCCCTCCACGTAAAAAAGTCAAATAGCAAGGTATGGCTTGTGATACATCGATCGAAAGCCCTCAAAGAGTAGAATAAGACGACGCAATCCAAAATTGTCTACAATCATTACTTTCAAAATGGCGGCCATTTGAAAATTATGGGTGCTCAAACGTAAGTCCTAGAAGAGCGTTTAAGATTGAACGATACATGTGTTAAAAGGCCTTAAAAAAAGCAAACGAATGGTGCAAACCGCAAATCAATCCGCCTCTTCAATCAAAAGTTATGAGCGATTGAAATTGAAGTAGCCTTAAATAGGCCTTATTGAGCCCTTTCTGACTATTTTGTTTCAGCTCTCTACTCCCAGCCGTTTTTGAGAAAAAGTACCTACACGGGTGGTCTGGGACACCCTGTATATTATAGGGCAACTATAGTATAGGGCAATGCCTCAGGACGAATTGCCCCTGACGAACTCTGTTTATTTTAGTGGGGAGCCCCCCCCCCCCCCCCACACTCCTACTCACGTTATCCAATAACAGAGGGGTCGTAACTTATCTTTGGTGGAGTGAAAAAGGGTCATAAACGATTTTGATGGCCAGATATATCAGGGATTATACGCATAAGATACAAAAAAAAAAAAAAAAAAAAAAAAAAGGCCCCCAGCAAGTCCTGACATGACACCACTTCTCAGACACCTCCCCTCCCCCCCCCCCCCCCCCCCCCCGAAAAAATCCTAGTTCCTCCTATCAAGATAAGAGAATAAAAAGGGTTGCTTATTTCGAATTACCAACATTTGATATGGATATAGAGATATAGGGGGGATTTATTAATATGAATATAGAAATATAGAGGAGACTAGCGATTAAGTATATCAATTATCAACTAACATATAATATATTAGCAACAAGGATTAGAGTCACTTACGGAGTGTTTCTATCGCGATTATATTCGTAATGAAAATGGTAAATTTTGTGTTACAGCTGAATCGCACTTTCGTGATTTATACTGATCATAGTAAGCGCACAGTTAAAAAAAAAAAAACAAAACAAAACAAAAAAACAAACAAAAAAATAGATCCCTTTATCGTACTTACATACGCAAGATCTGACACTTAATCTTAAATTAACACAACAACATCACTGGTCGTTCCTTTTGTAGCTTCGCCTCAATATGCACTCTTAAGCTCCTATAATAATCTAGCAAAGAGAGATAGATAAGACTAGCGTGACATCTTGAGAGACCTACTCCGTAAAATCGTAGAAAAAACAGCTGATACCAGCGAATTATAGAGTCCTTTATTGCATACACAACGTGACATCCATAGGCGGACCTTGACCAAAAAGGTGAGGGGGGGGAGGCTAAAAAGTGATGACTTTTTTTTTTGCTTCTCAAGTATCAAGTGATGACTTTTACCCGATTTTTAGCCCCTCCGCCCAAAAAAAGTGGGGGGGGGGCTATAGCACCCAGCCCCTAGCCCCTGATACGGTCCGCCTATGGTGACATCTACAGAATTTGCGCACAGGTACAGATACGTTGTTCTCGCGCTAAACTGAAAAAAAACCGCCGCTGGCGTTAGATCATAGGATCAATTATTGACATCATGAGTGACATCATGAGATACCTACCTTCTCCGTAAAATCGGAAAAAAAGTAAAATAACAGCTCATACCTGCGAATTATAGAGTTATTTATTGCATAAACAACGTAAAATCCACAGAATCAGTATACAGATACGTCGTTTTCGCGCTGAACTGAAAAAAAACAACGCCGATGACGTTAGATCATAGGTTAAATTATTGCTTGTGGCACCCACAAAGACCAAGATACACATTTTGGTGTTTGAAGCCGATTCTTCGATTAGTCGTCGAGTGATGACGACATAAAATAACAAGGCTTTGTGTTATAGGTGTATTATATAGATGCATGTTTTAATAATAAAATTCAAGAAATTGATGAAAAGATCGAGACATTTCAACTTATTATTTACTTATGATATCATATAATCATAGTGCCATTTTTGAATTAAACTGCTAACCCCAAATTTTTAACCCCCCCCCCCCCCCCCCCCCCATAGAATATGGATAGACACCTATGGATAGACAAACATAGAAAAGTTAAATGTCCCGATACATGAAATAAATAGGAATACATTGGAACAGGATGTAGATAGATAGAAATTGCTTATTTTGCTTTTGCGATTTTTTTAAGTCGATCCTTGCAAAATTTTTCAGATCTTGGAGAACAAATAAAAATTTAAAAAAAAGTATTAGAAATCGTTTACACTTAAATCTATTTTTTAGCTGAGCACCGACTCGCTTCACAGTGAGCAAACTATTCAGAGCTGCCGTTTTGCGTATAATTAATCGCATTTTTCAATTGATTGATGATTCCACCGGTTGAGAAAAGATTACACAGTTCAGTTCAGTGCATGACTGACTGTAATGCTTGCAAATACTCGCATCTGTAACCTTTTCTCAATCGGTGGAGTCGTTGATGACTTTTAAAAACTTGCGGGTATTTTAATAAATTAACGGTGTTTCCACCGATTGAGGAAAGATTATAGATCAGAGTATTTTCGTACAGTATACGTGCGTGCAGTCATACACTGAACTGAATTACGTAATCTTTTCTCAACCGGCGGAATCATGGGTGGATTAAAATATGTCATTATTAATTATACGCAAAACGGCAGCTCTGAAACTATTATCGATATCCTTGTGTGCTATGCAGACAAGACCAAAAATCGATTATAGATGGGGAACCAATTCGTCGTGAAGACTTGAGGATCTAGCTAAGGGGGACACCTTTCAGCTAGAGGGAGTTCGGGGATCCTCCACCAAACAAACGTTCAATTTTAACCTCATCAAAAGGCAATTCTGAGTACTTGCCACTTGGAGATGTTTCTCTCTATAAGAAAAAAAAAAGACTTTCCCCTTGCTCAAACTTTTACCAACTGAAAAATAAAAATTATTGGTTGACAATAATTATTTTTTATTTTTTTTTTAAAAATACTCGCAGCACTTCTAAGTTGATTTTTTGGATGTAAATAATACAAGGTGAAAGGAGAAAAATAAGAGTACATTGTGCAATATAGTATTTGTAGTACTGTAGTAGAGTACAGTGGCAGATCCAGAAAATTTTTCTGGGGGGGGGGGGGGCACGTCTGTGAAAATTTGAAATTTGAAGCGTTGGTGGA